>BMAU01017722.1:0-600000 GCA_019973935.1 Trichonephila clavipes
GTGCTTCTCAAACTTTCAATACTGGCGCCCCCCTTTTCGATCACAATTTTTATCGCGCACAATTTTTTCCTTATGCATTAATAATGCACTGAATGCAATAATAATGAACTTTGATGCTAAAGATACAAAAGGCGATCTTAATTATAAAGCATACAAATTAGTAACATAAGTATTAAATTTTGTATACTACTTTTAAGTAATAAATAAATAAATAAAATAATAGGATAATTATTATGTGTGTTATTTTTCCTTTCTCCAATTTTTAAATTGGACTTATTACAAAATACGGTGGCTGCTTAGAAGACAAAATATAGATATCTGCTAAATATAGAAAAAGAACTCAAAGGGTAAATTTCTAATCATAAGCATTCCTTATAAAAACTTTGCTTTGCAAGACAAGCCCATGGAAGTCGTTAATACTTATTAAACTTGTTCTTAATTTAGTATTAATTAATTAGTTATAAACTACTATGGAGAACTGATACATTAAAAGTATACCGGCTGAAGTACCCGCTTGCACGAGTTCATTTATAAGAAAATAAAACATTATTGAAATTATCGCTGAATTTTGTAAGGAGAGTAAAGCCAAGTGCGCGACAATGTTTACAAAAATGTAAAATGATATTTTTAAATGATTGCTCAAAGTATAATTAGTTTAAAGCGAACTATAATTTTAAGCCTTACAGAATTATCATTTAGAATTGAGATGTTGAATAATGAACAATAATATAAAATTCAGATGAAGAATAATTGTATTATTTTTAATATTTAAAGCGAAAAGACTTCAACATGTTTTAACCCTGGAGCAGGAGCGCACTCGATACTAATGGTCCAGCGGGGTTATTGAGTCACCCCCAATCCTTTTTTATAATTATTTTTATAGTACACCAGTGTTTCTCAAACTTTCAATACTGGCGACCCAATTTTCAATCATAATTTCTGCACCGAAAAACAAAAGCACTTCGTGTACTATTACCATTTTGAAAATCCTACCTATGTTAAACATGACTTCCTTCTGTTGTGGTAATGCCTTGGAAATATAAAACATGGAGATCCTCAGCTAAATAAAGAAAATAACCCGCTTCTAAATACTGAGGTGGGCTAAACCTTCTTTGGTAAATTTGCTCAAGACAAGCCCATGGAAGTCATTGATAATTATTAAAACTTAGATTAATTTAGCATTAAGAAAATTATTTACAAAAATACTCTTTCAGTACTGACACATTAAACGTATACTGGGTTGGAAGGAAACACCAGTTTCGTACTCCAGCATAATTTTTTTAAAAATATAAAACATTATTCCGGATATAATAAAGAACCGTAAGGAGAGCAAACTGTGCACGATTGTACAAATAACAAATGATTTTTTTGTGATAAATGCCATACCCTGGTAAATAACTGTTTAAAAGAACTGTAATTTTAAACATCACAGAATTAGCATTTAGAGTTAATGTTAAGTAATGAAAAAGAATATAAAAATTCCTATGAAGAATAATTGTGTTACTTTTTAATATTTCTAAAGCGAGAAGACTTCAAAATGTTTTAACCCGGGAGCAGACGCGCACTCGATACTAACGCTGATGGTAGTGCGGGTGAACTCAGTCACCTTAATCATTTATTTATAATTATTTTTACTACACACGACACAAATTTCTTTGGAATTCCAGTGAATAATTTAATTAAGAGAAAGTATACTACTTCCCGGTTTTCAAGGAATGTTCAATCTTTTCTTTTGATGATTTGAGAAAATCCAATAAAAACTGAACTAAAAATGAAAATGAAAGACTTTAATAAAAAGGACGCAGAGATACTTTTTAATATTACAGAAATGTTACTTGGTTGGTGGCAAAACTGTCATATTTTGTTCGCTATTGTAATTGAGTTTTAATGTATTCATGACCGAAGGTGAGTGAATATTAACGTCGCACTGTTCAGCTACACGAGGGCTTTTAGAGACGGACCTCGTAATTTTGAACCATGGTTGACGAGGACGATACTTACTTGGAGCTGGCCTCTTTTAACTACCACACCATTCCAACAAGAGGGACGTTTGAGCTCTACAGATTTAATTCTTCCATACACGACGGTCTTTAGTGGTACTGGCTCGAATTGTGACACCTTGGTGATCCACACAAATAGCAAGTTGAACTTTTTTTTCTTTGTGTCTTTTTTTGACAAGTCGAACTGAACTTTATGGTACACGTGACTTCATATTTCAGTTGATGGAGTTCTTTAGGAAGCAATTGAAAATTTTCCTTACGTTTCATGTTCGTGTTTCTCAATCATGAATAATATGCATCAGTTTCAACTTCCTTCAATACAGATCACAGATGCGCGTCACCGCTCCGGGTTATGCGTATTCATAGAAAAATACGGATGCTCTAAAAGGATTATGACGTTTTTCACTATGCTTTATATGAGATTACCTCGTAAAATAAATCCTAGCCAAATAATCTCAAAATCAATCATTCTTTCCAAATATCAAAACTCTTCTGCCTTATAATTTTATTAACATTTTCATCATAGTGAAGTAAAATTGCATGCAGTGTAAAATATTGCCGCACGCATAATTTGCTACAGGTCCCGATAGCCGAGTTGGCTGAGCGTCGGACTGAACTTCCTCAGGTCTCGGGTTCGAATCCCGGCCCCGGCAGATTTATCCAAAGACTGGAATTTTGTTCTCGTTTTTAATGTATTGTTTCTCTAGGTTCTAGATGAATCCAGATCATTCTTTAGAGTGCATACTGGGTATTTCTCGAATATTCCGAAGTGTATAAAAGCAGAGTTCATCGCCAGTTGGGCATGTTCTCAGTCCAGTGTTGTATCGAGCTCCCAGCGTTAGAATAAATCTAATTGTTTGTTTATAATTGAACTGTGTACTTCTTTCGAACTCCGTGACAAGTTTGGTGGAGGCGCGGGGTACAATTACGTCAAACGTGGATAATAGCGACAACCTTCGCAGGAGCCTCCGGTTAAGAGGATTATCCCCCGAATTCGGACTGTTAAAAGAAAATAGTAGGAAGAGGACAAAAATGCCGACCGAGCAAGAAGCCAAGCCCGCTGTAGTAACACCTTCGTTACAGCAATGGAGGAGCCCATCGACCTTCCGAGGAGCGCCTGGGGAAGACCCTCTCAAATGGCTTAAAGAGTACGATCGAGTAGCCAACTTTAACAAGTGGGATGACATGATGTGTCTGGCTAACGTTTATTTCTTTCTTGACGGTACTGCGAGACAGTGGTATGTCAACAACGAAGACGCCTTAGATTCCTGGGAAGCGTTTAAAAATGGACTAAGTGGACTTTTCGGTGACCGTCAAAAATATACCAGAAGGGCAGAACTAGAATGCCGAGCCCAGCGTTCAGGCGAGAGTACACAGTCCTACATACAAAGTGTATTAGGACTTTGCCAAGAGGTAAATCCTCTGATGAGAGAAGACGAAAAAGTGTCACACCTAATGAAAGGTGTTGCTGAGGATATTTATCAGGCCCTGTTGACGAGAGAAATCAACGACACAGCAAGTTTTATCAAATGGTGCAACTATATCGAAGATATGAAGCAGAAGAGAGTTGGTCGACCGAGATTTGAAAGGCTTCCAAACGTCGTACCGGTTGCATCCCTGACGGATGAGACTGATTTGGTCTCTCTTATTCGCACAATCGTACGAGAAGTCCATCGACTAGTTAACCAGACGCAAGAATTTTTGGACTCCGATCCCCAATCCTTAGAAGAGATCGTTCAAGACGAAGTTGAAAGGGTTTTGGCCCCAGTGTCAACAACACCTACAGAAACTAGACCACGACCAACATACGCCGCTGTAACCAGGAAATACAGAGCTCCTGTTCAGAAATTCCCACCTGAACCAAGAAAAACAGATGTGTGGAGAACGGCTGACAACAGACCTGTTTGTTTCCACTGCGGACGTCCTGGACATGTAATGCGCTACTGCCGAGAGAGAAAGGCTGTCTTTGACAACTCTCGAAACCGCCGACGGAACTTCGACGACGTTGGCACTGAAGAAGAAATACGCCGACCAAACTCTTCTCGCCGTTTTACGCCAAGTCCCACGAGAGGCCGATCCCCAATACGTCGTTACAGATCCCCGTCGCCATATCGCCGATCCAGTCAGTCGCCAGGCCGTAGGAGCGAGGAAAACTAAAGAGAGTGACCTTCCAAGGAGGTGAGGCCGCGTGTACTGGAAATCCTCCGTCGACCGCCAAGATGACTGGTAACCAACTAGACGTAATAATAGATAAGAAGCCGATACGTGCTCTAGTAGATTCTGGGGCATCGTTTTCTGTCATATCCGATAATTATCGCCGATTTTTAAAGAAAGTTCTGTTTGCTGATGCCAAGAGCGTTATGCTGAAAGTTGCGGATGGAAATTTTGTTCGGACGATAGGGAAATGTGTTTTACGTGTCCGTATAAACAATCGAGAACTGCCTTTTGAATTTATTGTTTTATCACATTGTAGCCATGACGTCATCCTAGGATGGGACTTTTTAGAGGCGTCTCAAGCCGTTATAGACTGTGGACAAAATGAACTTGTTCTAGAAGACATCTGTCGAGACTCCACAGCGCCTGACGCCTGGAATTTGTATGCCACCAGAAACTATACACTTAAGCCGCATTCTTTAACTAGAATAACAGTATCAGGATATCAAACCCGAGGAGACATAAATGTAGTTCTAGACGGCAGCAAACATTTGCTCTTCAAGAAAAATATTGCTACACCGTCCATGGTATCCATATATCGTAACGGAAAAAGTGATGTCTGGGTTACCAACCCGCAGTTCCGAAACCAAATCATCCCTAGAGGAATGTGCATAGGCCAAGCTGAACCACTAAATGAAGGGCATCTATGTGTTATTTCCGACACATCGGGTTGCTTGGATGACCAGCAAGAAACTTCGGAGTCACAGATGAATTGTTCGTTAATGATGTCACCCGAGTTAAGTGACGAACAGAGAAACAAGCTATCCGAACTACTCCGGAAATTTTCTGGGCTTTTCACGAAGACCGACAAGTCGACAGCCGCGAAGACGAATGTGAAAACATAGGATTTTACTGGTGATCATGCTCCAATCAACCAACGAGCCTACAGAGTCTCGCCGACTGAAAGACGCATCATTCATGAAGAGGTCCAGAAAATGCTTGATGAAGGTATCGTCCAACCCTCTGAAAGTCCTTGGTCATCACCCGTTGTGCTCGTAAGAAAAAAAAGACGGTAGTTGGCGTTTTTGTGTCGATTATCGCAAGCTGAATAGCGTCACGAAAAAAGACGTTTATCCTCTGCCTCGTATTGACGATACGCTCGACTGTCTGAAAGGTGCCAAGTTCTTTTCTTCCATGGATCTCCGATCTGGTTATTGGCAAATAGAAATAGACGAAGCGGATCGTGAAAATACGGCATTTATTACCCCCGAAGGCTTATACGAGTTTAAAGTCATGCCGTTTGGTCTCTGTAATGCACCTGCGACCTTCGAGAGAATGATGGACAATTTGCTACGCCATTTAAATGGACTATGTGTCTTTGTTACCTAGATGACATAATAGTGTTCTCAGAAACTTTTGAAGACCATCTTATACGATTAAGACTTGTTCTAAAATGTCTTCAGGAAGCTGGTCTTAAATTAAATTCAAAGAAGTGTCTTTTGCTGCCCAAGAAGTAAAGATTCTAGGCCATCTTGTATCTAGTAATGGCGTTTGTCCCGATCCCGACAAAATAAAAGCCGTAAGAAATTTTCCCACTCCAAAGAATATACACGACATACGAAGTTTTCTTGGCCTTTGTTCATACTTTAGAAGATTTATTAAATGTTTCTGTTATCTCGCCGAACCTTTGCAGTCGTTGCTGAAAAGTGGCGTGGAGTTTCATTGGGGTCCTGAAGAGGTGGAAGCATTTCACAGTCTTAAAAAAGCACTTACTTCGGATCCAGTATTGGGGATGTACGACGAAAGAGCTTCTATAGAAATCCATACTGATGCAAGCGGGTACGGTATCGGAGCTGTCCTAGTACAAATTCAGAATAATGTCGAGAAAGTTATAGCATACGCTTCTAGAACTCTGACAAAAGCCGAAAAGAATTATTCCACCACAGAAAGGGAATGTCTTGCCATCGTATGGGCTACCAACAAATTCCGGCCGTACATATTCGGAAAACACTTTACTGTTGTAACTGACCATCATTCCTTGTGCTGGCTCATGAATTTAAAGGATCCTTCAGGAAGGCTTGCCAGATGGGCCCTCCGACTTCAAGAGCATGATTTTGACGTAAAATATAAAACCGGTAAGAAGCATAGTGACGCCGACGCTCTTTCGAGAAATCCAGTGGAAGAGGAAACGGAAACACCAGACAAATTTTTAGCAGTCACGACGAGTATGAACCTTGCGATGGAACAGAAAAAGATCAAGACCTTGCGAAATTAAAACTTTTGAGCAACTCATCCAAAAACGAAGAATTCAGATTCATCGACGGTATCCTTTGCAGGAAGAATTTTGATCCAGATGGAAAGTTGTGGTTACCAGTCATTCCTAAACATCTACGAGCAGACATACTAAGGCACTTTCATGACGCCCCCACCGCAGGACACCTTGGTTTCGCGAAAACTTATGACAGGATTCGCAAGAGATTTTACTGGCCGGGAATGTACCGAAATGTCGTTCGGTATGTCATGCATTGTCGGGAGTGGCAAAGGAGAAAATCCGTTCCTCAACGACCACCTGGACGTTTAGTTCCCATCCCTCCAGCTATAGCTCCTTTCCATCGCATTGGAATTGATCTCCTTGGGAGATTTCCAAAGTCTGCTCATGGAAACAAATGGATAATAGTCTGCACGGATTACTCAACGCGATATGCAATAACAAAAAAGCCTTGCCGACAGCCGAAGTCGACGAAATAGCGAAGTTCTTACTTGAAGAAATTGTCCTCAGGCATGGAGCTTCTCGAGTAATTATCACAGATCGTGGAGCCGTCTTTTGATCCAGACTTGTTTCCTCTCTCGTCGACTTGTGTAACATTGATCATCGTTTCACAACGGCGTATCATCCCCAAACAAATGGACTGACGGAGCGCTTCAATAAGACCTTGGCCGACATGTTGTCAATGTATGTGGATGTAGAGCAGAAAAATTGGGATGAAATTCTACCATTTGTAACCTTCGCTTATAATACCGCTAAACAAGAGACCACAGGTTTTACGCCGTTCTATTTACTTCATAGTCGTGAAGCGAAAACGACACTAGATACAATGCTACCATTCTGTCCTAACGATTTTGATGACAATAACATCACTAAGATAGCAACCAGAGCCGAAGAATCACGACAGCTAGCCCGAGTGCACACTCTGAGAGCTCAAGACAAAGATCGTCGACGTTACGATTCCAAACACCAAATGGTATCTTACGCTCCCGGAGATCTCGTATGGGTTTATACTCCAGTGAGAAAAGTCGGTCTCTCCGAAAAACTCTTAAGAAGGTATTTCGGACCGTATCAGGTGCTACGCCGTTTATCAGCCGTGACTTACGCAGTACAAGATTTTGATCCTGCTTCACGAAAAAGAAAACTAAGAGAAGTTGTCCATGTACTGCGTATGAAACCGTACCATGATCCCGCCGAGCAAATCGAAATCGAGGATATTCCTCCCAAAGAATCATACAAAGGACCCATCACTCGTTCCAGAATAAAGACCCTTGAACAAAGCGACAGCGTGGCGCTGTCTTCTTTTTCGAGGGGAGCAATGTCGCACGCATAATTTGCTACAGGTCCCGATAGCCGAGTTGGCAGAGCGTTGGACTGAACTTCCTCGGGTTCGAATCCCGGCCCCGGCAGATTTATCCAAAGACTGGAATTTTGTTCTCGTTTTTAATGTATTGTTTCTCTAGGTTCTAGATGAATCCAGATCATTCTTTAGAGTGCATACTGGGTATTTCTCGAATATTCCGAAGTGTATAAAAGCAGAGTTCATCGCCAGTTGGGCATGTTCTCAGTCCAGTGTTGTATCGAGCTCCCAGCGTTAGAATAAATCTAATTGTTTGTTTATAATTGAACTGTGTACTTCTTTCGAACTCCGTGACAATATAAATAATCGTTAAAATTAAATGAGAGGTAATATTTTTATTTTTCACCCATACGGCTAAGAGTAATAAATATTATTATTATGTAACTGATTACACTGGTCTGCAACAAAAACTTTTTTTAAAATTGTTTTGATTTTATTAACTGATCTTTATTTAGTTATTTGCGCTGATTTCAAAAATGACATGGGTTTTTTTTTCTATCACGTAAGGCTTGCCTACAAAATAAAGGTAAAATATTTGAAAAAAGTACAAAAAAACGAAAATTTTGGATTTGTTTTTATTATTTTAACATAAACTAAAAGAAAGAAAAACAAAGATAAATAGCTTAAATAAGAATAATAGTGATACACATGTGTTGAAAATGCTATTATAAGTCTTTGTAAAAACGTTTTCTTTTCCCATCGAAACTTCTTTTAGTACTTTTTCGGCTGTGTTCTTGTGAATTTTCCAGTTTTAAAATCCAACAGTAGTCTGCCATCATGTTGACATTTCAACGACCTTGGTATCTGCGCTCCATTTCTTTTATATCCTGATGGAAACGTTCTCATTGTTCCTCACTTACAGCCCCAAGATTTTCTGGAAAGTAGTCCAGATGTGAGTGGAGAAAATGTACTTTGACACTCATGTTGCAGCCCAATAGTTTTTAGTTTTGTAACAATTCAGCAACCAAAGCTTTGTAGTTTGGATCTTTTTTGTTTCCAAGAAAGCCTGTTACAACAAGTTTAAATAAATTCAAGGCATTTTTTTTCTTTCATTTCCATTTTAGTGACAAAAGTTTCATCTTTTAAAAGTTTTCTTATGTCAGGCCCAACAAAGATGCCCTCTTTCAGCTTAGCATCGGATAGACCAGGAAACTTTTCACAAAGATACTTGAAACACTCTCCTTCTTTGTCTAATGCTTTCGCAAACTGTTTCATTAGCCCCAATTTTATATGAAGTAGTGGAAACAAGATCTTCTCAGGATCTACTAAACTTTGTCTTTCAACATTTTTAACTCCAGGAATAAGAGCCTTTCTGATTGGCCACGTCTGCTTTACGTAGTGTTGTTTCCTGTCACGGCTATCCCATTCACAGAGGAAACATGGGAACTTTATGTAACCACTTTGTTGCCCTAGTAACATAGAAATAACTTTCAAATCACCACAAATGGTCCATTTATGGTCAGAGTAGCTGAGCTTATTAAGAATAAACTCAAGATTTTCGTAGCATTCTTTCAAATGGACTGAGTGTCCAACAGGCACAGAAGCATATCGGTTACCATTGCAAAGAAGTACGGCTTTCCAACTTCTTTTTGAAGAATCGATAAAAAGTCTCCATTCCTCTGGTTCATACATAATTTTGAACATTTCCAAAATTTCAGGTACATTGTTGTAGAAAACTAGGTCCCCCTCTTGCGTAAAAAAAGGGACAAATTTCTTTTCTCTAAATCGATACCACGAAAATTATACACTGGAGTTTAACAAATGTCTTTCTTTAATTCTAGACCCTAAAACTTCCGCTGCGTCCTTTGGAAGGCCCAGATATCGTACTAAGTCGTCCAAATCTGATTGAGAGAAAAGATCAGGGTCATTTGTACCTGGATCGTAGCCATAATCACTGTCGCTGCTAATATGTGATATTTGTCTAAATCGTCTAAAATATTGTCCAAGGTATCCGGAGGTGAAGGAATAGGCAAGTCAGGTCCATGAGGTACACGGCGAATAGCCGAACGTATGATGGTTGGGTATGAAATGTCCTTCCTGTTTTTTAAATTGAAACCTTGCACTGAACAAGAACAAAAATAACAGTCATCACTGGTATTTTTAGGCTCCCTCCAAATCATGGGTACTGCAAAACGAAATGACTTCTTCTTACCTTTAAACCATTGTCTCAGTTCTTCAACACACACAGAACACACTACATGGGGTGCCCAAGATTTATCTTGGTCCCCTAATTTAATACCAAAGTATGCAAAATGCACCTTCTGAACAAAATTAGAAGTATTCCTTTGTTGCTTCTTGACGGTATAAGACCCACAAATATAACAGAAACAGTTAGGAAAGTTAACACATCCTCTAGTAGCCATTTCTTTTAAATACCGTAGCACAAAACTGTTTGATGTTTACACCACAGTAAACATCAAACTGACTGCAACCAAGGTCACGGCGCACGACGCCTAGCAGCCAGTAGGTTGGGGAGGGGGCAGACAGAATGAGACATATCTCGTTCCAGTAGGAACTGGTATTCCGAGTTTAGATTCATTGTCATAGCAAATAAATAGAATAAAACTGTGTTTGTAAATAACATACATTTTTTAGTAACCTTTTCACCATAAAAGATCCATAATTCAGACTAAATTCACCAATTATATAGGCTATAATATTGAAAAATCGTAAGCATACTGGACCTGAAACCCCCTGAAAATAAGAAAATTTCAGATGAAATTTGTGACTTATCTAAGGGTGATGGAATTTTTTCACTATTTTTCCCGTAATCAGCACAAAAAATATAGTTAAACCCACTAGTTAAATATACAACAATTTTTTCATCGCAGACCTGTGTTATTTTAGTTTGCTTACATACGAAATAAAAAATCATATGAAAAATGCAAAGCAAAAATTTACAAATTTTCACTTATGCATTGCATAGAAATATTTTCCCCATGGAATTATTTGTTATTATTAAGCATTCTCTGTTAATTATTCAAATGCGTTTTATTGTTATACAAAATTGTACTTAAAGAATATCATAAAAATGTGAGAAAACATAGCAATATGTTATAACACAGCACATTAAACTGAAATAACAGAGTAAATTCCGAGAATGTTTTATTACAGTGTTACGTCGCACAGATCTAAGTGGTTTACTTCAATACTTAGACAATGGTTTAAGCAACGTCTCAGGAATATATTTTGTCCCTGTTCCTTCTTCAATAAAATGCGTGAATTAGAAGTGGATTTAGTTGAAAGACTTGACGCTTCAAATCCCACTGCATTACTAAAAGCTCACGCAACCGGATCTATTTCAAATGAGGTTAAAAATTGACTCACTTTCTGATTCAATAATTGAATCAATTTGTATACAAAAACCATTAAGTGTAGCAGAAGAACTAGATAAAATTATCAAAGAGGGATATGCACCAAAAAATGCAGCATTTTAGATTTGGAACCCTGTCATCAAAAATTCAAAAAGAAATGTCTCTTTTTCAAAATGGAGGCAGACGTGGTGACAACTTGGAAAGAACATACTCCTATTTTAATTATAAAGCGTACTAGTGTAGAGTCTGAACGAGCATTTTCTTCAGCAGGGTAATTTGCAACAAAAATAAAAAGCCGTTTAACCGATGAAACGCTAAAAGAGCTGTGTTTTTTTAAAAAATTATTTACAGAAATACAAGAAATTTTAATTTTTTAATTTCATTATGTACTATTTTTATTTGATTCAATAAATAATAATATTAAACTAATTTTTTTAAATTGTCTTTTCAGTTTTATTATGTTATTTCAACTATGCTAATGTGTAAGTATTTTTCATAAATAGACTAATTTTAATCCCGGGATTTGGATAATGTAATCCCTAAACCCCGGGATTGAAAATATAACACGGGATTACAAACCCTACCTTTTGTAATTTCGTTTGGCACAGTGGCGTCAGAAAGGGGTGGGCTTAGGGGCTCAAACCCATAGACCATCCGATTTTTAATTTTCAATATGGAGATTACCGCTTTGCGTTTACGTCTACGTGTTTTAACGATGTAACTCCCCCCATAAGAAACGCCTGTGTGTGCCACTTTCTCGGCATACGTTCTATAATTCGGTATAAAAAAAGCAGATACAGTTATTTAAATCAGTGGCGTAACGTGCGTAACGTACACCCCCGCATAGCGGAGGGGGCAAGATTCTTAAGGGTTCAAGCCTAACTGTGACACCTAGTAAGTATTTAATCAATTTATAAAAATATTAAAGGCAAAACCTGACTTTTCAGTGGAGGCCACTAATATTCTTCGTTACGCCACTGATTTAAATATAACTATCACAAATTTTAAAATAGGGGAAATTGTTTCCCTTTTTCGTGAAAGTGTTAAAAGGGATTCGTGCGTCAATTTTATATAATTCAATAATTCAAACATAAAGAAGTCTCAAGATTTCCACTTGTATTATTTAAATGAACACTACTCTTCATTTCCCCTTTTAATAAATAAAAACAGAGATTAGATTTGAGCAAAAAATATTATCTTGGAAATAGAAATATATATAATAAAGGAGATATTAAAGTTTTTGCATAATAAAGGTAAAAATAAAATTTATAATTTATAAAGAAGAGTTTCATGCTTCGAATGAAATAAATTATATTTTTAAAAAAAACTTAAAAAAACAAAACACGCTTTTATAGTTAATTGAACTGAAAAGTAAAAAAAAAAAAATTCTTAACATAAGAATAAAATGATTAGCGAGAAAATTAATGCTCTTGTGGGAAAAACGTTGGGAGCTCGTTATCAATTGTTATAATTTCTTACTAGTTCTATTACGAAATGCAGAGTGAGTGTAAAAATGTGGTACAAAGCACCCCACACGCTTTTACCAAAATGACATTAATTTTCTCGTTAATCTATTTATTTATGTTCTAGCTGGTATACCCGTTCTTCGCACGGGTGAACTGAAAAATTAAACAACACAGATTGAAGGATAAAGAAGTTTTTAATGAGTTAATTTTACGTGAATTGCAAATGAAACAAAAGAAGCTTTTTGCGCAGCTCAGCTAAACAAAAAAAAGAGAGAGAGAAATAAAACACCTTTTAAATTTTAAGATGTAGTTCTAATAGATGATAAAAAGGATTTTTTTTATTTATAACTAACTCCCCGTAACACTCTTGAGGGTTGATTTTTGAAAATACCTTTATAAGCTGATCTCTGCTCAGCAAAAGTAACATATTGTTAAAAGTTTTGAGTAATGAACGCATAAAATAGTGCACATAATTTTTATCTGAAAGTACAATACATTAATATTACTTTCTGTAGTATTTATTTTATGTTAAAATTGTAATATTCGCAAGCAACGCCGTTTCTTAAATTATAATGACGATTCAATGAAAAACATAGCGAAATGTTAAAGATGGAGTCAAGTTGGCAAATGCCTAGCTACTTTCATAACTCGAGCTTTATTAGAGCTTTGTAAGACCCGCCGTGTAGGTGAGCGATGCACGTTAATACTTTATCCAAACGCTTTATGATTTACTGCAGTTTTTTTTCAAACAATATTTCTTTGGATCACTACATTTAAAATTAAGGGATATACATAAACAAACTACTCCACTTTGGAAAATTTAATCCGTTAGAGCTAATAAATTAATTAAAGATATTCCACTGTAAAATTAATTATATATACCGTTCACTTAAAATAAGTAGTCAAATCACTTTCTAAGGTCTTCATTAACATACAAAAACATAAGACACTTAAATTTTGACATAAACTATTTTTTCCGCTAAAATACTCATCATGGAACCCGTGCTGCCATATATCTTGGAAAAGTGGATTTCAAAGAATATTCCTCTTAAGTTGGTGTGGTGTGGTAGTTAGGAGAAGAGGGTGCCAGCTCAGGTATTGTCCACGTCACTTGACCAAGGTTCCAAATTACGTGATCTGTTGCCAAAAGCCCTCGTGTAGCTGAATAGTGCGACATTAATATTTACTCACTCTCACATTTCAAAAAATACAGTACAGTAGTTATTGCGTTTTTAAGTGTAAAAATAATTATATCTGCCTATTCAATTAAAATTATAGCGTTATAATTAACTACTAATCACAAACAAATTTTGAAAATTTGTTTAAATGATGCAGTGGGAAAAAGAAAGTTTATTTTAAGTGTACCAGAACCCCGACAAAGGCATTTATTTGGAAAAAATATCAATTTCTTACTACCAAATGTGCATAATAAAATCATAAAAAAAAACATTAAAATAAAGAGAGATTTATAACAACCTCTCGCTTCAAAAGTTAGTTTATTCTGAAATAAAAAAAAATAGGCATTATGCTGATCAGAGGAATTAATTAGAAGCAAGCACCTTGTGTAGCCAAAACAAAAAGATATCTTTCACAAACAAAAGATAGATATATGCTGACGTGGGCTTTTTTGCCGCGGAAGCCAGAATTGCTCGCAAATGGCAGAATTTTTTCCTACTTACTTGACAAATATCGTTATATTTTGGACACTTCATACAATATCTTTATGAATTATAGTCAATGCTATAAATTATAGCCTGTGTGCTATTCTGATGCATAAGCTATATTACTGTAAAGTTTCATTAAAATCCATTCAGTTGTTTTTGCGTGAAAGACCCACAAACATCCTCACAAACTTTCGCATTTATAATATATATTAGATTAAGAATTATGTATAGATATTTTACTTTTAGTTCAATTAACCATAAAAGCGTAACTTTTAGCATTTTTAAACTTTAATTTATTAGTTCGATCTACAATAAAAGGGTGTTTTTTTTAGTTTTTTTAACTACCCATTATTTATTGATGAGTTAATCTTAAATGTGTCATTTTTTTTAAAATGTAAATATACATTGGGATCCCATCAGTGCGTCGATACGGCCTACTTTGCAAAATGTAGGATCAGCCAACTGAAGGAAATCTAGAAGAGATAAGTTTGAAATATATTAAATGTGGAACAAGGTTTTAAGTCAGTAATGTAAGAACAAATTTATTTTGTTTGTTATATTGTTATTAACCTTGAGCGTTTTCGCTTTAGGGTTGTAATTTAATCTTTTATTCGCCGAATCTGGAAATGGAAAATCATTAATGCTGATGATCCGGATAAGGACAGTGGAACAAAATTATTAAATTATTGTATTGTCACCGGTCCTTGACAATTGTGCAAAGTTTCGAATTAATCTGACCGTTTAAAGTATGTAAAATTTGAGTTCAAAGATTCCCCGTCACATACAGGTGAAGCTAATAAAAGCGTGTTTATAAAAAGTGTTTTTCAAAGATAATTTATTAGAAGTTTATTCAAAACTAAAAAGTTAAATACCACAAAATCCAGCGTATATAACGCGTACCTTTACTTTGAAGCTGCAATTTTTAGTCTTTAGGTATATTCAACGTATTTTTTTACGTTCTTTTTTACAAAGAATCCTGAAATGTATATGCGCAATGTTTTAATGTTTTTAAATTATTTATTCGAGGTATTATTCCAAGTTTCAGAAAAAAAATTATTATACTTCTAGAGTTACAACCCTTTAACCTCACAAGGAATGTCGTTTCTTTTAAATTAACAGTTTCTTGATTTTTGTAAAAGTTTAATTTGTTTTATGCTCTCATCTTTTTTTATTTTTTAAGTTTTCATTTTTATACCCGGCGTATAACTTAAATTGTGATCTCGTTTTATGTGTTAAAATTGCGCGTTATACGCCAGATTTTACGGTTATTGTTATAAACTGTATAATTTAATTAATAAATAGCAAATATTTTTAATAACTGGAATCCGAATTTCAATGGGAAATTCATCAGAATTAACAGAACACTGTGAAAGATTTAATTTTTTTTACAATGAACACGACCATATAATGCATACAAGTATAAGAATCAGAGACCGACTAATCCCTCATTTACATACTAATAGAGTTGGTTAGGTCTTAATGAGATAATATATAGTTAAGTCCCTTAAAGGAAAATTAAATAATCCCTCACGCTGAGCCTGATTTGAATTTCCTCTTACTTTCTTCGAATGCATTTCGCTAAGGATTCACTACTTTCTTGGTAAAGTATTTGTTGGACAAATTTAGTTGGGTTTTAGCTAACTGAAACTGTATTTGTTGAAAATGCGTTAATTACAGATTTTCTGTTTATCTGTAATGTTAATTATTCTCTTCCAACGATGCTTGCAACAGATTGTTAAGTTAACGTTAAATAGGGCATATAAAATTACAAAGAAGACATTGGATTTGTAGTTTGAGTATGTTTTAATTAAAGGGGCTTACAGCACAGTCGTCTGAAAAAAGGAAATCCCTTAATAATTTTATCAATTGTCAATAAAAATGAATATTATCCAATGTTGGGATCATAATAGAACTAATAAAGGTGTTAATGGAATAATTAATTAATTTAATTAACTTCTAACAAAAAGAGTTTCATCGTTGTGTCAAATATTTAGGCATCTTATTTTTCATTAAAAAACCGTAAATCTTGCAGTTTGATCATTTTTGTTGGTAGCTTTTTGAATTAATATTGGGAAGGGGGAGCTTAAACATGGTTCTTTAATATTATAGATGAGTTTCTTACAAATCTGACGATAAATATTTTTCTACACATTTTACTGTACTATTTTTTATAAATTTTTTACACTTTTGAAAGCATTTTGAGCCAATGTATAGGTAATTAATTTCCTGAAACATAGCAAAACCTACAAAAACATAAGAGAAATTGGAAATTTTAATATTATGAGTAGTATGAGAGTTAGATATAAAATTTGAGATGTAACACGCATATAAAGATTTATATATTTTGGGTGACATATATCATGAAACATCGAATCCAAAATTCCATAGAAATTATTCCTATAAATAAAAAAATATTCAATTGGGAAATTACACAAGAGAGTCGCTTAAAATACCATACACTTATTTACAAATCTAAATTATCGGTTCCCCTAAGCTATGTGAAGAAAAGAATAGGAAGCATTTCGTGAAGAGTAATTTTATATATAATCCCCTAACAGTTTTTCCGTAATATCTATAAAACTGTTAATCAAAGTCAAGGATTAAATTTGGACCATAAGTGGTTTGCACAATTATCTACTTAATTTTATAGAGCATCGAATTCCTTAAAAGAAAAATTCTTTTTCAGAGATTATCAATCAGTTCTCGGTGAAAATTGCATGTTTTTTCTCTCTTTGATGACTGATCCTTAAAACATACTATCCAAATGTATTACATTTGTACCAATGTACTACTTTTGGATGAAATTTGAATTGCATATAAATGCATTAAAATTATATTTGAAAGACGTGAACAATTTAACACATGGTCATTTTCTCATGTGATTTTCGTAAACATCAGTCGAATTTTTAAAAGCAAAACTTTTTAAACTCAAAGTAAATGATTTTCTCGTTTTTGTTACAAATATACAGAAACCAAAACGGACTTTTTAGCCATTATGGAAGAAATGCGGTCAATAATATATGACTTATTCTGATATGCTTCGAAAAAAGTATCATGATGAAATTTAAAATGGAAATAAAAAGAATTAAGTAAAATAACTTAGTGGCGAAACATCCCATGAAAAACCAAGGTCTGCAGCACCCATCTCAGTTATCGTGACCTTTGGGCGCTGAGGTGCATAACCAAAAGTTCCTGTCAGACGTTTAGTCTGATGCGAAACCCCCAGTGTTAGTTCCCAAGCAAGGTTGGTACTCATTTATCGACCCACTGAAGAAATGAAAGGACGAGTTGACCTTCATCAGCCCGGGGTTTGAACATCGGATCTATGGGACGTATATATATATATATTTATTTAAAAGAGCAATTTTTGTGGCGTGAAACAGACGGCAAAATAATCGTTTTGATTTGACTAATTAAATGTGGATATACGTTTACACTAATCATCACTTTTGATATTGACCGAAGAGCATTATCGTATTTTAGTCAGAGGTTTTTTCAGCAATAATTCGAAGCAAAAGCTTTGCGAATCACATGTTATTGAATCAGTTATTACTAAATGAAATTTGTCAAATTACGAAAAAATTTTTAGCGCCGAATCCGAAGTAAAAGTTTGGAGTCGTCTTTTAGGCATTGTTTTTTTAAATAAAAGAAGTATATTTTCTTAAAAAAATCTAATAAAATTTCTTATAAAACTATAAATTTAAAAATTTATATATACTTAACTGCTAAAATGTACAAGTTTTTAAACATACTTTAGTCCAAGAAAAAATGCCTTTTAACATCCGCTCAGGAGGTACAAAGTTCCCGTTAACATGAAATGAAAGCAACGCTCTATTGGCGCCGATTCTCGTAATTAAAGGCCATGAATGAATTCCGAATACAACACCTGAGTTTACTAGGATCATCTAATTTCCACCGCACAGCACAGCAATATAGCTATTCGATTGAATAGAATTTAATTTCAAATGGTCCTCTTATTGCGCATGCGTTGCAAATTAGAGAATTAGAACTAGAGCTTACGATACACAAATCATGAAACTTGTGATCTAAGGTATTACAGCTAGATCCCTAATATTAGAATTAAAGTTAATATATTGTAATAAAACAAAAAGGGTTCAGTAAAAAACTATAATTTATATTACAAATACAATTAAATAATTTTCAGGTATCAGACGACTTTACACGCATCAGACCCTCTACAAGGGATTTCAGAGGCAAAAGGTTTTAAACCCGTGACCTTGACAATTCGGTTGCTTCTTCCATAAACTAGTATATGAAAATAAAGAAAAAAAATATAGAATTATATTGAAAGATAAAGAAACACCCCAATATAACAGATTTGAAATAATGTAGCTCATTAAAAGAACCCCAACGTTATTTTTCACGCATGTAGATGTCAAATAAATTAACCCTCTAACCGGAGCATCCGTCCCTCAGACGGGGATGACTTGCTTTAAGGCCTGTAGATAACGCTGTGGTGTGATTTTTGGCGTGGGCTGCCTTGACATCTTCAGTTGGACTCTACCCAGTGCCAGGATCCTGTGGTGGGGTACTTGGCGAATTTTTTGAACTCACAATAAGTGCGATTTTTCTTATCCATCACCGTCTATTAGATGGATATTCCTCCGTACGTATAATTTAGTGTCCCGCCTCGCAGACGAATGCTCCTTATTATCGACAATATTTATTTTATTACTTGCATTTTTTAAAATTATTTATGATTATTATAGATGGCAGCCATGAACAAAGTAGAAATTACCGTTTTTGTCCCTACAAAAAATAAATAAATAGAATGACGTCAAATAAATGCGTCGAATGCGGAGCTTCCATTTGCTTGGAACACACCAAAAAAATGTAGTATTTGTATTCTATAAAAATGTTTTTTTACTGTAGTGTCTATAATTTTATGCATTGTTAGTTGTACTTTTGCATTACCTTTGTTCCTAGAAATTTTTCTTTCTGGTATTATTATTTTTAATTACTTTTATATGAATATAAATAATTTCTAATTAGTGTTTATAAAAAATACTTGTAAAAGTTTTAATGATAAAAATATATTATTATGGTGCGCCTCGTAAAGACTTAACTATTAAAAATTGTATTTTCGTTTATATGTTACATGTGTTTAATAAGTTTTCTAATGTTTTATATCTTGAAAAACATTGTGCTTGTTTTAACCCCACACATCTTATTTGAGCTATACTCAATTTCATGAGTGATAAAAATATTGAAAACAGTCCTTAAGGTAATAGAATTAAAAACATTTTGCATGTCCGTCTGTCAGACGGATGTTCCTCTGAGTGGCAAAAAAAAATGATGTTCCGGACAGAGGGTTAAATATGCTTGCTGCAAAAAATCAACTTCGAGTAAAAGTTACGCTTTTTAAAAATAATTTACGAATATAATAATAATGATTGTAATAGCTTGTAATAGACTTGTTTGTTGCATAATTCATTAACATAACAACGTTGAAATGTATCATTAGAAAGAAATATTTATATATATGTGGGAGACAACAAAGGGGTCCAAAAGTCTTTCTTATGGTTTATTTAACATTAAACAAAAATTAATTAAAAAGGTAGATAAGTTTGACAATGATATTCAGAAGGTAACGCCTGCTCGCGCACCTCTCGCGTTCTCTTTTCTCTCTGCTCAAAGTTTTTTTTCTCAAGAGTCTCTGTTTTTACAGTTTCAGTTCTGCTTATACTTAGATGCGCCTGCGCGCGAAGACTGCGTGGAGTTGTCGATAACTATTGGTTACTATATCCGGCCAGCCTGACTGTACGCTGTCCGCAGCGGTATTTCCATGGAGACCAGAGGAGAATCTGAAACATACAAAAAAGACGGAACAGACAAGGACTATACGACAAATACATAGAGATTTAACATATCATAATTCTGCTGAACTGAACAGTTTCTCCATCATGTGAAGGCACCTCTTCGACATCCGGAAGGTTCCACAGGAAAACATTGTGTTTCACAGGCATAAGAACGTCTTTTTTAACAAGTTGATCTTTGGTTGAACGCATCGATATTTTCCTCTGTAGAGTTCTGGACGTCTGTTCAAAACGATTTCTCTTTTTCCTTCGTTTCCACTGCCAGGGCTGGAAGATCCTTTGGAGCAACACAAACCGACGATATTTACTCTTCATAGGTAAAGGGTTAGGTGAGCGGGAGATAAATTCCACGGAACTCGTTTTCATGGCACCATTGACTTTCTTACACAATACTATAGGTGAACAATAATCAAAAACACTCTCTTTTATAATACCTTGTCGTAACCAATCATCAATTTGATTGTTTACCTGTAATTTCTCAGAACAAGATAAACGTCTGGCTCTCTGATACACAAGAATATCATTTTTCAATTTAATATTCATTTTTAACTTAGTACTCTTAATTTTATTACATTTATAATCCTTAATTAGAGAACTCAAATCATTTCTAGTATTAAAGTTTTTAACATATGGCAAATCATAACTAGAGTTTTCTATCACATTTGAAACAGAAACATTTGGAAAAGAAACACCATAATCTGCACTCAAAAGAGAGAGGATTCACTTTCACTTAATAAAACATCGCTCTTTGTATGGCCTAGTTTCTCTATTTCAGAATATACACTGGGATGTATAATAAATTATTCGGTCAAGGTCGGTGATATCGCCGTTCGCACACTTATACCGGTAGAGTGTTGATTAAGAGAAAGATTTATGGGTTTAACTTCTACCATACGCTGTTCGCCAAAACATGAACTTAATGTTATGATTTCTTCGGAAGGTGTTTGCACTCTGATTAGTGAGGAATTTAAAACTGGGATCTGGCAACCTGAATCGATCAAGGCTGTTACGGGTTGATTTTCCACAAAAATGTTTACATATTGAAGATTTGCGCATTCATCGATATTTTGTTTTTCGCTCTCGACTTTCAAAGTATTCACGTTTATTCTATTATGGATGTGGTCGTTAGATTCTTTAGGTTTAAAACGCTTCTCACAGTCTCTTGCGCAATCAGATGAATCACCGCATATATAGCAATTTTTATTTTCTCTTTCAAGATATTGATGATAGTTCTCTTTAATCTTTAGTTTAAAGTTTTGTGATCTATTTTTAAAGGGGTCTTGGGTATATATCCATAAGTAATAGGAATTTCTTTATGTGATCCGCTTCTAGATGAAATATAAATATCGCACTCTTTAGCTAAATCAATAGGCCTAAACCAATCTTCTGCTTCTCGAATGCCAATATGGGTTGCAGTTTCCTTATTTAAAGTTTCAAATAATTTATCAGAAATTATAAGATCACATAGAGATTCAAAGGAATTAACTTTTCTTAACGAACAATAATTTTGGAAGTTTGCCGTCAATCTTGCAGCAAATTGGATGTATGTCTCGCCTGATGATTTTACAGCATTTTTAAATGAGTTTAAACACTCGCGAGGGGTTAATTGGAATTCTCTGAGTACTATAGATTTTAGTTTTTCATAGTCATTTAATTCCTCTTCTTTAATATACAGTAAGACGTTATGAGCTCTTTCGCCCAGAAGATTTATTAAAATTTCAGATTCATATTCGTCATTTATTTTCTTGGTTAAAAATGCGCGTTCTAATGATTGGAAGAACAGATTAAAGTTTTCAGATCTGGTGGGAACAGGAAGAGATAAAGTTTTAATACTGTTTATCATATTTTCTATGTTAGTTTCGAACTGTTTTTCTTCGACTTTAGCTGCAGGATTTAAACTTAATGCTTTATTTTTAGCCGTTTGAAGTTCGATTTCTTTTTCTAATTTTGCTAACTGAAGTTCCGCGAGCTCAATTTTCTGTTTTTCTAAAGTTACTTCTCTTTCGTTTCGCGATACTCTCTCATCTATACAGTTTTGAATTAAAGTTTTAACGAAATCTGGATCACTTTCAAATGTACTACTGTTCTCAATTTTAGTCTTTAGTATAGCAATAGTGTCCGTGCTCTCCACAGAACCGTCTAGATCCTCAACAACTCTTATGAGATCCTCTTTAAGAGCGTTTTTATACATTTTAGAAAAATATGGAAAGATCCTACCTTTTTTTTTTTTTCTGGCTCCCTTGTTGCTCGCACGTACGATGTATCCAATAAAAACGTTGATTCCACTGATTTCACCTCTTCGCAGGTAATATAGTTGAAATTGTTCGAATTGGCACCTCTTCGCAGGTTATATCTTGAAATTGTAGTTCCAGCCTCTACACAGGCGGATTATTCACACTGAGTTAGTTCCAACCTCTACACAGGCGGGATTTTGAGGGTTCGTTGAAAAATACACCTCTACACAGGTTATTTTGTTATTTGTTCCGACCTCTACACAGACGGAATGAAGTTGAAAAATTCAACCTCTACACAGGTTGAACGAAGTTTCCGAAAAATGGCGGCGCGTCTCCTCCACGGACGGCTTTTTTTTTCACGTTCCAAATTTTGATCAAAATCGAAATTTTTTCAATCCCGTCCTCTACACAGGCGGAATTTTCATGCTGAGTTCAAACCTCTACACAGGTTGAACGAAGTTTTCGAAAAATGGCGGAGCGTCTCCTCACGGACGCTTTTGTTCATTGTCCAGACTTTGGTTCAAAATCGAAATTTTATCGATCGCGGCCGAGCCCCCATAATTTGTGGGAGACAACAAGGGGTCCAAAAGTCTTTCTTATGGTTTATTTAACATTAAACAAAAATTAACTAAAAAGGTAGATAAGTTTGACAATGATATGCAGAAGGTAACGCCTGCTCGCGCACCTCTCGCGTTCTCTTTTCTCTCTGCTCAAAGTTTTTCTCAAGAGTCTCTGTTTTTACAGTTTCAGTTCTGCTTTTACTTAGATGCGCCTGCGCGCGAAGACTGCGTGGAGTTGTCGATAACTATTGGTCACTGTATATATATATATATATATATATATATATATATACAAACTAGCAAGTTGAGAATAGGATAGATATTTTTATGCCCATTAGCAAAATTTAAATTACATCATTAAAAGCCTGTTAAAGTCTAACGTTAACTAGTTTATCAAAACTCTATTTAATTTTTGTCTAAGATATTTAAATCAGTAAAACAATTTTATAAAAATAATTGAATATAATATCTTGCGTTTTGTTTAATTTCTACCTATTTGAATAATCATTTCATTAATTTGAGTGCACTACTAATTTAATAAACGTTTTATGGCAACAGGGATTTATCAACTAAATGTATTTGCCATATTTGTTATGTATATTTTTTATTTTGTTATTGTTTTTGTTTCATTTCAAGTTAATTAGAAAATTTATTCATTTAATGGCTTCGTAAATAAAGGTGATTCAATAAATTTTGTTTAAATTTGCAAAATAACTTTTTCTGAAATAAATTGTGAAAGCTTCTTAATTAAACTATCAGGAATTCAAATAATATTTACCTTAGTTAAGAAACTCATATTTCTCCCTTATACGTTTGGAAAATATTTCTATTAATTAATTTTTTAAACGTTTTAGCTAAAAATATTATTTGGATATTTAATTTTCAAAAAAGAACGAAACATCGCTATCAAGACGAATTTTTTGAAAATGTATTTCTTCGGAAAAATTTTCAGATATTGAAATTAAATTCTGCCTGTTAAATTATAGTATTTGACTTCTCAATAAGAATATATTCCAATCTATAGATTTCGCAATGCTAAATAAATAATGTAAACAATATGTGCTAATATTTAAAATTCTTCTTTGGCAAATAGCACAAAAAATTTATTTACATTTTTGCTTTGTATTATGATTAACAATTAATTAGGTAACGTACCCTTTTCGAACATTTTTTGTGTTCTGAGGAATAATTAATTGATTTATACCTTAAGGTAAATAATGTGGTGCTTCCTGATAACGACGTTTCTATTACTCTGGTTATTGGTTCAAAATAAAAATAACTCGTTTTTGATCATTTAGAACAGAAGTGAGGAATCTTCTTTGGTTCAAGGGACATTTTGTGAACGCGATGGATACCAAAGGATGCACCTTTTTAAAATGATCACATTCATTACTTAAGTTTGCATCTTAAAAATTGTAAATATAAGTTAAGGTATCCAACTACGTTCGGAACCGTGATTTTCATAAGCGCATACATAGATAATTTTCTTGATATTTAGTGTCACTTAGATTAGAATATATGCATAAAATTGTTTTAAGGACATTTTGACAAAAAAAAATTCATTTAAATACAACATTTTGGCGAAAAATTAACTTAGAATAATCCATTTTCGAAATGTTCTCCTTTTGTGAAAAATGCTTTTATTAGAATAATATTTTGCCTGTATATAGCTCAGACCTCTGTTCAGCGGCTCAACTAGAATTTGTGAAATATATAACTTAGAAGTGGGTTTATTCATATTTAACGACAACACGGGAGATATATTTTAAGAAACAAAACGCCGATAATTATTTCCATTCGTGGTAACTCTGAAAATTATGTTAATTTTTCAAAAATCCTAGTTCAGACACTCTGGAGAAGTCTTTACTTTATATAAGCAAACTATTATTATTATAGAAGCATTCTTTATGAATGGAGAACGTTTTGAAAAAAAGGTTATTATATAAGTTAATTTTTTGCCAAAATTTTATATTTAAATAATTTTTTTTGCAAAATATCCTTAAAACAATTTTATGCATATATTCTAATCTAAATGACACTAAATATCACGAAAATTATCCATTTATAGTCCATAATAGTCGGATACCTTAAATAAAAAAAAAGTGACACACATACACATACACAGTTATTTATTTATAATGCTCGTTTCATATTTATTGTTTAAGAGACAAATGTGTGTGTATCCTATCGTACTTTTCTACAATTTCTTTAAATTTGGGAATGAGACAGCGTATTAAAATTCTCATTATAGTCTGCAATTTTTTGTCAGCCAAATTGCCTCTATATTTCATCTTATTAATCTTCGTACAAGAAAAAACTGCTCACAAACATAAGTAAACTCAATTGTACAACAGCCCATGGGGTCAAGGCTTACAGTGCCCAACTCAGTATACGTGACCTTGGGCCCTGAGGGCATCTGCATGAGCAGATGTTCCGGTCAGTTGGTCAGTCTGACGTGAATCCCCAGTTCCCACGCAAGCTTGGTACTCATTTATCGACTCACTTAACGAATGAAAGGCTGAGTCGACCTTGTCCATCCCACACACATTTACTGACTCACAAACATATGTCCAGCCAAATATAAAGGACATTGTCTGTTTGTTTTCTTTTTCTTAAATGTATTAATAGGCCAAAAAAACCACGCTTTTTGCGGGCCACTATCTGTCTACCCCTGATTTATGGTATTTACAATCTTACAGACAAAAGTTTGTCCTCTTATATTTTCAACATTTTTTGCATGAGCAACCTTCCGTTAAGGTATTCGACTACCCTAAAATCATAATTTTTTTCAAAAATTGACAAATGTTTTAATGACTTTATTTTATAGGCCATTTTACTTGCTTAATAACAATACCAATTTTTTTTATTTTCCCTCCACTAGAACAAAAACTACAAGCGTTTTAGTAAAAGCAGATGCCATAACTTTAAACAAGGTGTCAAACTTTAAAATGCGTTTTACTCGAAATGTGTTTTTTTTTCGAAAAACTCAAACGGGGACAGAGATTGCTCAAAATGTTTTATAAATAATTGTCTGAAATATTTTGTTTATGTTCTGCATAACAGTAGAAGTGTTATGATTTTTAAATTTATTAATCACTGTTTTATTTCTAAATTTGCAGTCATTTACGTGAATATAGTCAATGTTTTTTTAAGCAATTTCTTATAATGACTAAGATAAAGGGCTCTAGTTTTGGTAAAAATTAAAATATCTCTTATCGTGAAGGTCACTTCAAACAGGAATAACAAAGTAACACATCAAAATTGAAAAATTTAGAATTTGTTCATAAAATCTTTGTACAGAGCGGTCCCCGTTTATATAACTTTTTTTACCTTTTTACTAGTTTTTTCCCATTTTAATAACAATAATTTTTTTTCTTTTATCAATTTTAGAATTTTCTCCTTAAAATATACTAAATAATAAAAATCACAAAAAAACCCATATCTCCATTTTTTCAAAAAAAAGTTGTTGCAAGCAGTCGGATACCTTAAGCGGGTGAATCTTTGAGATACATAATAAAAATATTTTAGGTGCTGCGTCACACGGTGGGAACGTGCTCCTCCTTTTTCTATCTGCCTTTCGTTCCTTGCCCTAGGATTCAGTGTCAAGGACGAGGGCGCTTTCTTTATATTTCGGGAGGTAGGGGTCATTGAATCTGATAGATGCATCGCGCCCAATAGCGTCAGTTTTTATACCCTTGAACTGTCTTTAATTTTGATTTTGTACCTTGAAAAATAGAGTAGTTTTAAATTTTATAAGAAATTTAATCGAAACAAATATTTTGTAATTTCTGTATGATATTTTCTTTTTTTTTTTACTGTGAGTTGAGATGCATCTGAGAGATGCCGCGAGCCTAGCCAGTGACTGTATTTTATTCAATCCTCAATGTAGCTAAAAAAAACTCCCAAAACGTCTATGTGGGAATCAAAATCACTCAGATCTAGGAAAACTAGGCCATAAACTTTTGAAAGAGCACCTGCGAAGATGGTTTGAGTGTAACATGCACATTATTCGTTCATTCTGATTCCGGATTGAAGAAATATCTGATTTGCAACACCTCACTCAGGACGAAAAACCAAGAGAGACATCACCAGGAACTTGGAAGAGAAGGTACAGTGTTCGCTCTTGTCAGGACATCAAGAAAAGATTAGCAAATTTTTTTTTACGTATTGTGTCTTGAACACTGTAAGGGGATTTGTGAAGACTACGACAAGACATCTTATAATGTAAATAGTGTCGACGCAGTGATAACTAACCATTACCTTTGTGATGTTTATTGGTTTAAATTATTTCAGAGAGAGTTTCTTAGTATATTTTAAATATTATTTAATATCAAATATATTTTTCTGTCAAATCGCACCGTTAAAATGGTTAAATAATCTTCAAACGTAAATATGAGATGATGAATCTGAGAGATACCGCTCGCCTATGGATGGAACTTTTTAAAGCGCCCCTAGCGGAGGGTTGAAAAAACAAACGGGGTGTTTTTCTAATAGTCACTGTTTCTGAATTTCATATGTCTAATATATTTACTAAAGTACTGCTCGAAAAATTATTTTAAATAGTTATTGGCACCGACTTAAAATCATTCAAAGTATGCTTATCCCCTGAATATTTACCCATTTAGAAATTATTTGCAACTTAAAATCAAGCAAATAGAAATCTGATTAGTCTGTGCATTATTTAATCATATTTATTCTTTTCAATTTTAAACATTAAAAATTTATTTACTTATTTATAGAAATGAACCGAACCCCTAAAAATGTAGCCACGAGTTTATTTAGTCCTCACTTTCATGAGCTATTTATATTTCCTAATTCATTAGAATGACACTTTCGTCTCTATAGTATTTGCTCTCTATTTTTATCTCTATTTTTCCATAATATTTAATACCTTTGATGAGTTTGAGATTATTTCAGATTGAAGGTAAAGACTTGATAATTAACAACTGAGTGTCATTTTCATTGGATATTTATAGACTCATGTTAAGAATCCATCAATATTTCGCTGACATATGAGATATTGTACTATATAAACTAAGCACTAGCCTTACTTTTAGAATAATGGTAATGTGAGCCCTTCTGAAAAATATATATAATACTAAAGATTTCCGCTAAGACGTAGTCAAAGAAGCAATCAAAGCTCGGATAAAATGCGTGGGCTCATTTAGTTTTAGATGAGATGACTACAAAAATATATAACTGTTTAGTCGAGTACGTTAAGAACTTGAAGGGTCAGAATTTTAACAGGATTTCTGAAAAGACAAGTCAGATCTTCGAGCAGGTGAAAATAGTGACAAGAACACAATAACATCAGTAAGTAGGTCGTTGTTACTAATGCCACCTGATCGGCAAAGACCAAATCAAGGCCCACGAAATTCATCATGGCGAAGGGCTAAGTGACGCATATTGTTAGACGTAGCTTTGAGCACCATACAGATGACAGAATGATTTTGCTCGGTTTCACCCCAACTTTGAGGGAAAATATCCTGGGGGTGGGACTCAGGGGCCTCCCACCTATCTTCTCCTACCACCAACCTCATGAGAGGACTTGCGGCTCGACGACTTTTTAAAGTACGCCCATGCCACGAAGGCACTATACATATTCAAACACCTATTTTTTCCTCTGGGACTCAAACCCAGGCCCAACGGCACAGCAGTCAGCGTCGCTAAGCACTATACCGTATGGGCAACCAGTAGGTAAGTAGATGAAAGGAGTTCTAAGAAACTTACAGTGATGGCAAAAAGTTCTAACCACACTTTATTTTTTTACCTAATTTTTGTGTTTGACCTATTTTTTTATTCTGAAATTATCGTAATAACTATTTTTATTGATTCGGATGTATTTTTTATGCTGGTTTCAAATATGTTATCTATATTTTTAAATGTTTTTTTCAAACTATTCATAAAACTGTTTACTTTACAGAAGTTATGTAAGTATATTTAAAATCAGCATAAAGAAACACATTACAAGTAATAACAATAGCTAAGGCAGCAAGATAATTTTAAAACAAAAAAGATGGTTCAAACATAAGAACTGGGAAAAAATTCAGTGTGTTCTGCACTCATTGCCACCACTGTATATGTGAATTAGGCCACGACGTCTATTATATACCTAACATAATATACTTAACTTTCAATAAAATATTATATACGATCTTGATTTCACATATCTCAATAAGACAATCACTTTGCTGTTGAACTAGATTTAACCACATCGATGGGTTTCCACATCTCAATCCTTTCCTCCGGCCACTTATTTTAATGTACTTACACATAATCCTATTTTGTGTCTCTTAAAATCAATTAAAAGTATTCCAAACAAACCTTTAAAATTACAGCTAAATGTAACTACGTTAATCTAAAAGAAATACAACATTAGTGTGTGTGTGTGTGTGTGTGTAAAAATGTCAACATTTAATTCAATTTCTATTAGCTCAAATAATATTTTATACCTCACAATAAGAACAAATAATATAATTTAATTAGATTAAGATAAGTAAGATAATTAATAAAGTAAATTAGAAGATAATTTGATAAGACTATTCACCATTTCTCTCTCCTCAAAACATTGAGATTTTCAGCGAGAATCGACTGAGAAATCTAAAAAAATCAAAACAATTTTTACGACAAAATTTTGAAAAATGAATTAATTTAAATGTAATAAATTAAAGTCATTTAATAAATTAAATCAAACGGTAGAAATTATTTTTTGCTGCTGCTCTGATTTCATGTAGCAACACACTTCAATTATGTTACACAATGGCGTGACGGAGATTATTAGGTTCTCCCTAGAAAGTCAGGTTTAGGGTTCCAAGCCGGATCTTACATAGTAAATGCCCTAGGCATCCTACAGGCTTTGGACCCCCTCGCAACCTGCGCGTTGTGGGGTGTACGTTACGCCAGTGATGTTACAGTTGTAAGGCTCACGTGTGGTCATGGCTAGCCGAGTGTTTACAGTCTCGAACTCGACATTGTCAAGTCATAGGTTCAAAACGTAGAACCACTGAAGTCTCGTCCTTTAAAAACCAGATGCATGTAAAATCCGTTGAGGTTATGTGTCCTTTCAATGACGCATTATGGAAATTTAGAGAGGTAGCCACCAGCTCAAATTATAATGGGTACTATTCTGGTTATTCTACTAATTATCTTGAAGAAAATATTCTTTAATTGTGATTTTAGTTTAAAAACCGCTTCTCGTAGAGATAAATTAAATTTATGCAAATGTAAATAATATTTAAACCCTGATGTTGGGTATGGGATGTTAATGGTTAATCGCTGATCGTTAATTGTGAAATCTAAGAATAAGGAGAAGAGAATTGTAACTGAGAGGTCGCATGTCCTGAAATTAATATTCGTCGTGAAATCCACCAGGTGTTTTGGAATTAAATATCATTGGAGCCGACCGAGCTATCAGACTCCGAGAAAGATCGTCACAAGGACTTTCGGCTGAAGCTAAGTGATTTTCAATAATTTGAGATGTCAGATTGTTTGGATTTCAGATTACTCTCAGAGTAAAACTATAAAGCTGTATATTTTCATAAATTATTAAAGATAGAATATAAGTAGCTGTTTTTGAGATATTGTCTGCTATTTCCCTGAAGCTTCTTATACCCGTGACCTTTGGATTGTGACAAAGTTATTTATGTATGGTCCAAAATTATGAAGCGAGTTGCTAATAATCTTCGTGTTGATTTAGAATGCAACGTAAATTAAAATTATATCGATCAAGATTCAAGGAAAACAATTTTCGCCAAGTCCGCAATTGTAATAATTCCAAAAATATGCCAAGAAGAAAGTCAAATGACAAAGAAAGAGTTCTGGAGATAACCTTGTTAAAGCCTTAGAAAGAATTATGGTAAAATTCAAAAATTTGAAATTATGTTTCAAATCTCTTTCTTGAATTTCTGATCTATATATATAAAAATAGATGTTTTTGTATATGAAATCGCATCACTCCATCACCGCTGAGCTGATCACTATGAAGATGATTAGCATGCATATGTATTTATTTTCTGGAGAAGATTTTTGGGCTATCCGTTTCGTTGTAGCTCTCCACCAGGTGGCACTACAGCACATCACCTTCTGCACCATTCAGTCAATCGCCAAGTTGTCAACATAATAGCTAGAAATTGGCCAACTTGACTCTATCGTTAACATTTCGCTATGCTTTTATTGAATCGCCATTATAATGTAAGGAATGGCTTTGTTTGTAAATATTACAAATTTAACATAAAATAAATACAACAGGAAGTAATATTAATGTATTACATATCCAGATATAAATTATTTATACTATTTTAAGCGTCCATTACACAAAATGTGTAACAATGTGTTACTTTTGCTGAGCAGATATCAGCTTAGGAAGGTGTTTTCAAAAAACGACCGCAAGAGAGTTACAAATTTAAAAAAAATTCCTTTTTATGAGCTATTAGATCTACAGAATTAAAATTTAACAAATAAAGGTTTTTTGTTCAACTGAGATTTGCAAAAAAACTTTTTTTGTTTAATATTTGCAGCTGACCTAAAATTAACTCATCAAAAACATCTTTATACCTCAATTTGTACTGCTTAATTTTTTAATTCCCCCGTGCGATGAACGTGTATACGAGCTACTTTCATATAAGTTTCTATAATACGTTAGCATATTAGTAAAATAACGGTAATTTTTACATGAATCTTACTTTTAATCCTATACGAATTATACAAGAGAAATTGCTACATATATTTTTGAAAATTAAGTTCATTATTAGTGAAAGCAGGGATTTGAAAAGTAATCAGGCACACTTTATAGGTAACTTCAACAATAATCCCTTGGTAGCTAATTAAAGTTACATTTAATGAGCCCGATGATGATAACAAAAATTACCCTAGAAATCAATTGAAAGAATCCTAAGTATATGTAAACACTTAATAAAAGTATTTTAAAAGAATCCGTAACTTTAAAATAAAATGAGTATGGGGGCTTCCTTATTTTTAATGCATTTTATTTTATTTTATTGAATTGGAAAAAGTTAAACATATATAATAAGGTATTTGCTATTCATAAAATATATATTCAGCCAGCCATTAATCGTTTTAATATATATCATTTGACGTTTAGAATTTGGAAGTATTTTTACTTTTAATTCTTTGCAAATGTTATTACTTTTTTATAACTTATTTAATAAATAGTTTTTTACCTAACATTTTACTTCCAAAATAAAATTGACTCAATTTCATGGTTTTTGAACAAAAATTTCACTTGTGTTAGTATACTAATGGATTTAAACTGTTGCAGTTCGGTAATTGTTTTTTACTCCATTTATTAAAGATTGCTTGCATTTTGATTTATTTTTCTTTTAAAAGGAAGTTTTTTTCAAGTGTTTTCAGATAAAATTTGTACGAAAAGTTCCGTGCTGTAAATTGTTATAGAGAGGCTGGTGTAATATTTCGTCAAGTTTAAATAATTTCGACAAAAGCATTTGGGGATTATTTTAGAACAGTAGATTATTTTAATAAACATACTGGTTTTCGAGCCTCTTTTAAAATATTTCCAAAAATCCCTGAATTTTTTAATCATAAATAGATTAATTGTAGCTTCCAGTAAAATATTTTGGAATGAGTACACCATCGTTTATAAATAAAGTGAATTCGTGCTTCTCTAAATCCGCTATTGATACCTGTAATTTCAGTATTAATTATATGTTGTAATTTCTAAAAATGATTATTAAAATATTAATTTAAAACTAAGAATCTCTTTTTTATTTTTTTTATTTTTACTTCGATGGATGTATTAATGCATTTTACACAATCAATACATTTTATTTTAGCTTACATAGTACAGATTATTGTGGCGAGCTTATATTTATCTTTTAAGTAGTTTATTTAAATTAGTTTTCTTATCATTCCTTATTCCTAATATAAAGGTAGAAATATAATTAACATGGAGAAAATAGAAAAGAAACGGAATATATTTGTAATTATATTTTTAGAATCGAGAGAATGAAACCCAAGAGCTAATTAACTCCAAAGATTAACAATAATGTATACTTCAGAGGAAACAAATAAGAAAAAAGAAAACGGATTTAAAACCTGGTTTTGACAGGGTCAACTTAGTTTCTTCTTCAGAAGGTTTATAACAATATCCTGAAGTCTAACTAATTAAGTGTTTACTTGTTCAGCCTTAAAATAACGTTGATAGTACGCAAATATACTAAAATTTAGAATGATTCCTTTTTTTTATTTTGAAAGCACCGTGTCGTTGGATGTTAATTTTAATAAGTTTTTGAAATGGAATTTCAGTCTTTTATTTTAAATCTGAATTAGGCTTTCAATTTTGGACTTTATCACCCCATTTATAATTTATCTACACTTAATTTTAATTGACTTGCACACAGCTTTTACGGTAACCTAGTGTAACACAATAGTGTCATAGTCATCACGAAAACGAAATAAGACAAATTACACTTTTAATTTCATTGATGAACCAAATAATTTGTAAAGAGAACACTTCCTCAAATGCTTTGATTATATAATAATCCAAAAATACTTATCTTGTCTGGAATTATATAATTAGATTTATATATCACGTGGTTTTTTTCTGTAACAATGTGGCAGGAAGGACTTGTAACATGAAAGAAATCTTCCGATTAATTTCAAGAGAGAAAAAAAAACTTCACTAGATAATATTATAGAAAAAATTCCTTAACACGCTGATTTGTTTACGTAATTTTTGTGTTTGACTTAATTTTTTGTTATGAAATTATCGTAATATCTTGATTTTTGTTATTGTCTCTATTGTACTTTTTTCATGCCGGTTAAAATGTATTAGTTTTTAAAGCCAAAAATTATATTTTTTTGTATATTTGTCTGAAATAATAATATGTAGTATGTTTAGAGCACAATATAGAATAACATGATATACGTAGTAGAATAATATAAAAATACAAGATATATTTTAATACACAATTTGAAAAATACATGATGGTTACATGTTTAAATATCTATATTTTATGGTTCAGCCGTTTGCTTCAATTACGGCACTGCATTTTTTAGGCACGGAATGCACCAATTTCATAAGAATTCACGTAATAACGCGGTTGAAAAGAAATAATTAAAACTTCAGTTTGATTTTTTTCTTTGAAATATCATAACCTATTTTATGTCATAGGCTCACTATCGCCTTAAAATCCGGAGACGGCCAGTTTATTTTATTCAGATTTTTGACTACCTTTGTACAGCAACATGGATACTAACCTAAAAAAAATCTATGACTGATTCCCCAAAAGTTTGTAAGGACTCCCCCCTCGAGTGCCTTTCTCCTAGAGTATCAGCGTGCGCTACAGCTGTAGGAATAAATGAAGAACTAGAAGCTGCCATGATCTTAAAATACTTTATTAAGATCTTAACTAAAACCTTTAACAGATTAGATAATATGATATGTGAGAGAATCTACGGTGGCTAAACATACAATATATAATACCGAAATAACGTAGCTCGGACCACTATGAATAACTAACTTGCCTAAGCTTAATTCCTATGCGATCACAGATCCGAATATTTAAATAGTCGCTCCTACCTTGATATCGAACGAAGCATCAATCAATCTGTCCTAGTTGAAGATGCGATTCACTGGCGTGCAATAGTATGCACCTTGACCTAAGGGCTCTCTGTCACGGGTAACTTTTGTTGGCTGTCACTTGACCTCTCAAAACCTCTTGACATTTGAAATACGGACTATCATAACTTTCCCCAAATGCCACCCGGCTAACTCTAAACTTCTGTTACTTAAAAGCTTCCTAATTTGCTTCTTTCCTTCACGCTTTACTTCTTGGGTTGGTTGGAAAAGAGTTGCCATTCATTCTGGTCCCAAAGAACCCAAAAGGATATGTTAATGAAAAGACGCGTGAGCCCGTCTCATATTTTTGGGTGAGCTTTAGAGCCTCGTAATTCAACTTCCAGCATTCTGCCTCTCTCAGTTCTCGGGCACACGTTCATACTCGATGACCTAATAAATTGTTTTCAAAATTTACTGTGAATTATGCTTTCTGTTTGAAAGTGAAATCTTGTGCAATATCCTGTCATCATATAAAGCAGTTTTTCTCTGTCATCCAGATCGATCTCCACTCGTAATAGAATTTATTTTCAGAATATTTTTTCAGCGTTCTCCAGACTACATAATACTTCAGCAGTAATTTCGCTCATAGAATATATATATATATATATATATAGGAATGGATGTACACATATTGTATCCCTCCTATATTCCTCAATAACGTAATACCAAGAGAGCGCCACCTATCTGACAAGGTGGTTCGAGGATAACGAGTAAACTAGACTCGAATAGAACGATTGCGCGGACGACTGAGAGAGACGACGGCGAGGAGACGATGACGAGGGCGCAGGAACGAAACGCCTCGTGAAATCAAACGATCTAATTATGTTTCGATTACTTTTTACTAACTTTTAGCCCTCCCTTGTAAATAATTCCCCTTAATAAATGTATATTTAACTCAATCTCGCCGTTGTCATTCTCTATATGGGGGCTCGGCCTTTACCTTAACTTAAAATCCCCTAGAAAACCGAAGCAAAAGGACGAATGACGACGCAAGAGAAGTGAATCTATTCAATGTGTTCTTCAATGTGTGTTTGACGATTTTCTTCAATTTCAAGTGCATTTATTCTTCAAAGTGTTTTTCAACGTGTATTTGACGATTTTATTCAATTTCAATTGCATTTATTCTTAAAAGCGTTTTTATGATTTGACGCTTTCATTCAATTTCAAGTGTTGTGTGAAAATTCACGATTGTGTGTGTGTGAAGATATTTATTCGATAATTTTGCCGAGACATCAAGATTTTCTCTTCAACACTATTATACATTTATGAAAGTAATATTCAACAAGCAAGACGTTGTGTGCAAAAGTTTACCGTGAGTTTTTATTTCCATTGTTTTTTACAAACTCTCAGTGATTGTGAAAATATATTTTGAAACTGCTAATGTGACTGTGATACGATATTTTTTAAACTTGTACAACTGCTACTAGCGACATTTTATTCTAGACTTTAATCCTTTCATAGCGTATTAATTTTTTTTTCTATGTTGAAATATTTTACTCATATATCATTTTAAGTGATCTGTAAATATCTGTATATTTTACGTATTTTGGTTCAATTTAAGTGATTTATTATGTCTTACTTAACACTGAGTGATATCCCAGTTATTGCGCAAGCTTTGAAATTTGGCAATACTCAAAATGTAAAATTATTGCATTCTGTTATTTTTAACGATCACTGATTCCGTAGGACCTCTAGAGAACAATTGCGAAAATTTACGGGTTTCGCACCAGATTTTGATATTGAGGACTACTCCGCCGTTATTTTAAAAAAATTAAACCTACCCGATTTAATCTGTTTAGCTAATTTTTTACAACTAGAAACAAATGGAACTGCTGAAGAACTTTGTAATAATATTTTGCTTTCACTAGCTGATTTATCCGCTTTTCATAATAAATTAAATACACGAGGTGTAGAAGAATGCCCCCCGCGGGATGCAGAAAATTCCTTTGCTTTCCCCCCACTTTCTACAGACAGGAAATCGGCTGGCGCCTTTAGCCAAATTAATGAGTCAGCTGTTCCCTCTATTTCGAAAAACGATTATCGTGGCCTTTTGTTAAAGATTTACTTCAAACTCTTCGTAATTTCAGTGCAGATGACTCATACACAATCGAACATTTTTTTTCTGATGTGGAAGAAAATTTAACGTTTTGCCCAATAACCGAACAACAAAAAATTATTTTTGTAAAACGGCTTTTGACAGGAACTGCAAAATTATTTATTCAATCTCAGCGTGGTATAAACTCTTACAGTTTTATAAAAACACTACTTATTCAGGAATTTGGAAAAAAATTAAATCAAGCTCAATTGCATAGGGAATTACAAAATAGAAAAATGCGGCCTAATGAAACGGTATTCCAATATTTAGTCGCTATTCGGGAATTAGCGAATCGAGGTCAAGGGTTTCTCGACGAAACTTCAATTATGGAATATTGTATTAATGGAATCCCCGATTCTCCTTCAAATAAGCTAATATTATATGGATGTACAACAGTTCAGGAATTTAAAGAAAAATTAGGAATTTATGACAAAATATTTCAAAATAAAAGCAAAAATCGCTCTTGTGATACGTCGCGTAATCCAAACTTTAGTCGGCAACGCCGTGATGTTGAAAGTACACTTCATAAACATCGATATGATAGACTAGCTGGTATACCCGTTCTTCGCACGGGTGTACTGAAAAATTAAACAACACAGATTGAAGAATAAAGAAGTTTTTAATGAGTTAATTTTAAGTGAATTGCAAATTAAACAAAAAAAGCTTTTTGCATATCTCAGCTGAAGAAAAAAAGAAAGAAAAAAATACCTTTGTTAAATTTTAAGTCTGTAGATCTAATAGATGATAAAAAGGTTGTTTTTTATATTTATAACTCCCCGTAACACTCTTGAGGGTCGATTTTTGAAAATACCTTCCTAAGCTGATCTCTGCCATTGTTAAAAGTTTTGTGACGCTTAAAATATTGTAAATAATTTATATCTGAAAGTGTCACACATTAATATTACTTTCTGTTGAATTTATTTTATGTTAAAATTGTAATACTCGCAAGCAACACCGTTTCCTAAATAACAATGGCGATTCAATGAAAAACATAGTGAAATGTTGACGATAGAGTCAAGTTGGCCACTGTCTAGCTACTTTCATAGCTCAAACTTTATTAGAGCTTTGTAAGACCCGCCGTGTAGGAGAGCGATGCACGCTAATGCTTTATCTACCGCATTATGATTTACTGCAATTTTTTTCATGCAATATTTTTTAGGTTACAACATTGAAAATTAAGGGACATACATAAACAAAATACTCCAATTAGGGAAATTTAATCGGTTACAGCTAATAAATTAATTAAAGATATTCCACTCTAAAATTAATTATATACACCGTTCACTTACAATAAGTAGTCAAATCGTTTTCTAAGGTCTCCAAAAACATACAAAAACATAAGACACTTAAATTTTGACATTAACTATTTTTGGGGAGAAAAATAATAATCTTTGCAATCCGCTGAAAACGCCGTCAGCTGAAAATGCAATATCTGCTACAAAACTATTCGCTTTCCCTGCTAAAATACTCATCATAGAACCCGTGCTGTCATATACCTTGGAAGAGGGGATTTCAAAGAATAGTCCTGTTAAGTATTGGTAGAATATTCCTTCTAAGTTGGTGTGGTGTGGTAGTTAGGAGAAGGGGGTGCCAGCAAAGGTGTAGTCCACGTCACTGGACCATGGTTCAAAATTACGTGGTCTGTTGCCAAAAGCCCTTGTGTAGCTGAACAGTGTGACGTAAATATTCACTCACTCCAAAAAATACAGTACAGTAGTAGTTATAATTATTTTTATACTTAAAAATGCAATATATGACTATTCAATTAAAATTATAGCGTTATAATTAACTACAAACCACACAAACAAATTTTGAAAATTTATCCAAATGATTTAGTGTGAAAGAGAAAGTTTATTCAGACAGACAACAAATGCGTCTTATATGTATATAGATTTATTTGAATTCTTGTGTATTATTACTTTAGTATGCCTCATGACATACTTTATGGTGTACCAGTTTTTTAAACCAGACTGAGCCACAGTAACATTTAACTGGGTATAGCCAGTTAAACCATAAAATTAAATCTTAAATAGATATCAAAAATAAAAGACGGCTCAATTTTTTGAATAAATCAGTATAAAAATTTTCGTACAAACACAATATATATATTGTAAAATATTTATTTTGCTATTTGCATTTCAGACAGATATCAAACAAAATTTTAAAAATTGTCAAAAACAGATAAAAAAAACATATTTAAGAAAAATACCACTGATTAATTTTGCCAAAGACATCGCAATGTGCAAAAAAATATTTGCAGTACATAATAACCACAAAAAAAATGTAAGTACTAAAATATTAAAAAAAAACCAAAAATTATATATGGAATTAATTAAGGATTACTGGAGGGAAAGATAAAACAGGCTAAGATAATACTCATAATATTAATTTCATATTGGTTGGCTACTCATTTTTGGCATGATTTTGAAATCACGCCAAATTGGTATGTAGCGGCCAGTCTAATGTTATAGTAATGTACAGAATTAAAGGTACTTACGTATTATTGCAACCTATTGGTGACATTATACAAAATGAAGCACATGATTGCCAATTCAATGCATACAAAGTTGGGATTGCCAAAGTGGCGAGAGTTGTCTTGAACGTTGGCGATTGTGCAATAATACTCAAGTACTAAAAAAATTATCCAAAGTATATATATCCCGAGCATAAAAATAAATTGAAAAATGAAGTACAATACTAACATTAACTGACATAAAATGAACTGAACTAACTTTATCAATGCAAAAGCACAATTTGAAAAAAATAAGGTACTTACATATAACCGCAACCTATTGGCGATATATGAAACGAAGCACACGACTCACAATTCAGCATATATATGACATGCGAAATCGGGGTTGCCAACTTGGCAAGTTATTTTGAACATTGGCGATTGTTAGGATGGTACATAAGTTCCAAAAGTAATTTATCTTACGACTACCTGTCCTCAACAGGTATTTAAGCCATTTGTCTGTTTTGCTCATTCTCTGATAACTATTACTACCAAAACTGCTTTTGCTTGGGCAGTATGATTACCCAAGTTTGATTTTCTGCATGGCAATTTTATGCACTGAAGCCAATAGTATACCCTTAAAAGTTAAAATAAAGACACATGAAATTGCAAAGAACTATATTATTGGATCAAGTGTAGTATAGGGGGGCTACTTGGCGCAGTCCTTTATTTTGGTGACTAAAAGTGGTCGCCAAGGTACTTTTTTCGGTATTATTTATTTTAGAATGAATTCAATATTTCACGACATTTAGATAAAAATCGAAAAATCTGAAGAAAAATCGCCCAATCCAAAGTGGTCCCCCAATACTACACTTGAACCGAACTGAAATATAACCCTTATGAATGAGAAGTTTTAGTTTGTCAAAATTATAATCTTCGCATTCTAAAGAAATAAATAAACAAGTTGTAATTTGTAAGCAAAATCATATACATAAACATCCCGCGATAATACCTAAATGTTGCCAAAACAACAAAACAAAATTTTAGTTGTTGAAAGAATAATCCATAAAAAAATGATTTATTCGAAAAGTAATCCTAATTAAATATCATAGAATAGAAAAATTGAATAAATATTCTAACTGATAAATATAGCTATAGTAAAAATATGTAATAATCTTCAAAAACTGCGTGTAAAGTATAAATTTTCCACTTAATGAGAAACGTGACATCATATGACGTCATAACACTGGAAAATCTCTTAAAAATTAAATTTTAAAAAATTTAGAAAGAATTACGAACGCGAAATCTGTTTAAGAACCTTCCCCGTGTAATTTTGTATACGTGCACCAAATTTCTCGTTATTTGGTTGTCTGGATCTTGAGTTATGAGGGAACAGACAAACAGACAACAAATGCGTCTTATATATAGAGAGATATCCAAAATTCAATGCACCAAAGCCTAATTCAAAATTTGAGAATAAAAATTTTAGAGATAGGAATCACGTAACCTGTTTTAATTGTTCGGGATCCGGTCATATTTCTAATATTTGCCCAGATAAACATCGTGGTCCAAAGTGTATATTATGCGAAAATTTTGGCCATAAATTTGATGCTTGTCCTCAAAAAAATATCCCTTCTTCTAATAATGTTGATGAAATTACCCCATTAACTACTATGTGTAAAGAAGTTAAAATTTTATCTAAAAAAATATTATCTTTAGTTGATACCGGAAGTCAAGCAACCTTAATGAAAGAAAGTGTATGGAATCATTAGGCTCCCCTTCTTTAATAAATAGTGGTAATATACTAACTGGTTTTGGCCTTTCAAAAACTCGTGTAATTGGTTCATTCAACTCAACTGTTATTGCTCATCCCAATGGAAGCGGCGAAGGATTCGTCAAATGTATGTGTAAAAACAAATACCAAAATAAGAATGTTCTTTGCGTGAAAAATGTATCGAAATGTAATTCAAAATGCAATAAGTGCCATGTTGCAATAAATAGATTAATTTTAAGTTCTTATCTTTTATTTGAAAGTTTTGTTTCTGTTAATAAGAAATAGATAAATTTTGTTTGGTACAACTTTCTTTTTTCTTTACGTATTTTGAATAATTTTTTAATGACGCTCTCATTACTTTGTCAAAATAACATTTGTATTTTTAAAAATGTACGTCATTGATATAATAGCCATGTCTTGACCTTATTTCATACTTTGCCTAAAAACGTCAGGCATTCTATACAATGCCAGCATTTCATACTTTGCCAGTAACATATATATATATATATATATAATTTTGAAGAAAGAAGGCTATATGTATATGTATATATATATATATATATATATATATATATATATATATATATATGGTATGCAGCCAAAAGCAAGGCAGTCTTCGCGCGCAGGCGCAGCAAATCAAACTAAAACTCTTGGACATTAGAATTGGAGAGAAGAGGAAGAGAGGGAGAACGAGAGAGGTGCGCGAGCAGGCGTTACCTTCTGCATATCATTGTCAAACTTATCTGTTAAACCAGCTACCTTTTTTAATTAATTTTTTTTGTTTAATGTTAAATAAACCATAAGAAAGACAAAAGTCTTGGACCCCTTGTTGTCTCCCACAAATTATGGGGGCTCGGCCGGGATCGATAAAATTTCGATTTTGAACCAAAGTCTGGACAATGAACAAAAGCGTCCGTGAAGGAGATAATCCGCCATTTTTTGGAAACTTCGTTCAACCTGTGTAGAGGTTTGAACTCAGAAAAATTCCGCCTGTGTAGAGGTCGGGATTGAAAAAAAAAAATTTCGATTTTGATCAAAGTTTGGAATGTGAACAAAAGCCATCCATGGAGGAGACGCGCCGCCATTTTTCGAAAACTTCGTTCAACCTGTGTAGAGGTTATATTTTTCATCGAACCTAAATATTCCGCCTGTGTAGAGGTTGGAACCCATCGACAATTCCACCTGTGTAGAGGTTGGAGTCACTCACAAACACCTGCGAAGAGGTGTCAATTCGATCAAGTTCAACGATATTACCTGCGAAGATGTGAAATAGCCAGTGCAAACGAAGTTTTTCTTAATTATTGGATACATCGTACGTGCGAGCAACAAGGGAGCTAGAAAAAAAAGGTAGGATCTTTCCATATTTTTTAAAATGTTTCTTAAAGAGGATTTCATAAGAGTTTTGAGGATCTAGACGGTACTGTGGAAGTACGGACACCATAGCTTAAAGACTAAAATTGAGAACAGTAGTACATTTAAATCCAGATTTCGTTAAAACTTTAATTCAAAACTGTATAGATGAGATTCGCGAAACGAAAGAGGTAACTTTAGAAAAACAGAAAAAGCTCGTGAAACTACAGCTAGCGCAATTAGAAAAAGAAGTCAAACTTCAAAGGGCTAAAAAATAAAGCATTAAGTTTAAATCCTGCAGCTAAAGTCGAAGAAAAACAGTTCGAAACTAACATAGAAAATATGATAAACAGTATTAGGACTTTATCTCTTCCTTTTCCCACCAGATCTGCTTTAATCTGTTCTTCCAATCATTAGAACGCGCATTTTTAACCAAGAAAATAAATGACGAATATAAATCTGAAATTTTAATAAATCTTCTGGGCGAAAGAGCTCATAATTTCTTATTGTTTATTAAAGAAGAGGAATTAAATGACTATGAAAAACTAAAATCTATAGTACTCAGAGAATTCCAATTAACCCCTCATGAGTGTTTAAACTCATTTAAAAATGCTGTAAAATCATCAGGCGAGACATACATCCAATTTGCTGCAAGATTGACGGCAAACTTCCAATATTATTGTTCGTTAAGAAAAGTTAATTCCTTTGAATCTCTATGTGATCTTATAATTTCTGATAAATTATTTGAAACTTTAAATAAGGAAAGAGCAACTCATATTGGCATTCGAGAAGCAGAAGATTGGTTTTAGGCCTATTGATTTAGCTAAAAAAGAGTGCGATATTTATATTTCATCTAAAAACGGATCACGTAAAGAAAATTCCTGTTACTTATGGATATACCCAAGACCCCTTTAAAAATAGATCACAAAACTTTTAAACCAAAGATTAAAGAGAACTATCCCCAATATCTTGAAAAGAAAATAAAAATTGCTTTTTATATGCGGTGATTCATCTCATTGCGCAGAGATGTGAGAAGCGTTTTAAACCTAAAGAATCTAACGACCACATCCATAATAGAATAAACGTGAATACTTTGAAAAGCGAAAAACAAAATAGCGATGAATTTGCAAATCTTCAATACGTAAACATTTTGTAGAAAATCAGCCCGTAACAGCCTTGATCGATTCAGGTTGCCAGATCCCAGTTTTAAATTCCTCACTAATTAGAGTGCAAACACCTTCCGAAGAAATCATAACATTAAGTTCATGTTTTGGCGAACAGCGAATGGTAGAAGTTAAACCCATAAATATTTCTTTTGATCAACACTCTCCCAGCTTAAGTGTTCGAACGGCAATATCACCGAACTTGACCGAAGAATTTATTATACATCCCAGTGTATATTCTGAAATAAAGAAACTAGGCCACGCAAAGAGCGATGTTTTATTGAATGAAAGTGAATCCTATTTAGGTGTTGTTTATGTTTCAAATGTTCCTGTTTCAAGTGTGATAAAAAACTCTAGTTATGATTTGCCATATGTTAAAAACTTTAATACTAGAAATGATTTGAGTTCTCTAGTTAAAATTATAAATGCAATAACATTAAGAGTACTAAGTTAAAAAGGTGTATTAAATTGAAAAATGATATTCCTGTGTGTCAGAGAACCAGACGTTTATCTTGTTCTGATAACCCTTCACCTATGTAGTAAATATAGACGGTTTGCAATGCTCCGACGAATCTTTCAACCTTGGCAGTGGAAATGGAGGAAAAGAGAAATCGTTTTGAACAGACGTCAGAACTCTACAGAGGGAAAATATCGATGCGTTCAACCAAAGATCAACTTGTTAAAAAGACGTTCTTATGCCTGTGAAACACAATGTTTTCCTGTGGAACCTTCCGGATGTCGAAGAGATGCCTTCACATGATGGAGAAACTGTTCAGTTCAGCAGAATTATGATATTTTAAACCTTTTTGTGTATTTGTCGTATAGTCCTTGTCTGTTCCGTATTTCAGATTCTCCTCTGGTATCCATGGAAAGGAAAAAAGAATACGTACCGCTGAGGACAGCGTACAGTCAGGATAGCCGTTATGGCATGCAGCCAAAAGCAAGGCAGTCTTCGCGCGCAGGCGCAGCAATCCAAACTAAAACTCTTGGACATTAGAATTGGAGAAAGAGAGGAGAACGAGAGAGGTGCGCGAGCAGGCGTTACCTTCTGCATATCATTGTCAAACTTATCTGTTAAACCAGCTACCTTTTTAATTAATTTTTTGTTTAATGTTAAATAAACCATAAGAAAGACAAAAGTCTTGGATTGTTGTCTCCACATATATATATATATATATATATATATATATATATATATATATATATATATAGCCTTCTTTCTTCAAAATTATTATTTTTAAGCCATTTTTGTTAATTAGAAATGAAAATTTAGCCATATTTTAAATATTTTTCACACATTTACTTCAAATTTCAACGCATAACTGCTTTGACTAAGTAATATACTAAAACCTGTGATGCACATTATACTTTTTAATTTTCATCAGTGCTATTGTCTGATTAATCGAAATAAAAGATTATTTAATCAGCTGAAAAGACGATCACTCATTATTAAAGTAACTTAATGCTTGTCTTAAGATTTTTTTTTTCAAAATATCAATGAAAATTATTTTTTATAAATTTTACAAGCAAATTTGAAATAAGTTTGAAAAATACATTGGAATCAATTATAGTAGTCAAGATGGAATGACAAATTCACAACTAAAAATTCAGTCAAGCACAAGAATTAGGAAAAAAAAATAAATGTGTTCAGAATTGTTGCCGCCACTGTAGCTCATACACATTGTTTCTTTAACAAACGAGCCTCTTTTTGAAGTATTTCATTCAGAAAAATAGCTTTCTAAAAACTACATTTTATATACAATTTATAAAATTTTCATCCGTTAACTGCCGTACTGGTTTTAATTGTGTGGTTTATTTATGAGTCATAGTTAAAAGAGAAATCAAAAGCGTATACAAGCTAAAGATTAAAAGGTAAATTATTGTAATTTATACATGAAAATGTAAATTAGTTTACATAGAAGTTGAATTGTAACAGTTGCTTCACTGTAAACTTTAATAATATTTAATTCGGTGCATATATATTTACTGTATAGAGGATACGCTATAGGGAATATGGCTTTAAATATATTAGGCATGTTTGTGTAGCTAATCCGTATATTTTTGTTATATTCAAAGTGTTACTCAATAATATGTATTTTCAAAACTTATTGTATAAGAGTTAACAAATACTAAAACATGCATCTGAAAGTTGTAAGGAATTACATTGAAATACGTTTAACGCGAAAACGTTTAAGGCGAAATATCGGTTAACACGAAATAATACCCCGGAAAACTACTATGTATTTTTATGAATCTTTTTCTCTTAACACGAAACGAAAATCGCTTAACACGACAAGATTCACATTCTGGAAATGAACAAAATACGGAGAACACCAGCCACTCAGGCTAGATTTAAGAGGTGCATGAAATGATAGAAAAGTGGTTTTGCATGTTTCGTAGAAAGGAAGCTTACTTGGTTTTGAAATATTCCCGGAATTACCTGTGGCATGAGAAACTCTCTAAGTTACAAACGCCTTCCAAAACCATCTCATCGCTCATCCGTTGGATTGGAAATTCGGTGACGAGTTCATCGAAGTGTGAGTAAAAATCAGTGAGTTGTGTTCATGTTTTTTTTTTCGATTGTATAAGAATCTTTTTACGAGAGCTCAATAACAAATAGTTCGGGGGAGTAAACTTCTATTTCACTTAAAAGGAAGATGAAGCTTCTTAAGACTGTTCAAAAAAGAAGTAGAAAACGGAAATCTGTTAAGATTTTGGTATTGCTATTTTTTTTTATATAATACTTCATTAAGTTCTTGTGAATGTTTTTGTTTCATTGATTTTTATTAAATACATGCATATTTACATATCTATATAAATAATATGGACTCTAATGAGCTTAATTTTAGTGAATATATGTTTTTTTGGAATATTCATTAACAAAAAAAAATATTTTAGCCCCCTCAGTTTCGTGTTAAACGATTTTCACTGTATTATTAGTTTCAGGAACAGTACATGTACAAAAAATGTTTTAAAAAAACGCATTAATGTATTTGAAATAATTTTAATGTCATTCGCCACTTAAAATAGTGAGGAAAGAGAAATCACTAATTTTTTCTCGCAATCATGTAGAAAAGAATTTTTTTAAATAAAAGTTGTGAGCATTGAAAATACGTTGATAAAGGGTTTACTTCAAGTTTGAAGTGGATTCGACTATGTATTTCTCTAAACCCAACTCCGGGGTTTCTTAATGACGCTGTTTGATTTCAGAACCACATTATTTTTTTTGAGGAACCATTTCCTATACAATTAAGCATTGCTTGTTAAAAATCATCAATTTTGAATTCACGAATTATCTAAGCACATTATTGCTTCTTTTGATTTTATTTTCAGTTTGATAACAGAAAAATTATTGGTATATATTAAAAGGGGAAAATAGCATAATATAATCTTGTTAAAAATGTTTAATTTAAAATACATAATTTTAAGTAGTTACTATGCGATGTTTTATCAAAAAAAGTTAGGATTAACATCTTTTAATTAAGACTTAAATAATATTATAAAAGTTAGTGAATTTATATATAACAGGACATGGTATGATTTGCACTGAATTTTTAATTTAATGATTTTCATACTTTTTTGGTTGCCTACTATGAGTAGGTATGATGTAAAACAGAGTTTGAGCTCAAACTTTCATAAACAGCTCACCATTTAATATTTTAAGGGAAAAACTTGAAACTTATGAAATTGTTTTAAAATGTACTCTCTCTCTCTCTCTCTCTCGTCCTACAAAAACTGACGAACAAATATGAAATTTAATTACAGATACATCAAACTATGTATAGCAAAAGTTGGTATGGGTTCTTTGATAACATGATTGTGTGGTACGTGTACAATACTTCTTTTTATGAATGCTAATTGAAAAATCTTTAAAAAATGTGTAAATTCTAAATTCAATTATTTTTTAAAAATTAAGTAATGCTTTGGTTGAAAAATGTATCTCAACTTTTATTCCATGAACTATTAACAAGTGAAAAAAATTCCAAGTATTAGGCAAAATAGAAAAAAAAACTTTAGCATTTTAAATGAAGACAAACTAGTTATTTTATCTTTCCGAGATAATTCAGCATCAATTTTGATTTGCTATTGGGATGTGAATAACAACAAACGTACAAGTTATCACAGCTCTGTGTTTTTTAAACTTAGAGCTTTCAAATTTTGTGAGTTTGTAGAGACGTATATAAAAATAATTTAGGCTAAAAAAGTTATACTTGATTTTTGACCGATTTTTGTCAATTGAATCGTAATGTGTCCCCTTAAACATTTAGCTCGTTAAACATATATTTTGACTGTTAAATAGTATTCATTGTGTTATATCTTCAATTCGAAATATAAGTCACGAATCACAACTTTCGAATTTAATGAACCTCATTTTTTCTCCAATAATATTGCTCCACTGTGGCTGATACAAATCTTAAATTCCAAAATGAAGTTCTTGGAAATTGATAATCATTAGCTTCAGAGGAATGTCTTGTAGAAACCAAAAGTATCCAATATCTCTTTTCGAAAAAACGATTTCTTAGAAATTTGTAACTTAAGTACTATGCTGTTGGCAGTGGGAAGTACTAGCTGGTAATTTTGTTGATAAAGTACTGTTTGTTGCTTTAGGTTGGAAAAATTACTCTTTTGTTCATTGTAACATATTATACTTCTAATCTAACGAAGAAAGGCTGCATTTAATGAATCTGTGTCATGTGTTTAAGTTCTTTTTGTTATATGTAGAGTATAATAAGTATTTCGAATTTACAAATGCAGCACAACGCTTTTTGTGTAAAATTACATTTGATATCAAAACCAGTAAAATCCTATTTAGCCCACATCTTTGGCAAAGAATAAAAACAAATTGCACGAACAGTTCATTTTTATGTATTGGACTACTATCCACAAAAATAAAGTGATAATTGTAAGCCTAGTTAGTGATGGTGTGGTCTAACGTCGGATCGAACCTAAGAGTTTACCTAATAAGTAACATACTTAAATACTCTTTTTTTTAATTTCAAAATGTACTTTGTTTTCCTAGAAGAAAGTGCTACTTTCAAAAACGGGTTTACTTGATCCTAAAGTAGGAGAATCAGATTTAAGGCCTTATTTCAAATAGAAAAGTGCTCGAAAATATCAATTTGAATTCACACTGTTATAATATAAACAGTGGTTTATCATTCTGCATTCTACGAATTTGGAAATATTTCAATAAAGGCACAACTTTAGCTTCCAATATGAAGTTGAAGAAGTATTTGATACTGACAGGCTATATATATAAAAATGGATGTTTATATATATGGTCCCGCTTCACTTCTACGCCGTTCTACCGATTACAATGAAAATTGGCAAGTATATATATTTTTTGTGTAGAAGTGTTTTGTTTATCCTCTTTGTTGCAGCTTCCCACCAGGTGGCGCTACAGCATATCAACTTTTGTACCGTTCAATCAACTGCCAAGTTACCAACATGGTCGCCAAAAATGATGCCAACTTAGTTCTATCGCCATTATAATGTAAGGAACGGCGTTACTTTCGAATATTACGATTTTAACATAAAATACTAAATACAACAGAAAGTAATATATTTACACTATTTTAAGCATATACAATATTTGTGATATGTCACTTTTGCTGAGTAGAGATCAGCTTAGGAAAGTGCTTCCAAAAATCACACAAACCTCAAGGGGCGTTACGGGGGATTTGTAAATACATAAAAAAAATCATTTTCATCAGTTATTAGACCTACAGACTTAAAATTTAACAAATGTGATTCTGTGTACAGCCTTTTGTCTGCGATACACAAAAAGCTATTTTTTTTGTTCAATTTGCAATTCACTTAAAATTAACTCATTATAAAAACTTCTTCAGCCTTCAATCTGTGTTGTTTAATTTTGTAATGCTCCCGTGCGAAGAACGGGTATATAAGCCAGTAATATGTAAAAAAAATATGAATACGAATACTCTAATGATTGAAACAGAAAGAAATGTGGCCATGTGTGTGTGTGTGTGTGTTAACCGAATTGCCATAGCCCCGAGCTCGTTGTTGGTGTTGTTGATTTGCGGTTTCGGAACATAATGGCAATGAAGACCCACCGTGTAGCGGTTTATATTTTTAAATCTGTCTTGGATCAATTTTTTCCATGGGGGTGAGGTGGGAGTTTAAAGAGTGGAATGTCAGCTCAGATGCAGTCCTCGTTACTTGACAATGGTTCAGAACTACGAGGTCCATCACTAAAATCCCCCGTATTGCTTCACAGTGCGAAGTAAATTAAATATTAAGTGAAATCGACTGAAAGAAAAAACATGAAAATGTATTACTTGCTATGCGCTTCAATGAAATTGAAATATGCTGCTAATATTAGAGTATTTTTCGTAGTTTGGAGACTTTATTCCACTATGATAGCTCTGTCAAATAATAACAAAAAGCACATAATGACAGTTTTTATTTCGTTGGACATCAATGTTATAAAGATAAATGTGATTAAGGCAAAAAAAATCATTTCAGCCGCATCTAATAATAGTCTGGCACGCATTCTCGTGATTTGATTTAAATACTGAGTAACTGCTACAAGAGAGAGAGAGTAGATGTGTGTTCGTTGTCCATTGCTAGATATATTGGATTGCTTAGATTTCTTGTTAGATGCCACAATGCTTAAAAAAGATCTTCAAATTAACCCTATTCAATTAACTTCTGACAACATCTTTCAAAACAAGTCGATGTAATATGAAATTTTAGATAAGTCTTTAAAAAATACTTATAATTTAAGTAGCATGGAACTGAACGAATATTAAAAGAAAGATATGTTCTATTTCATAAAAATATTTTTAAAGTTTTAAATTTTCTGAGCAACAAAAAATTTTCCGCATAAAGGTTTAATTCAATGAGTTTTGCATACATTTTACGCAAAATAATGTTTGTATATTTGACTTACAATAATGTTACCAAGCAATAAACGTTATATTTACTCTGTTTTTTATATATGTATGATAAATCTTTGAATAAAATGAATTTAAGAAGATATTGTTTTAATATAATGTATTCGATGTTATGAATTGAATCTCTTGCAAATTTTTAGTCTGCAGCTTTTTCTTTGCTCTCTATTTCTTTGTTATGTTTTTGTATACAATACTTTTTCTACATAATGCATTTTTATGCAATATATTTTCTGCGTAATGTGTTTTCTATGCAATATATCCTCTATACTTTTCATTTTCCCATACTATGAATATTCTATAAATAAAATCCAGTCAAAATAATATAGAGTTTTAATTAAAGTTTAAATTTGGAAGAAATGTATTTTTTAACGGTACATATTTAACAATTCTCTTTTCTAAACAATGAATTTAGATCATATACATACTCCTTCCACCCTTTTCAGAACGCAGATGATTATATCTTCTCATTAATTACCCATAAATATTGTCAAAAAGATTCTCTGATTCCGACGGTATTTCAACATTTATTATACGCTTAACTTAGTCCGAGATTTTTAAGGAACCGCCTTCGAGAAGCGCAGATTTGTATAAAAAATGCATTAGCGGCTAGAAAATGAAAAATACTCTGTTATTAATTGTTCTCATTTATTGGACGCGCTTGGCTGGTTTTTGGCGACCGAATCGCCAAATAACGTAAAACTGAAAATGGGTGAGAGATAAAAAGGTTTTAAAAACATTTTTTAAAATTTCTTTTTTATTATATATATAAAAGTTCACAAATTAAGATGGTGGTTTTTTTTAGGTAATAAGGAAAAATATTTTCTTAATTTTTCACAGCAGTTTGTATTCTAAATCATGAAAGAAATGCGTTTTTTTTATGTTTTTAGTATATCATTGGGAAATGTTATGAATATAAATGCTTGCAATGAGTTTTAAAACGAGAAATATACTTTTTTAAACTGTAGTTTCAGTTTTCTTTTACAATGATTAAATAAAAAAATTCATATGGTTGTAATTTAGGACATTTAAATTAATTACAACTGTTACAGGAAAGTAAATTATCAATTAATCAATCAAGTAATTATCAATTAACACAAAGATTTCAATTTAAAAAGTTACTAATTAATTTTGCTTGCAAAATAAATTCATGAGACAGGCATTATAAATGAGATAACAGGTAGAAGAATTCTGAAATGTTAAGTACATAAAAATACCTGATTAAAGGTAAATATTACATATTTTATGTTGTAGAGAAAATTCTAATTAAATTAATCTAGCCTGCTAAATTCTCTAAAAGTTTAAGCGGATGAACCGAACTGAAAAATACAATACTGCATTAAGCTTTGAGTTTTTCCTCTCTTATGGGAAAGCTTAAAATTTTCTACAATACAATTAAAATTCTATGTTAAATTAATTTTTACCAAATTTGTTATAACTTTATTGCTTGACTTAAAAATTTAATTATTTCAATAATATAAAGGAATAAATCAAGATTATTAACCATTAATAATGTTCAATTATTGCATTCCATTTATTTATCCGTATAATATAATTTTTAATCTTAATTTATAATTAAGTTTTTAAATTTACTAGCAATTTCTTATTTATAGTATTGCAGTATTCAAACTAGTTTAAACATACCCAAGTTTTTAAAATTTTACTTCCCTTAGGAAATAAAATGCATGTTACAATTAAAATATTTGTTAACGTTTTAAATACATAAATTTACATTACATCTGTGTTTTTCTCAAATGCATATATTGCAGTATTTATTCATTAAATATAATCTTCTTAAATTTAATAATCCTATTAATATTTGCTAAGTAATAAAAAAATATAAGCACGATTATTTAAATTTTAATACTTGAAATTATTTTATTTGTAATATATTTTTACATTTATATGTGAATGTTTTCATACTGGTTATCACCCATTCTTATTATTATGACTGCAGTAGGCGAGGAGTGATGTTCGCGAACTTCGGAACTTGTGGCCGGGTAACGAAGTGAGCCAGTAAGATGACTTCTTTCCTGGGTAATGGGAGGACTCACACACAACTTTTTGCCAAAGGCATTTTATTCCAAATAAATTAAACAAAACATCCTATTTGTTAGTAAATTTTGTTCTTCGCAGCCTTTCGCTGTAGATAAGTGCTAGACCCGTTTAAGGTTTAAAGATCTTGAGATAATCGACCCCCGGGTGCGGCTGTCCCCGTAACCCTTTTCACTGGTGTAGTCGAAATATCATACGAGCGGCTCCTTCACAAACTCCGTTTTTAAGATGTCATCACCGTTTCTATTTCTTGGTCCTTGAGGTCCTATCGCACGTCATCGAGGAAGAAAATAAACTGATACGGAAGACAATTCAGAATATTGAAGGACATCCAGAAAGTCATCTCCAGCTTGAGAGCCAATCCTGGGCGGACATTTTTCACGCTTCCAATCATCTCTGATTGGCGGGCCTAGCAGATCTACATACAGCCCTCTTTGCTTTAGTCCCAATTCCATTCGTGCTAGGAGATCTTAGGCTAGCACGTCTGAAATCAACTATGTCGCCGTACCTAGTTTACCATCTAAAGGGTTTATAAATCGTCTTTACACTTTAACACCTAGGGGACCATCCAGGATTCGACTTTATCACTAGAGACTGACATTCATTTTCATTCAAATAGTCTGCACCCCACATGTGCGAGGGGGACCCAACAATGGACACTGTTTACATAAATTTATTGTGGTACCCGAACATTATCTGAGGATCGAGGAGGGAAGTGGTGTGTTTTCGAGATAGCCGCCTTCAGAAATGACGAAATACCTGTTTGCCCAAAGGCATAAGGGAAGAAAACATGGTCGCTTTTGGAAGATACAATGTCCCATCTGGACATTTCGGTCCTTCCGTACATATCAAACTTGACAACTTCTACTAATGAGCTGATGCCCCAGCTGACATTGTCCAGCGGTCCACTGAAGAACCGCTGTGTAGAGAGACCGATCTATGTCAAATCCATCGTGAAACAAAGTCCTCCCGCTAGTGTGGTGTGGTAGTTAGAAAAGGGATGTTACTAGCTTATATTCTGAATAAGTGATTAATAAAAAATTAAATCGTTTTTTTATTGGATTATCAGTATTCCATAAAAACTGTTATAACAACAATATATCTAGTTTCCAAATTAAGACGGTGTTAGCCTAGTGCAGGGATGGCGAACCAATGGCACGCGTGCCAATGATGGCACGCGACAGAATATTTTGGGCACACCATCGATCAAAAACGATTTGCATTTTAGCTTAAAATAATTAGGTTTTTTATGAAGTATTATGAACAAACGCGAGTGATCCGTCGCGACGCCGACAAGTCGGGGAGCAGACTCGTTTGTTATGTCTTGCGTAAATACTTCGTATATTGTAAACTGCTAATGATGTAAAGTTTATCTACGCATAGTGTGTGTATGTAACTATTTCTAAATATATTCAAGTTGTTTAAAAAACATTTTCTAACGTTTACATTAATAGTTCAGCTTGTATACATCTAATTTATTAATGTGATCTAATTCTCGTCTTGTAAGTCTAATGGGTAAAATAACTCTCACTGCTTTATTTTTAAAAATTTTAATGACCTGAGACAAAAGCGAAAGAGCAGACACTACCGAAATCTCGTGCAAGCACTCAATTTCCTAAAAACAAATAAGTCTGCCCATGAGCCCACAGTCATGCGCAGTCAGTAAAAAAAAATTTGGGGGCGGGGGGGGTAGGAATCAAGCGAGAGCACATAGAATAATCAATTTCATCAACACAACTCTACATTTAAAGTTTTGTGTTAAATTTACGATTTTTAACTGCTATTTAACATGGCTAGTTCAAAATAAAAGTGTAAGATAGTAAGTGTAGCAGAGAATTTCAAAATTGGTGGGCTGAGAAATATGGCATGATCAATAAAGGCGACAAAGCGATGTGTGTTTTATGTTCTGGAACAGTGATATGCGGACATCGTCTGTAAAACGGCATTTTGAAACAAATCACAAATCCTTTTGTGAAAAAAGCGAACCAGAGCAAAAAGAATTAATTGCAAGTGCAATAAAAGACAGAAATAAACAGTCGACGTCTATGTTTAAATATGTAAGCAAAAATTGTCCCACAAGTGCGACAAGTTACTCGGCTGCAAATGCCATTGATCGGCATGGTAAACATTTTCAAGAGGGAGAGTTTTTGAAGGAAGCTTGGTTGGCATGTGCGCCCTCACTTTTTGATGATTTTGATAATAAAGATAAGATAATTCAGCGCATCAAAGATGTCCCTCTATCTAGAAACACAATGAAAGATAGAATCTTGAAATTGGCAGAAAATGTTACAGATCAACAAAAAAATGACATTAACTCCACTCCTTTTATATCGCTATGTCTTGACGAAAGTATTGACATAACTAAATCGGCACGTTTAGCTGTCTTTGCTCGATATTGTGTAGGAAACATCATTAAGGAAGAATTAATTGCGATAAAACATCGTTGTTAACAACTACAAAGGGCACAGATATTTGTACGGCAGTAAGAAATTCGCTTGTTGAGAAAGAAATTGATTTGAAAAAAATTGTTTCAGTAACCACTGATGGTGCTCCAAATATGGTAGGCAAAAAAAAATGGTTTCATTTCTTTATTTAAAACAGACGTAGGACATTCGATTCTTGAATGCCACTGCATTATTCACCAACAAGCCTTATGTGCTAAGAGTGGTTTAACATCTCTTGATAATGTAATAACTTTAGTCACAAAAATAGTCAACCTCATATCGTCGCAGGCTTTAAATAAACTAAAGTTTGATGCTTTGTTGGATGAAGTCAGTTCGGTGTATAATGTATAACAATGTTCGCTGGTTGAGCCGCGGGAACGTACTTCAAAGATTTGTTGATTGCTTGGAAGAAATCAGACTGTTTCTACGAAATGAGAGCAAAATTGAACAATACCCACAGTTGACGGATATTATGTGGCTTTTAAAATTGATCTTTTTTACAGACATATGCCAACATTTCAATGAATTGAACATAAAGATTCAAGGCCCGAATAAAACAGTTATCGTCATGATGGATCTCATTCGCGCTTTTGAAGCTAAACTATATGTTTTCAGAAACGATATTATAACAAAAAAACTACAAGTACTTCCCAAACTTGAAAAAAAATATCAAAAATTTAGATGCCCAAGAGAAACGAAATGAAAAAAAAGTTATTGATGACTTTATTTCCATAATGGATTCTTTAATCAAAGAATTTCAGCGAAATTTTCTCAGTTCAAGGATATATCGGAAACGTTCAAATTTATTATGTACCCTGATGTGATTTCGTTTGATAAACTGAACTTGTCTCAATTCGATTGGTTGGAAATTGAGGAACTTGAAATGCAACTGATTGATTTCCAGTCTAGTTCAATATGGATTAAAAAGTTTATTGAAACAAGGAAAAAGTTGGAATTGATTGAAGCAGAAAGATTGACAAGCAATATAAGTAAAAATACCAGTAACGAAATTTTGGAAACATGGAATTCGATTCCAGACGCATTTAACTGTTTGAAGAAGTTGGCGTATGTTATTTTAACCATATTTTCATCTACCTATGCCTGCGAGTCATTATTTTCAGAGATAAAAATAACATCAAAGACTCGCTTAGAAACCGTTTAACAGACGACTCTAATTCAGCATGCATTCTACTAAAATTAACATCTTATAATCCTGATATAAGTTATTTGCCATCTTATCTACAACAGCAGAAATCCCACTAATGTTATTTTAATTTAAATTACAAGTATAACTAAAACATTTTCTACTATACAGTGCAAAATGTATTTTTTCGTATTAAATAAAGAATTTTGATTCGTTAGTATTTAGTTTTATTAGTTCTTCAATAATCACAAGTCAAAATTATTTGATGGCACGCCTATAACTCATTAAACGTTTTTTTAGAAAAAATGGCACGTTGACCCTAAAAGGTTCGCCACCCCTGGCCTATTGGTTCTGACACCGAACTCTTGGGTAGCGTGTCATGAGTTCAGTCATTTGTGGCACTGAAGATCTGTGTGTAGAGAATCTGATGCGCGTTAACCTGTCGAGACACGAAATTCTCCTTTGATGTGGTGTGCAGGAGAGGGGAGGGGATTACCAGCTCAGGTGTTGTCCTCGTCACTTAACCATGGTTCAGAATCACAAAGAGGTACATCGCTTATCACCCTGGTGTTGCTTTATAGTGTGACGTTGATGAATATCCACCTGCCCTTTCCAAGTTAAAATTTCCAACACAAAATGTATAAAGACTAAAAATCAAAGACGTCCTCTATTCAAAGGTGAAAATTCATTTTTATTTTATTTCCCGATAGAGACAATGCCCTTTTCTGCTTTTTTATCTTTCGGTAACAAATCGAACCCATTTTCCAGACATACACCCCTTGCAGTAAGCACATCGATTTTAGATTTGTTCGTAATTAAATCAAAGTGTAAGGAAACTTTAGAAAAGGCTCTGTTCTTTTCGTTAATGTATTAATATTTGTATAAATCTTTATTTCCGCAACATATTACGGGAAGAGAAAAGTTGGTGACGTGATATAAATCCTCTGAGGTAATCTAGCAGCATCTGATATAATTTAAATTTAAGTAAACCCTCCAATACCTTTGCTAATAATTCTAATTTAATGATATATTTTTCTCGAATAATCTTTTAGTAATCAACTTTTACAAAATAAATTATTTTGCTAAACTAATGCCGTACTAGAATTTAATAAATGAGCAAATAAAGATGAATTCTCCATTTTGTATCAACGAAGTAGTAACGAAGACGAATATATGTGCTCATGTTTATAATACCCATGACGTACGAAGAAGCTATTAGCTATTAAGATTTAATCCAGAGATGGATATTACTAATCCACACTGTTATTCTGGATTTTCTAATTCCACTCTAAAATCTATACAACATTTTAGGTGCTATTTAGTTATTCAATAACCAAGTAATCAAACTTTATATATAAATACTTTTTATTTCAAATCCATAAATATATCTGAAACAGGATAATTGAGACAAGTATTAATTTCAATGGCATTATGAGATAACATGCGTTTTCAGTGAACTACAACGAATAATAAATTATTGGTACCTTAAACCCATTTAAACCAAATGAGATTTTATCTTAATTGAATACTTATTTCCGGGTGGAACAGATAAATTGATTTAATTAACAAAATTTATATTTTATTTCCCGTTTCGGAGAGATTCGGAAACATCCTGCGAGGAACTTGAATCTAATCATTTCGCATCTTTGATGTCGAGATATTTTATACTTTTAGATAATTATATTTTCAAGTATTTCATCGCTTTAAATATGTTATAATGATATACGGAGTAATTATTGTTGTAATTTTTAGAATACTAAGGTGTATTTTTCGTTAATTATTTCAAATTTCAAGATTAAATCCGTTGTTTTGATTAATAAGAATCTACGTTTAATTTCAATTTTTTCTATAAAAATAAAAACATTTGTGTTCATTTAGAAGCGATTATTAGTTTTGAATAGAAATTTCTTTTATACTTTACTTACTATAAAACCCGAAGCGGAACAGTATAATTATGTCTGTTATAATGAGAACATTTGAAGGAAACTTCAAAAATCAAAAATCTATGTTATTCTAGCAACTAATAAATTCTGATAAAAAAAATGACAAAAATAAGGATTCTCAAAAGCCGGATCCGAATAAGATGTTATTAATTTTATTCTGTTTATTTTTATTTCAATAATTATGAAACACTTTATAATGAACAACTTAATAAATTATTCTTAACTTATTTGTTCTTTATAATAATTCAATATCTCATTTTTTTTTTAAAATGTATAATTTACGCTGTGAATTTTCTGTTACATTATTTATTTATGCTATAAAATGTGTAGCTTTCTTAATGTTATGCTTCTATTTTATACCGTTATTTTTTTCAATTCTTTCAATTAGCTCACACTCTCTATATATTTATTTATCTTCGTGGAAATTTCAATCATTAATAAAATAAATGATTAGTAAATCGTTAATATTTTAAAGCGCTCAATTGAGTTGAAATTATATATATATATGATTATTTTGCATGACAATACAGAAATTAAATTATAGTTAATAAAATTAATTGATTAAAACTAATTATTCAAAAAATTACAAATACAGCCACGTTAGCATCATTTTTGGCGACTTAGTGACCCTTTTGGCGACTTGTGTCAAAACATGAAAAGGTTTTTTTTCTCACATTTTAAAGTGCTCGTTTGAGCTGCAGTTTTCTATACACTATTGTTTTGGGTAAAAATACGATACTTTAAATATAATTAATTAAAATTAATTGACTGAAACTAATTATTACAGACGTTGGTTTCACTTTCAGCGACGTGGGTCAAAACTTTAAAAGATTTTTTTTCTCACGTATTAAAGCATTCAGTTGAACTGAAATTTTATATACACGATTGTTTTGGATGACAAAACGATACTTTAATGCTAAGTAAAAAAATTAAACTACCACTTAATGTTGTGATTCTGTCATATGTATATGCATATTTATATTAATTGTAACTATTTATTAAAAAATAGCTAAAATAAAATTGTTCTTTGTTGATCTAAGTAGGAATTGGCTTAATTATTTTATATTATTGTTATTTATTTATTTATTTTATTTTTATAATTTTGTCTATAATGTTAAATTACCACAGATCTAAGTGCCATCGTATACTTATATCTTTACTGATAAGTATATAAGTGTCGACGAGTTCGCTTTACATAAGTGCTCTGTCTACATATATATAATATTGAATAAACACATTTTATTTTAAGGCAATTAACATTCCTTGTTTCTGTGTAATTAATATTGTAATCTTTTTCTCATTTAATTATCTAATTAATTGTATAAATTTTTTTTCATTTTCAATTAAATACATTTATGTGTATATATATATTCATATTCTCTATAAACATCCAACAATCACATTCGAAAAACACATAGACAGTAAGAAAATCACAAAATGAATGACACACATGAGCAACCGAGATTAAAATTATAAAACGGATGCTGCAGTGTTGTAAGCATTTGATGACTTAATACAGCTAATATATAAAATAATTTATATAAAAGTGGGGTTGAACATGTTTTTTGGCCAGCCAACCTTTCCCCTTTATGTAAATAATACTCAGCAAAAACCTATTGAAAGTAATGGATAGGAATATCTAAATCCATTAGAAAATATAGGTAACTTACCTAAAAATTGCACTCAAAAATGCAGAGTCCGCGCTAAATCTGAGTGCAATAAATAAGTTATTGCCAGATTCTGGACCCTAATGCAGATTTAAATCATCTGAATGGCTGAAATGTAGCACTTAACAAAAGTATAAAAAGAATGGAAATAAAATTAATAAGAGTTACAAATTATAGCATAACTTTAGTAACACTAGAGTAAATATGAGTAAAAAAATAATAAGTAATTTTATCTAATATTAGAATATGGAGATAACGATAACTATGAAATATTTAATTTTATAGTAATAAACTATTATCAAAATCTCAGAATTTTTAATCCTTACTATTTTGAATAGCTTTATTCAGATAAATATTAATAAAATTAATTGGGTATTTCTGATTTAAGCAATATATATTGTAATATGTTTATAAATATTTATTATTTCTAATTTTTTTGACACCAGAAATTTACTGCGTTGTATATAATTAACAACAATATTTCTGAATACAGAAACATGTACATTGCTCTCCCAATAAGGAACTTTTATAACATTGAAATTAAGTTCTTCTCTTTTATCATAAATATTAGAAACTATTACATTATCTTTTAATTTGATATGTATGTCAAGAAAATTTGCTTCATTGTTGTTACTATTTATCTGTATTAAATTAAGATATTGAGGATAAAATTAATGTTAGGTATAAAATTGGCTTGTTTGCCAAAATGATTATGTCATCTCCGGGTAAAGACTCCTGGAGTGTCAACGAAAGTAAAAAAAAAGGCTTAAAGGTTGTTTTATATCAACTTTATTCTAGAAGAAGCTTAGCGTAACTAATTTTGATTTGATTCTTATTAAGACTATTTCGCGACGGAACTCACAATTAAAACCTCGATCACGTGACGAAGGGGAAACCTGAGATGTGATCTCCCACTCTGCAAACTTCTTCATCACACCAATAAATAGAATAATTAAAAATTCACAATTATTTTTAATTCAAAATCAATTTTAAGTAAGAACAAATCATTTTTTTATTTAAAATTGATGTAAAATTTAAAATCTTTCAATTGTTTACATAATAACAGCATTATTTTTCCTTTTTTTTCTCTAATGGGCTGTGGATTGGTGCTTAACTATTGCAGACTTAGTACATTCCCCGGAAGCTGGTAACCCTTTTTTTATTGCGGCACCCTATAGACGGATACCAATCACCCCAGATAATTTTTACGCCCACTTTCCTCCCTAGAGGGCACCTAAACTCTCACGATGTGAACCTGTACTAGGATTTAATTTTTCCGACAGCATCCAAGCCAAACAGACACTCCAGGGACCTTTTACGTGCCATAGAATCATACGACATGGCCCCTGTCGATTTTCTGCTTCATGAAAATCCACCAACTTGTGCCGAGGTCGAACCCGTAACCTTGGGTGTGGAAGGTCAGCGACAAACCAACCACACCACTCAGCCGGCTCATTATTTTTCCTTTATATGATTATTTTTGGATAGAGAAAGAATTTCGATTTCAATTTGTGCATGGAACTCTGATTCAATTTGTATTTATGTGTTAATTAATTGCACTAAATTTAAATAAGTTTTTTTATTTCATATTTTTAACGGATATAATAATTGGAACTAAGGAATGAAGCATTTTTGAAAGAAAAAAGAAAAGAGTTGATACAGACACATTCAAAAATGAAGTAAGTTAATTCATTTAAAAAAAAGAGCTCATTATCTCCGAAGAAAAAAGAATTTGAAGGGGGAAAAAAGGAATTGTGTGAAACGAGAGTTTTAGTAGAAATGTTTTATTTTTGTTCGTGGTATTTAATGATATTACCTAATTAAGTTTTAACTGATTTAATGAGTATGTAAATGAAAGTCCAATTTTTTTTTAAAATTTGGCCTTTTATAAGAATCATATCGGTTCTTCTTTTAGGGTTATATAAAGGTTTTAATTTCTTTAAGTTTCAGAAATAATTCTACGGGTTTTGTTTCTTAATAACAATAATCTAATTAAAATACATAACTATACTTCAAACTTCACTTTCGTTCGTTTTTGCTGTACATTGTTTTTTTCAAGGAAAAGAGAACTTTTCAAAATTATATTTATCTGAATTGTCGTTATCACGAGTTAAGCACACATCATTTAATAAACTCTTTTTCTTAGTTCCCTTCCACATAATAATTTTCCATTGTTTAATTTTTTTAATAAATGTTTTCTCTACCATGCTATGGATGTTAATTTTTGTTCCGCTATATTTTATAGCTATTAGTGAATGTTTGAAAGCACGTTTATATCACTAGAGTTTATTTTAATTTAAGTAGTGTAATGTAAAATTAGAAAAAAAATATTTTCACATATTTTATATCAACATAATTTAAAATATTTTTTACTTCCAAATTACGTGTTTGTGATAGATAGCAGATTTATCTTAAATATAAAAATAGACTATATGATATCTACATGTATACAAAAGATTTTTTTAGAAGTCTTTTTCCAAAAAAAATATGGTATTTTTACAATGTTGAAGAGTTTTACACAAATTTCTAAACCTAAATCTTAATTTTCTGAAGTGTATTTATTAAAGTCTGTAATTAATTTTTCATTTATTTTTTATTAATTTAAAATTATTACCATTTAGCAATAATACAATATCAAGGTAATAAAAGATAAATTAAAGTATTTTTAACAAAAATTACATCTTACTGCCTCAGTGAGTGATTTATAAGATTCCTAAATGTATTATTTACGTCCCAGATTCAGCAGTTTTGAAATATAAACTGAATAAATATAATAAATAAGAAACATAACAAAAAAATTTATTTTATTTTCAAAATATATAATAAGAAGTAATAATCAAAAATACATTTATGAGACGATTTAAACGTAAATGGAGAGAGAACTTTTGTTATTAAAACACTTTAAATACTTTCCTATTTTAGGTTTGTTCATATGTATACTTAAAAATATATTAAGAATATAAAAACTTTCTCTCATGCATAAAAAGGGAATAAAAATGATTATCGTTATTTCTTTTAGCTGTGTAATTTCCAGTGCGAATTATAATATTTGAAGAAAAAATAAAATGGCGCTTTTCGAGTTATTTTTCAAAATGAAGGAAGAACACTACACAACGACAACATTTATATTTTGTTCACTAAAATATGGAAAAATAACAACATAAAATGAATTTTTCCTTATTCTGTTTTCATTAAATATAACTTAAAAGTTATTACTTGATATGCTACTTCCCCCCCCCTTTTGTAATATAACTCTCTTTTTAAACAGTCATTTGAATTTTTTCCTCTCTTAAGATGAAAGTTTAAGGTGATAAAAGGAGATGTTAAATTGAATTTTAATGACATGTCAGTTTATTCAAATCTGAAAAATAAGCTGCATGAAATTTTACACTCTGTCCTTTACATCAAAGTAATATTAGAATCATATTTATATTTTAATCTGAAATATTCTTTAAAATTGTGCATTTTACATTCATTAGGTATTTTAAATTTTCGAACTTATATGTTGAAATGTTTCAAACAGTATATTTAGATAGAAAATAACACTTCGTAAAGCATGATAAATTATTTTTAAAGAACGTTGCACTTACTTTTAAAAGAACGAAATTTTCCTAATTCTTAAACTTAATAAAACTCACATTTCGAATAAAGCAAGCATTAAATATTAATATTTCGAAAGTTGAATAAGTTTAATTAATGCATATCGTTATTTTTCATTTGATCACTTCTGAGAATTTGGCATGTAAGTATAAGTATTTTGTACTTGATTTAATTAAGACATATGTATTTGATTAATGTGTTTTAATAATAAGGACTTCTGTGAATTCATCCTTGAATGGTACTCGGAAATAAATTTCTCGACGAATTCAAAATCCTTTAATGACACTTAATTTTAAATGGAGTTGAGGGTCAATAATAATTTCTGTGGAATTGGGAAATAGTGTTTTTGTGATGTGAATCTTGTATGAAGAATAAGATATCTCACATATAGAATTAGAAATAATGTATTCGACCACACTTTCTTAGAATTCCCGGCCTACGTATTTTAGATATCAACCAAAATCTTCTTTTCTGTGAATTTTATGAATGTTTTTCTAGTTTAAGTAAAAACATTGTTTGCAGATGAATATATATCATTAAAATAAACAAAATGGGTTTCAAGAGGATGCAGTACGATTCAGATGGCAAAAATCGGCCAAAAAACCAAATGAAATTTGTTTAGTCTAAATTATTTTTCATAATTTTTCTCACTAAGTTTGAAAGCTGTATGTGTAAAAAAAACAGTTATGATAACTTATGTTCGTTTTTATTCACATCCCAATTACAAGTAAAAAGTTTTTACATTATCTCAGAAAAAAACCTGTAACTAGTTTAACCTCATTTCAAATTCTAAGGCCTTTTTACTATTGTGCCAAACCCCTTGTTATTTTTTCAAGCTATTGCTAATAATACACGTAACAAAAGTTACTCAGACTTTTTGTATCAAAACAATATATTTTTGTTCAATATATATATTTTACAGTACATAAAGGGTGTTTTTTAGAGGTATAGAACTTTAAATTGCAATAAAACAGCGATGTATTATTCGATTGACATGAATTTTTTTTATTCGAAAGATAATCTTGCGGCATTACATTTTAAATATGATTTCTGGCATAGGACTGCCACGGCTGGCTCGGATGTAGTCCAATCTGGACGTCCAATTTTCGATGAATTTTCCAACATTTGTGGCTGTATATCGGCAATAACACGGCGAATGTTGTCTTCCAAATGGTCAAGCGTTTGTGGCTTATCCGCATAGACCAATGACTTTACATAGCCCCACAGAAAATAGTCTAGCGGTGTTAAATCACAAGATCTTGGAGGCCAATTCACAGGTCCAAAACGTGAAATTAGGTGGTCACCAAACGTGTCTTTCAATAAATCGATTGTGGCACGAGCTGTGTGACATGTTGCGCCATCTTGTTGGAACCACAGTCCTGGACATCCTGATTGTTCAATTCAGGAATGAAAAAGTTAGTAATCATGGCTTTATACCGATCACCATTGACTGTAACGTTGTGGTTTTCATCGTTTTTGAAGAAGTACGGGATTCCACCAGCCCATAAAGCGCACCAAACAGTCAGTTTTTCTGGATGTAACGGTGTTTCGACATACACTTGTGGATTAGCTTCACTCCAAATGCGGCAGTTTTGTTTGTTGACGTAGCCATTCAACCAGAAGTGCGCTCCATCGCTAAACAAAATTCGCATATGAAAATCGGGAACAACGGCAATCTCGTTTTGGGCCCATTCGACGAATCTACGCCTTGCTTGATGATCGTTTTGATGAATTGCCAAACCAAACTGAGAATAAATCACTTGACAGCTGTTAAATCGGTCGCCATCTTGGAAAGTAATGCCAACTTAAACTTCTATACCTGGAAAAAAACCCTCTTTATATATATTAATGTATATAAATCTTTTTCATGAAATTTTCAATAAAAATATTCATAAAAAATTATTTTATGAATATCAATCATGAAGCTTTTGTTATGAAAGTTTGACGTACTAGTAAATCAGATGCCATATATGTATGTCAATTATTGTAGAAATTGTAAAATGTAAAAAAAAAAAAAAAAAACAATGATTTTTTTTAAAATTAATTGTTAGTTTTTTTGTGTGGTATTTTGAGCACAACAAATATTTTAAATAATACATGTACGCAGGGAGTAACCAAAAATTTTGAGAACACCATTAAAAAAATTTATATTCATAAATCTTACCCCTCCTTCATAAATTATGTAGGGTCATTTAAATGATGATCATCAAATGATCAAACACAAAGGAGTATTCGAAAAAAAAAATTTAAAACAGCAGAGTGTCATACATTCACTTAAATGATTACCGAAAAATTCAGTGTATAACGCGCACTTTTAACTCAAAATATGAGGTCGAAATTTACGAGTGCGCGTTATACGCCGGGTATAAAAATGAGAGCCCTTCAAATATTAAAAAAGAAAGATGGGCATAGAAAAAATTCTTCTACGTATGTCCAAATATTGTTCATTTAAAAGAAATGACTTTTCCTATGTACTTAAAGAATTGTAGTTCTAGAAGTATACAATTTCTTTCTAAAGCTTGGAATGATATTTCGAATAAATTTATTCAAAACATAAAAGCATTGCGCATATGTGCACTTCAGGTTTTTTCGTAAAAAGGGGGTGCGCGTTATACGGCGAGTATAGTTAAAAATTAAAAATTGCAGCTTAAAAGTATAGGTGCGAGTTATGCAGCTTTTACTGTAAATGAAATATGAAGAGTCAGATTTGAACTGAAGTTATTCAAAAGATGTCTTATATTAATTTACGGTATCCTATTATTTTATTTAGTAATGCACTTATTGACGTTGATATAGAGGTGTGTTTTTTTTAAAATTCTAATGTTTAAATGGTTTTGCCTTAATAAACTCAGCGTGGAATTTAGTTTTTCTTCTCTTATAACATTTCAAAAGAAAATATTTGCTTGTTTTCTCTTGTTATTTTTTTCACAATATTTTATTATTTCCAAATATTTGATTTTTGTTCGCTATTACTTCCCCTGATACATTTGCTTTTTTCAAAAACAAAAAAGAGAGAGAGAGAGATTGCTTTCGATAGTAATTTCAAATCATATTATTCTGAATTTTTCTTAAAGAATGGCATAAGCGTTATCTGCATTATTTATTAAGTATTACAGTAAATCTGAAAATCATAGAAGCAGAAAAAATGATAAACACGTAACCAAAATACGGTCGATTTCATTTGCTTAGAAAAACGAATGTAGCATAAAGAAATCAAAAACAATGCAATTCGCTATCTCACTATAGTCTAATTTTAAGAGTAATATTTTCATCTTAATCATTTATGGCTCAGTTTAAAAGAACCATGTTAGAAAAAAGAAAACCATCTATATCTGGCAATTTTCTTTTAACCATGAATTATAATGCCACTACTCAAATGATAAGTAATATGTATTCAATAAATAAGTAATCCAAATATACAGCTATAAGATTCAAATGTAAAATAGAACAAAATAAATACCTTACCTTCTCAAAAGTAATGCCCTACAATCATGGCGAAAGTCGATTTTCATTTTGAAATAAGAATGCTTTGAAAATAACAATCATTATGCGTTGTGGAGTTTTATATCATATTTCTCTCGGTCATCCTCGTAAACCAAACGGTTTGGAAGAAATTTCAACTACTCTTTTCAAGCGTTGTGGCAACGCAAGTCGAGCTGTTATTACTGATTCGCTGATGAAATGTTCTTGAATGTTTCGAAATTTTGCATTTTATTATTGCGAATGTTCTGGAATCTGAACAAAAGAATAAAATATTTCAAATGTTTGTAAATGTTTTGAATAATTATTTTAAGTTTATTTTTAAATCGAAAAATTTATATACATTTTTTTATAAATGCGGATTTATTTATTTCAAGAAAAATAGGACAGGGAAACTATAAGGTATTTATTGTTAAGGTATGCAATGGTAACATTGAGAATAATTATTATTTAAAAAAAATGAACTAATTCATATAAATTTTATTTGCGCGAAAAAAATCGTGTAAAAATTTGAGTGCATCAAAATATGTGTGATTGTGTGGTTTTAAAACTTCCTTTCAGTACATCCTATAAATCAGTGGTCTCCTACCCCCAGTCCGTGGATCAAATACAACTGGTTTGCACATTAAATTGCTTCTATTTTATTTACTGCGGTGTATTTTTCTTGGGTTTGGGCTACTTTTAATGAAAATCACTTTATATTCATTTTTGTAGTAGCTATATTTTATTCTAAAGGCACGTTTAATTGCAATTAAAATACAATCACTAAAGCAAAACAATCTAAAATATAAACAATCAACGTCCTCCCCCTCAACGGACCACGGTAAAATTATCCAATGTTGACTGAATCGGGGCGAAGAAAAGGTTGGGGAACACTGATATAAATGACGCATTTAAAAGTGAATATACACGTGCAGCTTAAGCTTGTGTGTGCCAGACAAATGAAACTATTCTTTCTGTCTCTATCTTGTCTCAATTTCTGCATATGTGCGCATAGTCTCATTATATATGTATATATCAGTCTTGAATCCATTTATACGCGAATTTGCCATGACTCACTAATAAGAAATCGCAGTGAGATCACTCTCAAATTATGTGGAGTCATATCTCTTACTTCTCACTATCTTTTTTTTGGTGAGGTCATGGATTACTGTTCTGCACACATTAATTTTTGTTTCTTCCTTTTCTTATACGTATGGATTGCCATTTCTCTGAAAGTAAAATACTCAAGTTTTCATTTTTAAAAATATTATTTTCCAAGGTTTCGTTATTAGTGAGATTCCCCGTTTGGTATAATCATGCTTGAAATTAAAAAACAGAAAACTTCTGAAAAAAAAACATTCAAAGTGTATTGTTTTTTGGAAAAAAAATTTTTTTTTAATTTTTTTAATGAAGTAAAAGAATTTTTCCTTTTTCTTGTTTGGCGAACAAAATTCACACAGAAAGTTTATATCGTAACGTAACTCCCATTATCATTCAATTTATATCCCTACTGTAATTCTCTTAACCCAGTGGTTCTCAAACTTTCACTACTGGCGCCCCCCTTTTCAATCACAATTTTTATCGCGCCCCCCTTATACGTTAATAATGTACTGAATGCAATAATAATGCACTTTGACGCTAAAGCTACAATACAATCATAATTATAAACCGTACAAATTAACAAGGTAAGTATTAAATTTTGTATATCTTACTTTTAAGTAATATATATATATATATATATATATATATATATAAAGTAATATATATAAATATATATATAAATATATATATATAAAGTAATATATATATATATATATATATATATATATATAAAGTAATATATATAAATATATATATAAATATATATATATAAAGTAATATATATATAAAGTAATATATATAAATATATATATAAATATATATATATAAAGTAATATATATATATATATATATATATATATATATATATATATATAAAGTAATATATATATATATATATATATAAAGTAATATATATATATATATATATATATATATATAAAGTAATATATATATATATATATATATATGTTATATATATATATATATATATATATATATATTGCTTTTTAGTTCGATTCGCTATAAAAGCGTGTTTTTTAGTTTGTTTTAAAACTATAATTTATTTTATAGCTATTTTACTATACACGATAAAAATCCCAATTCCAGTGAATAATTTAATTAAGAGAAAATATACTTACTCTTACTTTCAAGGACTTTTCAATTTTTCTTAGAAAATTTGAGAAAAAATCCAATAAAACTAAAGAAAATGTTCCAAATGTGCGTGCCCTTAATAAAGGACATAAATCATAGACACTTTTCGCTAACAACACAGGAATGTAATTTTCCAGCTAAACTCAAATCCACTCGAACGTTTCATGTCTCACGCTTTTCCGATATTTAATTTCGCTATAACTTGATTAATATGCATTATTTCAGTAGGTTCTTCAATTCCTTGATCAGTTTCAACTTTCTTTAAAAGGGATCACAGATGCCCATTTTTTTAATATTCTGCCTATTTACATTTATAAACCATAATAAGTCGTACAACACAGCAATCAAAACTACAAAATTGTTCATGGGGAAAGTGTAGCATGTTCTAAAAAATAATTGTCTAAAACGTTTTTCATTATGCATTATATGTTTCAGAATACTCATGCTTATCCATATATCATAAAACTCTTTCACATGGAAAAAAGATGAAACAGAAATATATTATATATATTTACAACTTCCCTAAAAAAAAGACGGAGATAACCATACCAGTAAGTTCGAAGGTCAGCTAAAGTAATATTTTAGGTTGAAAGAAACGTAATAAAAAATCTCTCATCGTTTGATATCGTTAAAAGAAACGTAAAAAAAAAAATCTCTCATCGTTGTCATATTGACCGCAAAGCAAACAAAATATTTGTTTAATTTGGTTATAGTATCAAATATGGCTAATGAGCGTTTTGTTTTGGAATCTTTTATTTTTGGTGATCACCAGATGATAAAAATAAATTATATCAGTGTAAATGTGTATTTTTTATTATGTCAGAAAGCATCTTGTTTTACTTCATTCCAAAAAATTATTTTTTAAGCCTTTTATTTTCAATATGCTCGCGCCTCCCTCGCAGGGTTACGACGCCCCCCCCCAGGGGGAGCGCCCCACAGTTTGAGAAACACTGTCTTAACCAATGATTTAGTAGCCATGGATTCCAAATACTGTGTGTTTAGAGGGTCAAAATGTATATGTATCCGGAGAGGGTGTTATTACTAATAATATAATAAGTAGTAGCATTACGTATTGATACCAAATCCTTCAGTATTAGGCTCCGCGTAAAACTTAATTATTTTTTCTCGCTTTTTTTAATTCCTTAGTTTTCTATCATTTTTAATTACAAAACTTAAGTAATTTAATTTTTCACAGATTTAGAGAAATTTAAAAGTTGAAGCTAAATTCTTAAAACTTGACATTGTGCTCTAGATAACGTAAAATTTACTATTGAGGCCGTCTTCGGTAAAAGTAGGAGAGCTTGAACTAAACGCGAAGCACATTTTCAGACAGAAAAATGCCTCAATTTCCATGGAAATTTGTAATTTTATAACTCATACCTCTGTTAACAATATAGCGTTTTTAAAAACATCAAAATATTCCATAAATACTTTCTTTTTCGTTTTAATACGTGAAGGCATAGCATATTTAACATTACGGTATAAGAGGAAAAACGCGAAACACATTTTACACCAGAAAAAATAATTCAACTGGGTTAAAAATGGAAAGTATGATAAAAAATACTGCTCTCTAAAGGATACTGAAGCCAGAATACCATATAAAATATTCATTTCTTTTATATCTGAAAAAATGTTCCAAATCTGGGTCAAATTCTTTAACATTAACCGAAAACAACCTTAATAAATATAAACATATTGTTGCTGAAATTTTAGACTAAGTTTACTTCTCCAAAAACATATTGTGTCCGAAAAGTTCATTTGTTGTCAAAGAAAGAACAATCAACAATAATGTTAATGATTAAAAATGACTTTTTCGAATTTTGTCGCCAAATGTCACCTATTCAATTCGCTTTTAAAGAAATGAAAAGAAAATATTTTCGAAGTGACTATTTTTGTTCAAAGAACTTATCTGTCTTTCCTTTCGTCTTAATAATTTTGACACTAAATTTTCTAATCAAAATCTGAAATTTATAATCTTTAAATATATATTTTCACGATGTTCCGTTCAAATCATTAAATTTCGAACACGCTCAACGCAAAGCGTTACCCCCAATACAAGCGATTATTCCTTGTCTCTAATTAACCATAAGTATTCTTAAAAATGGAAAACTGTTTTGGAGACATTAAACGCTTTACTAGGTCCAGCTTTTTTAAAAAGCGATCTAAAAGCGCGGATTTGTATGAAAAACACATTAGCGGCTGAAAGCGGCCTCATAATGAAAAACTGTTATTAATAGTTCCCATCTGTAGAGAGCGCTTGGGTGGTTTTTGGTAGCCAAATCGCCACATAACTTTACACTAGATAGATGAAGGGTAAATAGTCGTGAAAGGGCTGTTATTTTTATTATGGTTTGTAAAATAGGATATTATGTATTTTAATTATTTTTATTTAGGGATTAGGTGAGAAAAGTAAAAGCATCGAATTTAAAGTTTTCTTGAAATTGGTATTTTGTTGCAAATAGTGTTTAAGTTTTAAAGTGTGATTTAAAATTAATTGTTGAGGCGTTATAAATGTAAGCGCTTACATTGGATAATTTTACTTATTCAGATCAGAATAACTCTCTTTAATTGTAATTCTATTTAATTTATAATGTATAAACAAAGAGAAATTATGTACACAATTTACAATAAGTTGTGCCATAATCGGATTTTAAATTTATTATTCATCCCGTAAATGTTAAACGAAAAGAGGATTCAAAATTTGTACAGTGAAATTATTTTCAGAAAATGACTTTCAACAAATGTTTTAACCATCATACCATTAATATACAACATAAGGGGACATTAAGTTGAGCGCGATCAACCGGTGGATCGCCAAGTCATTCTGGGGTGACCGCCTGAAGATTAACAGTTTGTAATTATATACCGAAATATTCAAGATTGGCTGACAGTACGTAGGCTATGTCTTCTACTGACTATGAGTATTAATTTTTGATGAAAATGTTTTGTTTGTTAATGCATTTTAAATTGTTTGATAATAAATGCATCATTTCGTATTATTATATTTATGGCTATTATTATGTCTGCACCTTGCGTTTTGCTTTAAACGCAAGATGCAGAGCTTTTTATTATTTCTTTTATTTTTCTTTTAGTTACCTAAATAAGTACGTATTCCGTATTTATTACTGAAAATTACCGTATTTTCCCGTATTTATACTGTATATATTCCTTATTTATGTTACTACCTCCCCACACCTACACGACGAGATGGACCGCGGCACCTTAAAAAAGAAAATGTAACCCGTACCCGTCTGCCCACCCCTGTTGTACAACATTCAATTAAATATTAGTAAAGTAACTCCAAACGTATTAAATTGTTATTAAAAAGAACTTTTGAAATTTAAAAATATTTTTTTCTTTCGAATTTCGAATCGAAATGAACTTAATGTAAAATTCCTAAAAATCTAATTTTTTTCCTCTCTTATGTTTTTTGAAAAGTACAGTAATGCTATATATTAGTATATATGTTCGTTTACATTCCCCATATTAAGGTATCCGACTACGTTCGGAGCCGTGATTTTTCAAAAGCGTATAAATGGATAATATTTATGATATTTAGTGTCACTTCCATTAGAAAATGTATATAAAATTGGTTTAAGAAGAGTATTACAATAAAAAAATTATTTAAGTACAATATTTTGATAAAAAATGAACATAGAAGGACCCATTTTCAAAATATTCTCCTGTTGTGAAAAATGCTTCTATTACAAAAATATTTTGCCTGTATATAGCTCCGACCTCTGCACAGAGGCTTAACTAGAACTTTTGAAATATGTAACTTAGAAGTGGGTTCATCCATGTTTTACGACAACGAGGGGGGAAATTTTAAGAAAAAAACGCCGATAATTATTTCAAATACTTGTAACTCTGAAAATAATGTGAGTTTTTCAAAAATCATAGTTGAGCCTCTGTACAGAGGTCTGAGCGATATACAGGCAAAATATTATTATAATAGAAGCATTTTTCACACAAGAACATTTTGAAAAAAGGTTATTCTAAATTAATTTTTTGCCGAAATATTGTATTTAAATAATTTTTTTTGTCAAAATGTCCTTAAAACAATTTTATACATGTATTCTAATTTAAGTGACACTAAATATCATGAAAATTATCCATTTATGCGCCTTTTTAAAATCACGTTTCGGAACGTAGTCGGATACCTTAAAAACCTTTGGCGTGATTTGAACTGATCATGTCGCTAGACTTTGGCTCAAAATTACGAGGTCCATCGCCAATAGCCCTTGTGGCCTCTTTATGATTCAATGTTAATAAACACTCATCAACTGACATTGTACAATTTTTTGCTGAGTATTTTATGACAAAACGTGTTCAGTTTGGAGGAAAACTGTACTAAGTATGAGGTTTGAAGTATGAAAAAAGTATTTTATTACGTTTTGTTTTGTTGGCATCTTTTAAACTCTTATTCTCAATTTGTATGCTTCTCTACACAGAAGGGAGAAACACTATTTGCTCTGCCAATAGGATTTGCAAGTAAAAAGTCTTAGAAGTTCTGGCATAAATAATAGAAAACAAAATACAAATAACATCTTTATAAAAACACAATTTGAAATCCGTCACCTTTTCAATTCGACATTCCGATTTATACTTTATTTACTCGTGGAATACCACCTATTTACAGAACAAGAAAATTACTTTCAAGTAATCTTGCGAGTATATTTTGAATTTTTTGTGGAAAGAGGGGGAGGAGGCGTGTTATGTATTACACTTAACAAAATATCTTATGCTTATAGCGGTACGAAATTTCCGCCTGGGTTTTTTTTAAATAAATATTCTTCTTAAAGTAATTTTTGTCATTGGTATGAAAGTAATGAATAATATAATGACAATACACGTGATGCTTTTTATCAAATAAAGTAAAAAAATGCAGTTTATCCTTAGGGACTAAATGTATTATACCAAGAAAAAAATATTCTGAATGCAATTAAACACATTTCGCAAGATTATTATTACATTAATGGGATTAATATAATATATCTAATAAAAGAAAAAGTAGAGGGGCTAGAACTAAAAAATTAAGTAGAGACAAAAAATTTCTTACAGATAGTATTATAGATATTTGTAATAACTTCGATAACAATTTTAACATAAAGCACGCACATTACATCTTTTATGTTTGGACTCAGTAAGACAGAATTATGTATTACAGAAGATGTACTAATTTCAAATAAAATTAAAGATTGCCATGCTTTGCATATTATAAAGACATTCACAAATTTTTGAAGCATAAACATAATATAAAAGTTCATGTAAATAAAGATTATCAAATAGAATATTGTACAATTTTATATATGAATAAATCATATAATAATATTAATTTTTCTGACAATTTTAACAAACGCATGTCATCTTTCTCAATACAAAATATTACTTTTAAAAAGCCTTTAAATACAATAAAAAAATAGGTAGATCAATTTTAACTATAATGTGCCTATAAAGCAAGATAACTTAATATATAAATGCACTGCATTTAAAGAATTCATTGATAAACATCACAAACATGTTGTTACTGGTGACCACAATATTATAAAAGACAATAATCTTAGAAACATAATGAATAAAGGTACTGGTTTTAGATTGATGATTTCGAAAAAAATATAATTATAAAAAATCAACTATATAATCATATTGAGAAATTTATATAAAAATTGGCTATTAAATATAGTATGCCTATAGAGGCATTCACAGAATTCAAAGGTAATATTACACAGCAGCTTAATAAACATAACTTTGGTACAGATAATAAAATCTTTTTAATAATGTTAAAAATCAGATTAAAAAATTGCAAAAAAATTTATTATAATTTATGTTGATAAAGTGCCAGGAAATTTTCCCTTAATATGTAAATACTATTATAATTTGATGATAAACAATTATTTTGATAATAATACAGCTTTTATTAAGTCATCTGTTTCTGATAGAGAAATAAATAATCCAATTTTGGCTTTTCATATACAATTAAGATTTCAAATTAAGATTTCAAAAAGAAATTAATAATAATTTTAAATTTCCACTTATATTTCTTACTCCCAAATTTCATAAAGACCCAGTCAAATTTAGGACAGTTACAAATGGATTTTATACATATATTAGCAAAACAGGCAAAATTCTCCATGAGAAATATTACATGATACAATAAATAATCTTAAATCCACAGCCATTTTTAAAAATAGTAAATCACTTATTCAACAAATGAAAAATTAAAAGATTTATTTTGTCTATAGTTTAGATTTTTTGATCTTTAGATTATACATTAGATTTAGTTTAGATCTTTTTAACTCTATAAATATTGATGATTTGATTAATATACTTGTAAATTTACATAAAGATAATTTATTTAATAATGATAATTACGATAGCTTTAGTTCACTACCTAGGTTTGTACTTAAAAAGAGAACTATATATCATAAGGGTAACTATTATCTGCAGATTAAAGATTTGCCACAAGGTGGCCCTGCGAGCAACAGTCTTGCCAATTTATACTTACATTATTTTGAAAGTAGCTACATTGATAATTCGATATATTATATTTATCATTATATTGATGACAATCATTTTTGGCACAAACAAGTCAATTTTATACCTAACATTAATTTTTATCTACAATATCTTAATTTAATGCAGACAAATAGTAACCACAATGAAGCAAATTTTCTTGACATACACATTAAATTTAAAGATAATATAATAGTTTCTAATATTTATGATAAAAGAGAAGATTTTAATTTTAATATTATAAAAGTTTCTCATTGGGAGAGTTATGTACATGACTCTATATTCAAAAATAATATTAATTATATACAACACAAAAAATTTTGAGTTCAAAAATATCAGAAATAATAAATAACTATAAACATTTTATTAAATATTGCTTAAATCAGAAATACCCAATTAATTTTATTAATAGTTATGTGAATAAAGCTATTCAAAATAGTAAGGATTAAAAATTCTGAGATTGATAGTAGTTTATTACTATAAACTTACATATTTCATGGTTATAGTTACTCCATATTCTAATATTAGAAGAAATTACTTATTATTATTTTATTCATATATACTCTAGTGTTGCTAAAGTTATGGTAATTTGTAACTCTCTTATCAATTGTTATTTCCATTCTTTTTACACTTTTGTTAAGTGCTACATTTCAGCCATTCAGATGATTTAAATCTGCATTAGGGTCCAGAATCTGGCAATAACTTATTTATTGCACTCAGATTTAGCGCGGACTCTGCATTTTTGAGTGCAATTTTTAAGTCAGTTACCTCTATCTTGTAATGGGTTTAGATATTCCTGTCCATTACTTTCAATAGGTCTTTGCTCAGTATTATTTACATAAAGGGGGAAGGTTGGCTGGCCAAAAAACATGTTCAACCCCACTTTTATATAAATTATTTTATATATTAACTGTCCTGAGCAGCAATGTTTATAATACTGCAGCATCCATTTTATAATTTTTAATCTCGGTTGCTCATGTGTGTCCCTCATTTTGTGATTTTCCTACTGTCTATGTGTTTTTCGAATGTGACTGTAGGATGTTATATCTGGTTTGTAGGGAATAAGTCTCTCTCTCTCTCTGTCTGTCTCTCTCTCTCTCTCTCTCTCTCTCTCTCTATATATATATATATATATATATATATATATATATATAAATGTTATTTAATCTATTATTTAAAGTATGGTAATTGAAATATTAAGCCCAGTGGAGGGGTCGAGTGGTAGCGAATTGCGCTTCCCGACCAGACGTTCGAATTCTATTCCTGGCCTGTGCAAAGTCGAGTCAGCCTTGATCCCTACTTCAGTTGGTTGATTAATGAATACCAAGCTTGCTTGAGGACTTAAACACTGGGGGCCTCGCTTCAGACTGACCACCTGATCGGGACATCTGCTCATGCATCTCAGCGCCAAAAGGTCGCGTGTACTGGGAGGGGCACAGTAGGCCTTGGCTCTCATAGGCTGTTGCGCCACTGAGTTTGAGTTGAAATATTAAGTCTTCTTTCAACGGTAATTGCAGCTTTGTATTTGCTTAATATTTTGTACTTCCCTTTGTAAATATTGTATAAATATGTGGCGGTGATATATCAATATAAACCAGTAGTAGCATCCATGCTATGACAAACGTTTTGGCAGAGTGGCAAAGATACTCGTTTTCGGATCGGAAGGGGCCCAGTTCTAATCGTCCTTCATTGGTAACCCGGACGAACAAAGGCAACCGCAGCAGTCGTGGCGTCATCTATCCACCTTAACTGCAACCATACCATCAGACACATGACGGAACCAACAAAGCCGTCTCACACAAATGACGCAGCCAACAAAGCCGTCTCACACAAATGACGCAACCAACAAAGCCGTCACACACGATGACGTAACCCACAAAATGGTGATATATATATATAAACCACTAATAGCCTCCATGATATGACAATCGTTTTGGTATGGTGACTATTACTGGTTTATATAGATATCACCGCCACAAATGCATTAACGATCAGACTACTTTTATTCGTATTTATATTTTGAGTAAGAGAAAGAATATTATTAACGACGTACCTTGTGGGCTGGGTACTCATAACCATGTCTTGTGACTGGAGTTACTTCTGTCGTATCGTAGGTTAGAGTCATGGGGCCTCTAATGACCCACCTTGTATATGGGTGTATGCTCTTTAAATTTATTGAGGCTCAAAGTCCTCATATTGACGTGGTATGGAAGTAAGATGGGAGGAACGTGTGTTCAAATGTCTTCCTTTTTACAGAACGTTATTCAAAATTATGAGTTCCATTGCTAATAATTTTAGAGTAGCTTCAAAATATGACATTCATACAAAATCAATCGACGGACCTCGTAATTTTAGATTACGTTTAAATGACGAGAATAATTTAAGGTATCCGACTATGTTCGAAACAGTGATTTTGAATAAGCGTACACAAGCGAATATTTCTTTTAATATTTAATGTCACTTAGATTAGAATACATGCTTAAAACTGTATTTTAAGAATATTATTACAATAAAAAATTATTTAAATGCAATATTCTGGCAAAAAATAAATTAACTTAGAATTACAGATTTTCAAAACATTCTCCTTCTTTGAAAAATGTTTCAAAAATAATAATAATATGCATATCTATAGCTAAAACTTCTCCAGAGAGCATGAACTAAAACTTTTGAAAAATTAATATTATTTTCACAATTATGAAGTGAAGTAATTACCGGATTCTTTTCTTAAAATTTCTTCACTCTGATATACTTAAACATAGATAAATCCACTTCTAAGTTATATAATTCAAAAATCCTAGATCAGGTTCTGTACACAGGTCTGCGCTATATACAGGCAAAATATTATTATTATAAAAACATTTTACATGAAAGGAGAATGTTTTGAACATAGGTAATTCTATGTTCATTTTTTTCCTAAATGTTACTTTTAAATAATTTTTTATTGTAAAAATTGTTTTAAAACAATTTTATACGTGTATTCTAATCTAAGTGGCACTAAATATTAATAGAAATATTCGTTTGTAATCTTTTTCAAAATTATGGTTCCGAACGTAGACGGATACCTTAAATAACAAATGATATTAATGGAAGTTATTTCTATTAAACAATTGCTTTATTCGTATTGAGGAATAATTTCTAGTTTAAAAATTGCTTTAAATTAACGCACTAACGCTTTTCATATTATTATACTAAAAATTTATTTAATTTAATTAATTCGTTAATACACAAATTCAAGTTTAATTCACTCGTTAATTATTTTAAAAATCTTCAACTCTAGCTATCTCAAAATATTCGTTTAATGTTCTAAATGAGTATAAAATTATATAGAAATGGATATGCTTTAATTAATGTCACACTCATTCGTGTAAAGAGCGAAAACTTCTAAATTCCGTAACTTTATTTTGTTGGGGTATGAAAATTTATTAATAATTGAGTCGTTAAGTAGGTTTAAAACAAAATTAATGCTTCATTTTTCATTTCATAGAACTTTTGGGAATGCTCCCCTGCATTAAAAACATGTCAGTATTCGACTTGTTAATGAAGCATCTTCAATTAGAAGCTTTTAAATAACTGAATTTTCCTTCGAATTCAAAATATGCTAACGATACCCAAATTTTAGTTGCGCATTAAAATGTGTACAACCATTTTTAAAATGACATTTGGAAATTTGATTTTTGGAAATAACAATTTGGGGAGAACGCTATGTTTTAATTTTGAAATTCATTTCCAGTTTATTTTCAATTTATATTTGTTCAATTCTTCTTCTAATTCGAATATTTTTAATAACTTCTTAGTTCGATAAAAATCATTTGTTTCAGCAGAATAAGCAGGCGATAGAATTGGGAAAAATTGTACGTAATAAAATGTTTCATAAATGAAATTAAATAAACTGATAAATATTCAGTCTCGATGAAAATAAATTCACGTAAAATAAATCAAAACGGAATCTTTAGAAGCATAAAGTCTTAACGGTATGTATTAATGGGCAAATGAGATATTTAGAATATTCCTTATAAATTATATGCATTACATCATTTCTTTGTGAAGGTTGAATGCTTGAGTGAAAATTAATAAAGTAGGAGATGAAATTTCTTTCACGAGTTTGTACCATCATATTGCGTATAAATTATTAATTTATTATCTTTTTATTAATTCCATTTGCTAAACTTCATAATTTGAACAAACAGGAAATTTTTATTCTATGTTAACCAACCATCAGTTAACTTTATGAGGATTTAATTTTCAAAAACTCTTATTTCTTTTGGGGATTTTATTTTCAAACTGTGTGCTATTTAATTCAATGTTATATTTATCGGCGTTATGTCTGAATAAAGAGGATGGATTTTAACCGAAAAAATTATTAAGGCCCAAAAATAATGTACATTAAAAACATATATTACATATGTTCACTGATGATTAAAAAGTTTAATTTTAACTACGACATTGTGTTAAAAGTCATTAATTAAAACTAGGAAATTAAGCCTTTATTATAACAATTTAAAAGCTTATGTAGATGTAAGAAATGCTTTAAATCTGTTTTAGAAAAGGGTAATGTTTAAGTTCTATACCAGGGGCCGGCAACCTTTTAGCTGTGGCGTGCCAGACCAATCTACCAATAGGATTCAGCGTGCCACGCAATAGGATATATTTTAAGCAATTCGATTATCCCGATAATATATACAGAGTTAGAGAATAGAGGTCAGTAATATATATATTTACAGTTTTATTATATATTAATTTTGCATCATGTAGCATAGATACTGCTTAATATAAAAATAAACAGCATGCAAAATAACTATTTCTTCAACATAAATTAAAAAACATTTACATAGTGCATATATTATGTATTTTTAAACAAATTTATTAGAATAAGGAAAAGACTGCATAAAATATATAAGAATTTCCTTTCATTTCAGTTTGTGACGTCTTACGCGTCTTTTCTTTAACAAGTCCCTTGGGTTCCTTGGGCCAGAATTAATGGCGACTCTTTTCCAACCAAATACAAGAAACGAGATGGGAAGAAGAGATGCAAATAAACAGACTTTAAATATAGGATCTTAGAGTAAGAGGGATGGCAATGTAAAGGAATGTTAGACAATTGATGTGCGTTGTGGCAGTTGATGATTATTGCAGTTCGTGGTGCAAGATTGATTAAGTTCTACGTGTCGTGGATAAACATATTGGTGTTCGACTAGAAGTTAGTCGTCAAGCTGTATCCTATTGCAGATAAAGACAAGTAGCATTACGGAATAATATAAGATAGGATTGATTACTTATTAGTATAATTGAAGATTAGGCGGTTCGCTTATTGAGATTGGTCTGAATTAGATTAGATCATAATATAAATATATATATATATATATATATTGTGTGTTGCGTATTGCGTCATCGTAGATTCTCTTATATTAATTATTATAATTATTTTTATTAAAGGTGTAAGTTGAATATCTTAATAAAGTCATATTAAGATAATGTATGATCCTAGTTCTTTCGCTAACCCTACACCTCTAGCTCACGCTGATACTTCGAGGGATGTACTTCCAAGGGTAGGTACATCACAAGTTAAATAAAAAGATAAATAAATATTTTAATGCAAATTTATTATTTGCACCGTTCTACTTTTACAACGTGATGGGACGCTATTTTAACTTATTTAATTTCTAAATTGTGAACCCAGTTTCCTAATTTCACATCGCATCATGACCATAGTTAAAATAAACAAGAATCTATAATTTAACAGTAAAATAAACAAGAATATATAATTTAACAGTAAAATAAACAAGAATCAATAATTTAACAGAACGAACTTTTAACGTTTAAGATAAATTTATTTTAAGCACACGTATAGAGGATTTTTACTTCTACAACAAGAAGATCAAAAATAATTAAACTTAGTTTGAGAGGGAGAGGGTGCAGGGGGGATGGACTTGGTTGACGCCCGGTCCGGGTGGACTTTCGGCGTTTTTTGTTTGAAGGTTCTTCTGCAACTCTGGAGGAGGCTGTCTCTCCTGAAATTCGGGTGCGTACCCTCTTTTTATTCCTCACCTCATCACCTCAAAATCCTGGAGCTGAACTATTTGCCTTGTCCAGTATAATTTCTCTGATTGGTCCCGAGGCCGGCACAGTGTTACACCACCTCAAACTTTATGCGTTTACTGAACTTTTTAACGCGAGAACTTTTTTGACACACCCCACCATAAGGAATTTCACCACATCCGGTCAAGGGCAGACTCATATAAAAATTCCAAGCCGTTTCAGGGGCGATTTCTAAAACATGAACAAATCTGGCCTCCCATCAATCGCAAAATCAGGGGTATAATGTGTGACTTTCAATTTGACACGATTTTGAACATTTAGTTGTTAAGCAGTTCCTTTGTGGACTCGAAATATATTTTTCATATGAGAAGTGATTTCTTACTTAGATATATAGAAACAAAAGAAGAAAGCAGAGTACTTGCAGTTTTCTCTCTTCAAGCAATTAAATCTCTCCAGCAATTACATTCAATAATTTACAAAATAGCTGTAAATTATTTTTTTAAATACTTCTGTAATTCCGTAAATCTCCATAATTCAGAAGATGTTTATCAAATAAGGTCTATTAAAATTTCACCAATTCCCATCCACTCAAAAATTGACAAATTGGTGGAGTAGTGCAGAGTGCCACTGAGAAATGTGTCACATGCCACATGTGGTACGCGCGCCATAGGTTGCCGAATCCTGTTCTATATTATATAATATACTTAAAGGTACTATCTTCATTAAAGCTAGTGATTCAAAAAGTTAATGTAACAAGTAAACGTAAACTTAGTACGTAAACTAGGACACTGAATTAAAATCAGTTGAAAAGCTAATATAGATATGTCACAAAGTTTTTTATTTATTTATTTAAATGAGTAATATTATAAAGTGAATTTTTTTAAGTTCGACAATGATATTTTATTTTAAAGCTTTATTCACAAACAAATAAACTCAATAAGTTAATTTCAACAATAATATATATTATGTTAAAATCTAATATTTTCATTACGACTATTAAACTGTATAAGTAAACATTACAGGTAAACGTAATAGCTTTAATAGAATAATTATAAAAAAGGGCGAAGAGAGATGCAATAAATGTGCATATTTGTGTTGTGTTTTAGAAAATTACTGTTTGTAAGTGCAAAGCTTATATTTCAAAAGTAACAGTTAAGTTAAAAATATTTTTTATTAATTCAATAAGTGACTATGACAAGAAAACGTGATATCTTTATTAAAATAAATAATTAAAGGTTAATATAAATATAAAAATAATTCATGTCTGTTTTAGAAACGAAAATAATTTCAGAAAATGAAAAATTTAACTTCAACGAAAGTAGTATGTTAAAAATCAGTAAATAAACGCAAAACCTTTATTAAAACAATTAAGAAGTGTTGGAAAGCTAACGTCTTTTTTTTTTCTTGACAATTTGAGATTTTTACATTTTTAAATTGTATATATTTTAACCTCTAGGATAATTAGAAGCCCTTAAAACCTATTTTTAAATAATCGTTGAAACTGGGCCATATCCATTTGAATGGCGAAAAATGTAAACAAAGTACTTCGTTTTTGCTTAAAAGCTGAATGTCAGATATAAACCAAAACATGTATCTTTTATTGTAAACTGAGCCATTTACTTTTCTATTTACTAGCCATTCAGAAGTCTCACTGTATACATTAAAATCAATTTATCTCAAAATGTAAATTTTGATGTTCGATGCGCATTTTCTGAGAAACTATTTTTCACTGGTATGTTAATTTTTATGATATATTTATAATGATGGTTAATATATACTGAAACTTAAAAATACATTTTTTACAAATTTTTGTATGTGAAAAAAGGGTCAAATTTCTCTATATATGTTTGATAAAATATTTCATAAATTATTAAAAAATTCAAAATTAGCTAAAAGCTCATTTCAATATAATGAAAAAGGTGTACTTTAATTGTATGAAAAATTTCAAGCATGTACATATAACATATTTTGACAAAAAGTACATCGAAAACCTTCAATTTAACATTGTCAGTATATATAGAGAGAGACAGAGGTTTCCAACTCGCACTCTCCTTAAAAAATTACGCATATATAACAAACCTTTATATCTGTTTTAGAAACAAATTATCTCAAATTTAACATTTACCTTTCAACTCTAATATTTTAATTAAATGTGAAAGCTTTATTAAAATAACTAAAGCCAACCCAAATTATTCTATCTCTACGAGAATTCCTAGTCTCATGTTTCATAAAATAACGTTTGTTACATATATATTCATTAGAATATTCATGCAATCCATGATTCACTCACAATTCACATTCTTCCCGTCTCAAAATAAATTTTTATCTTTCAACAAATACGGTAAAATCGTCCCAGAGATCTTCCTTAATTCCCGCACCAAAATCCTTTGGAAACTATGATCATTACACTTAAAAGGACGATCTTGTGGAAATAAGTGGGATTTGATCTCCCTCTTCTCGGTCATTCTTGGAAGCCAAATGATTAGGGAAGAATTCAAAACTTTTGTTTTCTGCCGGTGGCAACGAGAGTCACACACTAATTGTCGTCCCATTTTTAATCGATGTGAAGCTAATGTTACGCTCCTGGGATAATGAAAAGAAAATTGTTTGATGGCAATTTCATGAATTTTTAAATAATATTTAAATTACAACTAAACATTTTATTTTTGGCTTTAAGTTAACAAAATATGCATCGTTAATACTTCGTTCGTTCGCTTTATATATAAAAAGGGACGTGTCAAAAACATAACGGATAAGCTATTTCTACTTGCAAATATATAAGAACGTTGATTATTGAAAACAAAATGAGAATATTCGGTTGCATGTGTATGTGTAGAAGAAATATGTTAATTTTTATCTGTTTAAAAAATGCTTTAACTGTTGTGCCTATAAATAAAACTAAACTCAATGGCATAGCAGAGCATGAAGGCCAAGGCCTCCTGTGCCCATTTCAGTTTTCGTGTCTTAAGTTACTGAGGTGCATGAGCAGATATTCCGAACAAGTAGTCAGTTTGACGCGAAACCCGTAGTGTTTAGCTTCTACGCAAGTGTGGTACTCATTTATCGACCCACTAAAGGGATGAAAGGCTGAGTTGACCTTGCCCAGCCCGGGATTTGAGCCCCAGACTTGTGGTATGGAAATGCGAAATGGTACCACTTAGCCACTGTGTTGTGCTTACAAATACTTCACACAAATTTCCCAGTTAGTGTATAATAATTTTTTAAAAAATAAAGTACAATTGGCTATAGTGTAATTTCATTTGAAATTATTTTAAAGGATCCGCCATTTTTAGTTGTTTATCTTTTACATTTGCCTACTTTTTAAAGAGTAGCTAGCACTGTCAGCAATACATTTTGTATTTATTTTTTTATATAATACCAGTGAGAATTCTTAATGACATTCATACAGCATTGCGCAGTTAATTTTCAAACGTTTCCGACTTCCTTGATGCATATAGTCAATTCATGATGAATTTGATGTGTTAAATAAGAATATGATAAAGAAAAGCTGAATTGGTTACGATTACGGACGCCTGGTTTAGAAAGTGTAATCATACTTTAATACATGTTTGGAATACCTTAATCTATTTCACACTTCCGATTTCTTTTCGCATGTTGCTTACAAAACACGTTCTTAGCATCTCTGAGAAGGGGGTTCAACAGCAGTTAGCCAATATTGTCATATACTAATTTTTTGGTAATGGTTTTCCATGTTTTTAAAGTCCTGATAAAAACGTTGACCGTGACGGTGATCTTGTCGCAGTTTTAAAGGGGGGGATCTAGTGCAGGAGTTCAGAAAGGGGACCACTGAGAGCGTTGTAACGCACTCTAGACAACGTTCTAGAAAGCTAAGTGGCAATGAAACTGATTCGAGGTACTGTGCTTGCACGAGTCCCACAGTGACTATACCTCGGTTGGTGACCTTCAACATCGAGCTAAGTGTGGAGATTTTGCATCTGGAGAAGGCAGATATGACAGATGCCATCATGCATGAAAGCTCCACGACACTACAGCGTATTGCGGTAAATAACTTATAAGAAAGCCATCATATCTTCAACCAAGTTTTTCTGGTTTTTGACTTTTTTATTTATCAGTAAACTAGCTCTTGGTATATTGTATCCCATGCCTCTTTTTCTTTGAATCGAAGAAGTATCTCAAACTTGAGATCTTTGAAAATTGTTTAAACTGAATTCTCCAACGAAGACGCTTTAACTTTTGCTGCTTTGAGTGAAGGGAATTTTTCATGCAAGTACTTGATTGCTGGTCCATTCTTATCCATGATTTTTGTAAAGTTTTTGCTAAAATCAAGTTTGATGTGCAAATCAGAAATGATGATTCAATGCGATTCAGTCAGCGGTAGATGTTCTGTGCATTCATTTCCTCCCACTTAAAAGATGTTGTCTGAGGTCAGTCGCTTTTAATGTACTGCAAATCGATTGCTTTGCTGTTCCTTCGACAAAGTAAGCATCAGTACTCTGTATATTCTAACTGCAAAGCCATCAGCAGAGGCACTACGACCAGGTTAGCACAGATCATCCAATCATACTTGTATTGTAGTTAATCATCTCTCAACCCTGTTTTTGATTGAGGTGACTTTCTTCCATGCAGACAAAGTGTGCAATGATATAGACCAGGGATGGCGAAACTTTATGGATCAACGTGCCATTTTTTCTAAAGAAATGTTTAATGAGGTATAGACGTGCCGTCACATAATTTTTACTTGTGATTGATTATTGATAAAATAATAAAACAAAATGCTAACAACACAAAACTTTGTACTTATTACGAAAAAGTACCTTTTGCACTACATAGTTGTAAATATTTTAGTTATACGTGTAATTCAAATTAAAGTAAACATTAGTGTGACTTCTGTTGTTCCAGATTGTGGATGATAAATAACTTATATTAGGATTGTAAGATGCTACTTTTAGTCGAATGCATGCTGAATTGGAGCCATCTGCCAAATGGTTTCTTTGCAATAATTATTTTTTGCTGTGGTTCAGTTTTTTGACAAGAGGATTTGTGATTTGATTCAAAATGCCGTTTTACAGACGATATTCTGCATACTACTATGACAGAAACTCGGGACGTTCGTTTTCACTTTTCGACTCGTAAAAAACGGACCGACGCTCGGACGGACACGCGAGAGGTGAGCAGATCATTAAACACACACCGCTTTGTCGCCTATACTAATGATGCCATATTTCTAGATTCACCAAACTTGAAATTCTCTGTTACACTCAGTATCTTGCACTTTTTGTTCTTTTGATGAACTAGCCATGTTAAATAACAGTTAAATATCGTAAATATAACACAAATAAACTTTAAAATACAGTTGTGTCAATGAAATTGACCATGTTATGCGTAGACAAACATTGCGTTACAAGCAGTTACAGCCCATGACGTAAATAAGGCAAGACAATAACAAACGAGTGTGCTCCTTGTCGCCCCGCGACCGATCAATCGCGTTTGTTTGTAATACTTCACAGTGAACTTCGTTATTTTGAAATAAAATGCAAGAAACATTTTGTTCACTGGCGTGCCCAAAATATTGTGTCACGTGCCATCAATGACACGCGTGCCACTGGTTCGCCATCCCTGGTATAGACGAAAGCTCATTTCGTTATGAGATAAAATAGCCTTGAGATTCAATTTCGAAGTATCTGTGAGAGCATAATTAATATGGTATTTGCACACATCGGAGTTTCTTTAGTAGGTCATCGATGTATCGGCAAAACTCAACTCTTTCTTTCAAAAAACCCGCGGACAGATGAGGCGTGCGAAATGAAGTCGCCATGATATTTAGGAGAAAATATCACTATTGAAGTCTTGAGCCAATATCTCCGGTTTGCATTTGGACGGATCGAAACAACGAACATGATCATTCAGTTCAATGAAGGTAATTTTATGTGCAAAAGATGTTTCATCAAAGTTCGAAAAGTCATAATCTTTTAATACCACATGCTAATATTGATGCTTTAGGAAAATTGTGTAACACATCGAAATCCTCCTCATCTGAACCGATAGAAAAATGAGTTAAAGGCTCAGAAATTGGGAGTCCTTCGCCTTGGGAGGCATGTCGCAAAGCAGATGGCGCTGCGGTAGCCCAGTGGTCAAGGTATCGGATAATGGCAGGCATGTCAGGAGTTCGAGCCCAGTACCACTAAAGACCCGCCGTGTAGGGCAGGGATGCACGTTAAATCTGTCGAGAGCTGAAACGTCTCCCGTTGGTGTGGTGTGGTAGTTAGGAGAGAGGGTGCCAGCTCAGATGTCGTCCACGTCACTTGACCATGGTTCAAAATTACGTGTTCCGTTGCTGAAGCTCTCGTGTAGCTGAACAGTGCAACGTTAACATTTACTCACTCACTCACGCAAAGCAGATGATGTATTAAGATATTGAGTTAACCTTATTTTTTTCATACGGGAAACTTACAGAAGCTGGTGGTACACTTCGTAAGCATGTATTTTCCTACTACATTCCATTTCATTAACGGTATATATATAGGGTATACTTTTTAAACGTAGTATTAGTAAATTATAAAATAATGTAAAAAATATAATAAAATACATGATAAAGTGTAATGAACATATTGTATTATTTTAGAGCTCTTTCATAACACTTAAAATGCAAAAATCTCTGAAACAAGAGCCAATCAGCTTTTTACAATGTGATCATGTTAAATCCGGTCAGTATTGGGTACTTTCATCCATGAAACAATTTAATTTTGTGGTCCAGTGTTCTTATTTGTAATTGCATATAAATTGTAGTTATAATTAATCTTCTTAGTTGTGTAAATACAATGATATAACTTTTTATGTGATATGTTGGAATATTTTTATCTTAATAAAATTCGTTGCTTAGTTGCCTATTGTGAATACTTCTTTAAATGTGTTACATGACCAGTAATGTAACAACACTCTATTTTTTTTAAATCTAAAAATATTTTACTTAAGTTCTTAGTATATTTGTTTCTCAACAATAACAAGAAATTAGTAAGATTCCTTTGGAAGATCTAGTTTTAATAGAATGGAATTCATATGTATTCTAAATAAATCAGTCATAATAACCGTGAACATCAACATCAACATTTTTCTTGGGAGAATTTCCTTTAAAATAATTTCTTATAAAATTATAGAGTATGTGTATTAAAGCAGCGATTCTCAAACTGTGGGGCACCCCCCTGGTGGCTCAGTGCATCGAAAAGTTGAAAATAAATGATTATTTAAAAAATTATTAATTTACGGAAAGGAAGCAAAATAAAATACATTCTGGCATAATTAAAAATAAAATACACTTTTGCACTGATATAATATACTTATAAATGCCTCAGTACTGCATAACGTATTGAATGATTAATTTATCAATACTGAATTAAGGTTTATACTGGAAATATTCACCGAGATTTTTCCGCAATAATTAGCGGGAATTATTAATGACTTATTGAATGTTTGTAAGGACAAGATCAATAATAATTATTAATGACTTATTGGTTTGTCTTTTTTAAAGGAAGTTTTAATGTTAGAAGCTGGCATTCTAAATTCCTCTTCTACATTTAGCTAAAAATTGAACGAAGCTCAGCATTTATACACATTTTACGCAGCCGTCCGATACGTTGCCAAGGAGGTTACAATTATATCCACGAGAATGCCAGATGTGATGGATATAAGATAAAGAGAGCAATAGGGACCAGACTATTTTACTAATGACTTTTGTATTTTTAGAAATGGTTGAGAGAGGAATTGAATATTTAATTTAATTAAAAATTGTTTTTCAATCAGTTCCAATTTAAAAATTAGAAAGGAAAAGTAACGAAATACATATCCAATTACTTAAAAGTAAACTGCTTGAAATATCTACTACTTAAAAGTACTATGTACGAAATTTAATACTTATTTTGATAATTTATATAATTTATAATTAAGGCTATATTTTAGTTTTAGCGTCAAAGTACAATATTGTTGCATTCAATAGATAATTATTGTATGGCGGGTTGCGATGAAAAGTATTGAAACCTGCGTCACCCATATTGAAAAGTTGAGAATCACTGGATTAAAGTATACTTACAATTTTATATGTTTCTCATGATTTCCCTTCTCAAACAATGAATTTCGAACACAAAAACATCACACCCCTTCTTCAAAAAAAGGTAGCGATTATATATTCTCTTTAACTAACCATAAGTATCGTTAAAAATTGTACACTTCTTTCGAGAACATATTAGCATTCATTAAACGCTCAACTTATTCTCACTTTTAAAAAAATCATTCTCCTTTTAGAAGCGCGGATTTGTATAAAAAATACATTAGCGGCCAAAAGCGACCAGGAAATGAAAAACTGTTATTAATAGTTCCTATTTGTTGGAAGAGCTTGGCTGAGTTTTGGCGACCGAATCACCAAATAACCTGGAACAGAATAATGAGGGGTAAATTTTTTTAAAACGCTTTTCAGATGGTAATTTTTATCGTCCTTAATATGTTTGGATGGAAACTATTTTTATGGCGGAGTTAAGGAAATGTAAGAAATTTTTTCATGAAAGAATTTCTTTTCATAACTCATTGTTAATTTTGTTTCTCGTAGTGTTTGGTTGTCGTTTTAAAATGTTTAAGTATTATTAATGAAATATTTGCTGTTAATAATCACACTTTTCTAAATGCTCCCAAATTCCCTTAGATGCATTTCCCGAACGTTTTTCAGTAATTTTGAAGCTCGAGTAAAAAGTAGACCCTGAAAAATATTTGAAATATTGATAAAAAGAAATTAATAATAAGTTTTCCTAAAACACATTTCTTCATAAAAAATATATGTATATGTATACAAACGTTATATTACTGTGTTTATTTATATATACTAAATAGCTTCTGCGGAACTTATAAGAATTGGGCAAAAAATAAACTTGCTTACATTGCTTTTAATTTTTTTACGAATGATGAAATCATGTTTTTTTTTAAGGAATATATATACTTTTTAAATGTAGAGGACAAAATATGTGCATCTTAACATATTATTCTTCAAGAAAGCTAGACCCTTTTTTTATTATTTTATCAAAAAAATGTTATATGTATGGTGATAATAATTATCTATGTAATATGAAATTCTTATTAAATTTATAAAAACAAAGTATATCCCATGTTTTGTACTCAAAATTCCCTTATTGAAAAAAATAAAGTTCAGAAATTTATCCATTAATTTACGAATATTTGTGTAAAAGCTCCTAGACGTGGGGTTCCCATTTCCATGTATGTCAAAACGTACCTTATGGTTTGTTTAGTTTCTGTATTTTTTCATGATACTACATATTTATAAATTAAGGAAGTTTATGTTTTAAACCATGTCAGAGGTTTGTCACTAAGGTTTAACTGCATATCACAGATTACTCGTCAAATATTTTGCGAACTTCGGAAACTATTAGATATCCTCATGAAGACATTTGCTAAAATGTGTCGAAATTTATCAAAAATCAAAATTTGCCAATGACATGGGAATGAATATTTAAATATCTAAATTAAATTTGATTAATTTTTGTCAAAATTGTATTTAAAGTGATTAAAGATTTGTCAAAATCTTACAAACAGAAAATAGACTTACACATGTTTCCGACATTTACTAGGTAATAACCGTGAATTTAAAAAAAAGCATTCAATATATTAATAAATAGTTAAAATTTCATGAGTTTTATTCTTATCATGTCTTTACTAAATGGATAAAGATTTTTTTTAAAAAAAGCATAACTCTCTCTCTTCCACAAAATTTAAAATTTAATAAAATATTCTTGGTGTGGTGAGAAAAAGATATTAATATTTTTATTTGAACTCATATTATTTATAGCTTCTAGACAATATATTTATTTCAAATAATAATTATTATACGGGTAAAACAATAAGGGTAGTACGGGTGTAAAAAACATATCTTTTCTATTAATTCAGCCTTTTGAATTCAGCATATCCGAAAAGTTAACAAATTCAGAATATCAACAACAAAAAATTTTTCTTTTTAAATTTTTTTAGCTTACGAATTATTTTAATTGAAAGTGCATCAGACGAATTTTAAAATTATTTATTTCTGACCTATTTAACAAATAACTTATTTCAATTATCATATTCTAATTACTTCTGTTCAAAGTTTTCCACTTTAGTAATTATACAAACGACTAGACGAAATATTATAAACTCAACATTTGACAGAAAAATACTCCATAAAAAAATAAAATTATTACACAACATTATTCTAAAAGAAGCTTTAGACATTTTTCGAAAAAAGAAAAAAAACTTCAGAAACATTGCAGTAAATTAAGGTCGTTATAAAAATAGAAAATAACAGCTTATTTATTCCTCTTCGAATTAAAATTCCAGGAACACAAATAAGTAGAATATCAAAAAGAATTGTTCCATCTTCAAGATGAAAATACATATTTATTTTGTTCCCCTTAGAGAGAGATGCTTTTAGCGTTTTCCTTTTCTTCACAATAAATTGAATTCATTTTCCCAGACGTTTCCTTTTGCAGCACATCGATTTTAGATTTGTTCGTAATTAAATCAAAGCGAAGGAAAACTTGAAAAAGGCTTTCGTTTCTCCTCGCTAATATATTAGCATTCATATAAAATCTTTATTTCAATATGTCTTCCGGGAATAGATAAGATTGTGCACGGCTGAACGCGAGGTGAAATAAATCTTTCGGGAGGAAAAAAACTTTTAACCTGTCTTGATTATTAAATCTGTAAAATGTCTTAGTTTCTTAAGTTAGGGATTAATAGCTTCTCTAATAATGTTATTTAACGATATGTCATGTTCTTGGAAGTATTTGTTAAAGTGCCATTTGGTTTTCGTCGTTTGAGTTATTATCTAAACGTTTCAGTCTTCAGGGTTTTTTTATGTATTCGACTTGAGGTTGTACGACTTTTTTTTTCAAGTTGTAATTTAATGCTTCAAATGAAGTGTAAGAGCAGGTTGTGGCGGCTTTTAAAATTAGTCGCCATCAATCCTTAAGGGTTATTAAAAACGTATCCATTTGAGGTTGCAAAATATCTTTTTTTTTTTCAAGTTGTATTTAATGCTTCAAGTTAAGTGTAAGTGCAGTTTGGTGACTTTTAAAATTAGTCTTCAACAATCCAGGGGACTCGTATCGTAATGGTATTCGTAAAATTGATTATTCTATGTAATTTTAAAAAATGAGTGGTACTTATAAGTACCGTCGGTAGATAAAGGGTTAAACAGGAAACAAATATCACCCACTTATAAATCTACATTAGTATGGATTCAAAATTCACATAAATACTGTGCATAGCAATTCCAACTTCTTATAAGCAAATGTTTGAGTACAGTGTTTCGCTCCTGAGTCATTCTTGCATACGATATAGTCAATCTTATATTATTTTTGAATACCCAAAAATAGCCAAAATATAGTTTTGTTATTTTTTATCTTGAAATTTTATTGAAATCTACATTAGTCTCCTTCAAAATATTATCCATGTGCATTGATGCACTGGTTCCAGTGTTTTTGCCTCTGCTCAAAACAGTTCTGGATTTCTTGAGGCAGGATACTGTTCAAAGCCGTTAGCGTGTTTTCTTTGACTTCATCCATATCCCTGAATCGCTTGCCTTTCAGACTTCTCTTCATCCATGGAAACAAAAAAATTGCGATGAATCAAGATCTGTTGAGTAGTCTGGATGACGCACAAGCACCATTTTCTTGTTTGTCAAAAACTGTTGAACCTTCAAATGTGTGTGCTGGAGCACTGTCGGGAAAGTGCTCCATGACGTGTTCGTTTCTTCAGAAATATGGTTAATGGCCTTTCGAATACCTTCATCCATCGCACGTTTGATTTTGACAATGTTTTCGTCATTTCTTACTTCGAAGGATACCCTGGGCGTGGTATGTCTTCAGTTGGAATTTTTCCTGGCTGAAAAAGGAAAACTATTCGTAGACCTGTGATTTTCCCAAAGCATCCTCATTAAAGGTTTGTCGAAGCATCCCAACAGTCTCGGCAGCGATTTTTCAACGGAAAGCAAAATTTCTTCCACAATCCTTCTTCTTTGTGTTCAGCCTTCTCACTAATGACCAAAAGGTTAAAATAGAAACGCGCACAACTGAGCACCACAAGCAATCCAATTAACTCAGACTGATGTCAACTAACTAACAGTCGCGAGAGACCTTCAACTAACACCAGCTAACAGTCGAGAGAGACTTTTAGTTTACATCAACTAACAGTCGCGAAAGACCTTCAACTAACGTCAACTGACTAACAGTCGCGATAGACCTTCGGTCAACACCAACTGACTAACAATCGCGAGAGACCTTCAGCCAACTCCAACTGACTAACAGTCGCGAGAGACCTCCGGCCAACACCAACTGACTAACAGTCCGGAGAGACTTCTAGCCAACACCAACTGATTAACAGTCGCAAGAGACCTCCAACCAACACCAACTGACTAACAGTCGCGAGAGACCTACAACCAACACCAACTGACTAACAGTCGCGAGAGACCTCCAGCCAACACCAACTTACTAATAGTCCCGAGAGACCTCCAGCCAACACGAAATGACTAACAATCGCGAGAGACCTTCAACTAACACCACCTAACAGCACAACCCATAACTACAAAGCATACGCGCGCAACACAGTTCGGTTCCGGTTATTTTTCGATCTCCCCTCGTAAGTTGGGGAGTATTTTTTAGGATCACCTGAAGCTTTCTCCTCAAAGATCCATCTTGGAATCTTTTTGATTTTTCTAAGGGTATATATGTTTGTCATTAAGTTTGTCTCCAAGGTCACGCTTTTTGCTTTAAGATTAATAAAAAGGACTCTTAACATACAAATGATATGTCCCACCACAATATCATTTGGGCAGATTAACGAACAAAATCCGGAATCTCCGTAATATATTACACATTCTTCATTCTCTATTTGTAAACAAGCATATAATTATATTTTAAATTATCTTGCTTAACACTTATTTTTCTGATCTTCAATTACTTTCTCTGTCTTTGTAATGCTGTCTTTCTCTCTTTTCTTTTAAACAACGGTAAACAAATGTCTCAGACAGACAATAATACAAAATAGAACTCCGCTGTCGCGAATGCTAATTTCAGAAATGGAGTTCCTATGAATATTTATAATGAAGCTCGTGTGTGTCTCTAGTTTATTTCAGTCTGCATTTTTATAAGAATATTTCGTTTTGTCAAAGATCACAATACGTGGAAACACATCATGATATTAAAATTCTATTTGCGTAAACAAGAATGTAAATTAAATTGAAAAGTTTCAGAGAATTAGACGGTTTTCGCAATGTTAAAATGTTTGCTTTTACGAGACAGTGTTTATACGGGAAACTTTTCAAATTTTTAATTCGAATGTAATAAATGGAAATTCTGTCAATATATATATATATATATATATGTATTGTGCTAAAAGAATATTGATGAGTGTTTGTGGAAAGTAAATTTTAAAGAATTGCATTTGATCAAATTTATTTCTAACCGTAAAAATGTTTTAAATAAATCATGTAATGAACATTGTGCTTTTCTAATGTAGGTATTACTAAATAATGTCTTCGTTATTTTTAAATCAGTTTCCTATTTGTCAGACTTAGCATGTATTGACTAAATAATTACTTATGTGTTTATTAGAATACTATTTAACATAATTGAATCGCATATTATTTTATTTTTTATTATAAATAAATTAGCGTTGCATTATAGAACTGTATAAGTATGTGGAACATGAAATGTGTGAATTTGATATATAAATAAGAAATTTATTTTTAAAAGCAACATTTATAAACAAGCATATTTACTTTTGGAAATCCATTCCATTTGATTCCATTTCAGTATTAAGTGTTTAAGTTTCTTTAATGTTTTCACCTCAAATGAAAATAAAGATTTATGAATAAATTACGAAAAATAGTATACAGTGAAATACGTATAAAACGAAAACGCTTTATTAGAAAAATTGGTTAACACAAAATAATACAACGGTCCCGACAAGCTACTTCTATTTTCTTGCATTTTTTTCTGTGAACACTAAACGAAAATCGCTTAACACAAAAAGATTTCTCTTCTGGAGAGGGAGGATATTGAAACTCTCTCTCTCTGAGCCGACACTTAATGAAATTTTTGAAAAATTTTATGTATTACTGAACAGTCCTACTACATCATTGGATTAATTCGTTGCACTACATGATGATAATGTGTTTATTGCCCCAATTTTATAGAAGAAAAAGACATTTTGCAGTTCGTTCAAAGCTCCAAAAATATCATTGATGCAGATTCCGAAGAGGAAAATGAAGTGTGTGACGCAACTCCTGTTCCTTAGTCATCCGAAAAAAGGAACATCATGAAAAATAGGCTCAATTATTTAGACGCACATTTCAATGGCGCAATGAATAACAAAATAGACGACATCGAACAATGTCTTTGTTAATTTGATGCAAAAAAGACAATATATATATAGAAAGGAAAATACCACATTATATTTCAAGAAGTTAAATATTTTGTTTTTCAAAAAACCTGAGAACATTTTGAATTAAATTTCATTAAGTTCTTGTGAATGTTTTTGTTCCATTGATTTTTATTAAACGCAAGCATATATACGTATCTATTCAAATAAAATGCTCTGTAATATACTTTATTTTGTGGTTATAATTTGGTGTTTTTTTTTTGTAATATCCTTTAACACGAAAAATTTCAGTCTGCTCAGTTTCGTGTTAAACGATTTTAACTGTAGTAAAAATAATGTAACCATACAAAAAGGCAGTATTAATTTGCCCAAGGACGGGGCACGTGTTCGCTGTTTTGAGTGCTCATGCTCGCTAACCCAAGGTCTGAATTGCTTTAACGAAGCCGTGGACCAATGAGGGCTTCCACTAAAAGTCCCCGTTGTCTTGGTGCGAAATTTTGGAGTAGGGTTTTTCCAGTTTAAGCGCCGTCCTTGCCACTTGATTGGGGTCCAAAAGTACGCTGCACGACACCAGAAGTTCTCGTGCTGTTTTAGAGCACAACGTAAATGAAAATCAAGTCAAATCGATTAAAAGCGGGACGTGTAGAGAGCTTCCTGCACTTTAATTCAGACTAGGCTCATGCCCTCACGTTAACGTGACGTAAATGTTTGGAGAATGGGTTGCAGCTCAGATGTTTTAATCACTTTACCAATTTTCAAAGTTTAAGGTATGGGTCAACTGGACTCGGGCCTCGTTTCGTTCTCGATCTTAATTTAATAAGATCATGAACCAGAGATAATTTTAATGGTCAAATATATAATTTCCGTGCATATTCTCCCCGAAACAAGGATTTCCAAACTACTTGTCAACTGGCAAAAGTGGTAAGTCTGTATTAATATGTGATGACCGTTGTCCTTATCTAGGCCTAGGCCTAATTCTATAAACAATAATTCAATTCATTTATTTGAAATGTGGCCATCCGTCGAGCCGGCTCGTGCCTAGGGTTTTGAGATTATGAGTCGTGTAGATTTATTTGTTTCAAATTTCCGTTTGTACGAGTCTTTGATAATGCATGCCACTGTCTACTTTTGAAGATTTCAAGTAGGGCCTACTTTGGTATGGGGATCCAGGGCTTATAAGAAAATATTAAGAATTTTGTGGACCCAGGGCTTCAAAGAGTCTTAAGACGTCCCTCATTATGATGTCCATCAACAATTGCCTTCGTGTTGATTCAAATTACGACGTTACTAAAGAGTTTGTAAGGGGTCTATTTGATCTTCTACTAATCATCTTGGAGAAGATATTCTTTTACTGCTATATTAGTTTAAAAACCGCTTTCCATATAAATTACTTGTGGTTTATGCAAATGCAAATTCTATTTAAGCGTCAGTCGTTGAGTAGGCAATATAATGGTTAAAAGTCGATCGTAAGCTGAAATCCAAGCGTCAGTGACAGGTGATCACGTATCGTAAGAATGATAATAAAAGGAGAATCCACCGGAAGAGTCGAAGGCATTGCATCTGAATGAGCTAGCAGGCTGCAAGCCGGATCATTCAAAAGATTAAGATAAGTACCTTACATAAATTAGTCATCTAAAATTGGAGTAAGATTTCTTATTCCAATTCTTATTATTGCTCCCTAGGTTCAGTTATTAAAATACATTTCGTAAAGTGTTAAAAGTTGAATAAAATTAGTTTTTCTAATACCATGACTGTTTTTCTTCCTCGAACCCTCCCACACCCGGGACCTCCAGATCGTGACAAGTTAATCAATTTATTGTTTCCAAGAGCCAATATACACAGATATTTTTTAAAAAAAACGTGTAATTACCGGGTATGATAGTCCCATTGAAGATCCTTTATGTCGTGAAAACCAACTATAATGGATACCCAGAGTCCGGGAGTATAGCTGGGCTCCCCGCCCCTGGGGAATATATCAGGGCTATGCTGCAGTTCAACAACACCCCCCAGTAAAAAAGTACTTGTTTCGAAGTCTTAACAGGTTTAAGAACGTTTGGTTCAGAAAGCTTTGATCGTCGGCTAACACACTATAGAATGAATTCTAAAAAATTTGTATGTCAATTGTTTCTTTAGGACTTCTGATTTTTAGTAGGAAGAATGTAAGACAGCAGTAAAATATATTTTGCTAACTCAAATAATAATAATCGAGAAATTCCGAACAGGGTTGTGATTTTTTTTCTCGAAGATAGTATATTTAAAATATTATGTAATTAACTAAGATTAAAAATCAAACAAAATATTGAATGCAATAAAGCACTTGAAAATAAACTAATCCTTAAAACTGTTTGCAATTTTTTTTTCAAAAGTTAATTATTTGTTATTTAAGGACTTCTTTTTTCCTGTTTCAATGCTAATGCGTATTTAAAAGAAAAAAACGTTGATTAATTAGAAATGAAGCATGAAACAATTTTTGAACATTTAATAAAAATCAAATTCTAAAATAATTAATGGAAATTTGGGAGAAATAAAAGTAAATTATGTTTAATTAATTCATGCTCAAGTGAACAAGTTATTTCCAAACTAATTCCAATTTTTCCAGTACTACTTCAAATATATGAATAAAAATAAATAGTTTTATGCTAACCAAATAACTAAGAAGTCGTAGTAAATGTAATTATTTTAATTTACTTTGTAATCTTATTTTTCTCATGCTTTTATTTGCACTACATATTTTAATTACTGAGTGTAAAATAAATACATATAATTGTAATATGTTTTCTTAATTAAATTATTTGTATAAAAATTAACGACGATTTATATACTTCCTTCCGAAAATTCATTAAAAATATTTTAAAATATGCCGTGTTCATTGGAAAATAGGGTAATACATTTTAGAATGATTCCACAAAATGTAAGAGTTGAAGTAAATGATTTTATTTACAATGATATCGAAGGTTAAATGAATTTTGTTAAACAGAAAATGGAAAACGTGTGGTCCATGCTTGCACAATAACTTGCTCGGAATACACCACCAGATCAACTTTGGCCATTTGGGGAAGCCATATGGACTACTGTACCCCAAGGATACAGCCAAAGCCTTTTTTATTCTATGCCGAGGCGTTATAGCTAGAAATAGCGGCTACACTAATAATTGATTTTGTCATCATCCTCACGTCACAAGAGGCTGTAATTTTAATCGTTTGATCTTCATACAAGTTTTCTACCAAATAAATATCGCTGTGATATCTCTGGTCCTTCTTGGTGTTGCATTTTGTGTAGCCAGCGAAGTATTTAGTGTATTTGTGCGAGGGAAAAGAGTCGCTGTGTGTGATATTAGGTTAAATACAGTACATTACTACATAAATACGACTAAACTACAAGGGGTTTTAGTTAGAGATGCAATTACTCATTTTACAGCGCGCACCACATCGACAATGTACACTTAAGAAAGCTTTCTCTAGGTTTTAATAATTATAAGTTATCTTAAAAACTTTTCAAATTCTCCAAAATTATAGAGAGTGAGAGTTATTTATTCCATCCAACATTAGCCATTTACACTTTTAGTTCCTACAACTCTGAAAATGCTCTATAAGTTATCTCGGAAACCTTTACATATTTTGTAACTACGATAGCCAAGTGATCATGGCCGCGAACTCGTGACCGGCGTTGCTGAGTCTCAGGTTACAGTCTTAAAGCAAACGGAAGGCAAGCAATGTACAGGAGCTGAGGCACATTAAATTTGTTGAGGCTCAAAGTCCTGATATTGGAGTGGTAGAAATTCTGCAGAGATTCGTCCTCTTCACTTTGCTGGTTCAAAATCATGAGGTCCATAGCCAATAACCCTTGCGAAGTTAATAAACTCTTACTAATTTTTTGGTGTATGGTGAAATATGTTTAAGGCGAAGACTCTTAAGACGAAATAATACACTGGTCCCGGCAAACTACTATGGATTTTCATGCATTTGTTCTCTTAACACGAAACGAAAATCGCTTAAGGTGTCCGACTACGTTCGGAACCGTGATTTTAAAAAGGCGCATAAATGGATAATTTTCATGATATTTAGTGTCCCTTAGATTAGAATAAATGTATAAAATTGTTTTAAGGACATTTTGACAAAAAACAATTAATTAAATACAATATTTTGGCAAAAAATAAACTTAGAATAACCTTTTTTAGAAAATGTTCTCCTTTTGCGAAAAATGCTTCTATTATAATAATATTTTGCCTGTCTATAGATTAGACCTCTGTACAGAGGCTCAGCTAGAATTTTTGAAATATATAACTTAGAAGTGGGTTTATCCATGTTTTACGACAACAGAGGGGAGAAATTTTAAGAAAAAAACGACGATAATTATTTCAAATGGTTGTAACTCTGAAAATAATGTGAATTTTTCAAAAATCATTGTTGAGCCTCTGTACAAAAGTCTGAGCTATATACAGGCAATATATTATTATAATAGAAACATTTTTCATAAAAGGAGAAAATTTCGAGAAAAGGTTATTCTAATTTAATTGTTTGCCGAAATATTGTATTTAAATAATTGTTTTTTGTCAAAATGCCCTTAAAATAATTTTATACGTGCATTTTAATCTGAGTGACACTAAATATCATGAAAATTATCCATTTATGCGCCTTTTAAAATCACGGTTCCGAACATAGTCGGATACCTTAAACCAAAAAGATTTCTTTTCTTACAGTGAACAAAATACGGAAAGCACCAGCCGCGTAGGCTAGATTTAAGAAAAGCGTGAAATAAAAAAGCGGTCGTTTCACATATTTTGAAAAAAGTAGGATAACGGCTTTGAAATATACCCTCAGAATAACCTGTGACACCAACCAATTTTGTTTATTTAGCTACTTTCATCCTCCACCCCTACAATTACCACACAAAAACAGCTAATCTCTCATCTGTTGACTTTGGAATTCGATGACGAGTACGTCGCAGTGTGAGTAAAAATCAGTGAGTTTGGTTTGTGTAGCATTTTCTATTTTAAGCGATTTATTTTTACGTGTACAATAACAAAGAGTTCGCGAGAAAGCAATTCACAATTTGATTCTAAAAATGGTAATGCAAAGACAATTATCAGATTATTTAAAAAAAACTCAGCAAATGATTTGTTCAGCTAAAAACGTGAAAATTTCGTATTAAATTTTATTAAGTTCTCATGAATGTTTTTGTTTCATTGATTTTTTTTAAATACTTGCATATATATAAACATATTACACATAAAAAGTACTCTAATAAGCTTGATTTTGTAATATCTCTTAACACAGTGTTTCTCAAACTGTGGGGCGCGCCCCCCTTGGGGGTGTGAGAACTCTACAAGGGGGGCACGAGCCTATTGAAAAATTGAGAACAAAAGATTATTTAAAAAAAGTATTAATTTACTGAAAGTAAACAAGCAAAATACATTCTGATATAATAAAAAATAAAACACACATTTACACTTATATATTACACTTATAAATATATCAGAGACACACAATGTTTTTTATAATTAATTAAACAATTCTAAGTTAAGAACAAGTTTATTAATTACCAGTGACCCCATGGGTTTGTCATATATATAATTTGTAAAAAAAATTAACACTTATCTTGATAATTTTTGTGCGGTTTATAATTAAACCTTGACTGCCGATCATAAGCATTGTGATTCGCTTCACAATGCCAACCGTTTTTCACGTAGGCTCGCGTATGTGATGTATTGGGGGAGGGGGAGGAATAAAGGAGCAAAAATAATCTGGAATAAGTAAATCCTTTGCAAAAATTGCCAGGTCCTTTTATTGCATTCCAAAGTCTTGGAATAATTTTACGGATAGCAGTGCACAGAAAAAAATCGTATTTCAGAAAGACGTATATATACGTCTGGAGAAATAAAGGCTTTGACTTAGGGGAACGTTTGTATACACGGGGGGGGGCTTAAGAGGTTAAAGTCGTATCGTAATTTTAGCGTCAAAGTATAGTATTATTGAATTCAGTACATAGTTATTGTATGGGGGGGGCGATGAAAATAATGATTGGATATTGGGTCGCGAGTATTGCAACTTTGAGAAGCACTGTCTTAGCATGTAATTCTTTTATCACGAAAAAATATTTCAGTTCCTTCAGTTACATGTTAAACGATTTTCCCTCTACTTTAAAAACCGTATCAAATCAGCCTGTCTCCCCCCTCCCCCTCAACAGTCTAGACGAGTGCTTCGCAAACTTTCAATGTTTGCGAGCCAATTTTTAATCTTAATTTTTATCGCACTCCTCTTTACACAATAACAACGTATTGAATGAAATAATAAGGCACTTTGACGCGTTAAAGCTGCCATACGATTTTAATCAAAAACTGTACAAATCATCAAGAGAAGTAAAAAATTTTGTAAATGACAAGCCTACGTGAATCACTAGTAATTATTAAACTTGTTATTCACTTAGTATTGTGAGATGAATTATCAAATATACATTGATAATTATTCCCAGTACCGATACATTTATAACTCCCACATTACTGACACATTTATAAGTACATTATATCAGTGTAAATGTGTATTTTATTTTTATTATGTCCGAATGTATATTTTGTTTTGCTTCCTTTCAGTAAATTTGTAATTTTTTAAAACTATTTTTGACTTTTCGATATGCTCGCGACCTCCTTGTAGGGTCATCACGCCTCCTTAGTGGGGCGTGCCCCACAGTTTGAGAAATGCTGATCAAACGCAAAACAAACAATTTTTTAAAAAATTTATGGGATCAGATAGTTAATGAACGTATCAAAGTGGAAACTTTAATTTTTGATGAAATAATATCGCCAGCTGATATATAAAAATAATATCAGTGTAAAAGCGTATTTTTTTTATATGTCGGAAAGTATTTTGTTCACCTCGTTCCAGTAAATTAATTTTTTAAACCTTTTATTTTCAATATGCTCTCCCCCCCCTTGTAGGGTTATCACGCCCTCTAGGGGGGGGCGCCCCACAGTTTGAGAAATGCTGGTCTATACTTATAATCACAATTTTCAAAATATTCTTAAAACAACCATGAAGATCTTTATGCGAATCTCACTGCATACTGTAAATCCATCCAACAGTTATTTACACTTATAAATTTCTATAACCTTGAAAACCTTTCTAGCACTCTTTCGTAACCGACAATTAAACCAACTCCGCACCAACTATTTACACTTTTCATTACCCAACCTTAGAAATACTCCGTAAACGACAAACGATAATTGTAATGTTCACCAACAAGGAATAAAGCCCATTACGACGAGCTATTCTCTGCTTAACCCTGGATCGTTAATAATTTTGACTGAACGATCCCATTTCAGAATCCTCCAAATGCATTCATTCACTGCCTCCAAATGAATTCGTAGCTTCTCAGTTTCGCATTAGTCTCCGGATTATTCTCGTTGGATTACTTATGTATTAGTAATTAGGCGTTAGAATTATGTAGATCTGTTTGCTGTTGTTGACCCATTCGCATTATCAGAGAATAATCGTTTCGTTTTGGATTGATCGAAAAATGAAAACGAGGAACAGTTGTTAAGGTTTTAAAATACTTCATTGTTTGGCGATTTGGCGAATTTGTCAGATTTGAATTAAAATTAATTCGATTACGATTCAGTGGATTTTAATTGGAAAATGTCATTTAACGGTTGTGTGTTATTTTATTTTTTTAATTCTTTCAGAATATAATCCAAATTCTTTTTTCTGATGCTCAAGATTTTATCGCCATGTTTTATTTTTAAAAGGGTAATCATAACATCTATATATCAGTATATATTTTGTAAAAAAATTATAAAATTTAATAACGATCTACGAGGTTAATTAATTAAGCATTAATTGGTGTAAATTAAAGAAGTTCCCATTCATAATAATGTTTGACGACAAGCTGTTGACCCTGGCAGTGGTGTTGATTTGATCCACCGACCTACCAGTCCGCAGCTACGTCGTGCATGCTTTAGTTCACTGTGACGAAATGAATACTTATTCGGGTTAGCAGTTAAGGGCTTTTATTTTTACCCTTTGTTGTTTTCTACTTGCGGAAGGAGGCGCCGCTACATACCCCCTTCCAAAAGAAGAAAGTTGATTTTTTCTGTTTTGATTTTCAGAACGATACTGAGAAAAGGTTGATTTTACAGCCAATTACTGCAACTGTTATGCCTTTCCAGAAGATTTGAGTGCCGTTGGAACGATTTTTCGCTGACGTTGCGGACAATCTCTTGTTGTATAGTGGGTCTAGGTAACGCGTCCACCGTTGCCGTTTTTGAATACCTAGTCGGGATTTATTGAGAATGTCTTAGACTCCCTATGGAATGAATGTATCATCAACTAGTACCGTTAGGCTGTACTGCATCTAGTGTTCAATTCCTGGATCACTACTTCGACGACAAACGGTTGACCTTGGCAGGGACGTTTATTTGATCCACCGACCTACCGGTCCACAACTACACCGTGCTTGCCTTAGACGATTCAGACGAAAGGAATCTTTATTCGGGCCAGTCCTTAAGAGCTTTTATACTTGTTCTTTGTTGTTTGCGGTTTGCAGAAGGAGGTGCCACTGCAAATGTAAAAAATTTAATTTTCTCACAAACATGCTAAAACAATGAAAATGGTACAATGCATTAACTGTCGCCAAACTTAAGAACATCGTGAGCCACAAAATGTATAACCTTATATTTTTGGTAGACCACTAATATGATTGATTACTAAATGGTGGTCCACTATAACTATATTGTGATTTATTTAAGTATCTACCTACATTTTCATATCACGAAAGCAAGAACAAACTGGTAACGCAAAGCAATATCATGAAATTAAAGTGCCATGTTTCTAATTTTCCATAGTGGCCAATTCTCCCTTTCAAAAGTCGCTTGATACATCTGCAAAAATACCTAAAAATTCACTAAAATCGAAAGGAATTTTGCTAAAAGTAGTTATTTGATTGTTTTTAAAAGTATAATTTACACACCATAATACGTTTTGTTAATCAACATTTTCGAAACTATCTTCATATGAATGTAAGTAGTGTTCTTATTTTTCTGTGGACCATCAAAACTTTTTCACGTACCACCAGTTGACTAACGTTACTCTAAATAATTTTATTTTGTTAAAGAAACATTCATATAAAAAGTAAGTTTTTAAGAGAACTTGGTACCCCCAAAATGACACAAACCTATCGTTTTTTTATTTTTATTTAAACTTATTTTTTGCATTATTATCTTTCGATTGATGTATCACTTGTGCGAATCGGATAGTTAAAAATTGAATAAAACTTCATTTGAAAACAAATTAGGCAATTCGGGCACGCCCCCTTTTTAAAAAAATAAGCTAAAAAAGCGTTATGATGAAAATATCTACTTTATAAAGAGAAATAATAACTATAAAAAAGAATGTGTAATATATATAAAGCAGGATATTTTCGAGGCAATACAATAATGCAATTTTTTTTCTTTGGGAAATGTGTGCATGTAAAACTTATGAATTAAGGCATTTTATATTAATAATTTCATAATTTCAGTTCTTATTTCTGATATATTTTTCATACAAATGTAATACTTCAATATTAGGTGAAGAAAAAAACTAAATTTTCTGTTCTGACAAAAAAGAAATTTTTTAAACATTTTTCTTGGATTTTCTTGTGCAATTAATACCTTCTTAAAATTTAACATTTATAAAAATGTATGGGTTGAAAAAACACGAAAATGCGGTTATTTTAAAGAAAAATATATAACTAATGTCTTAAAGTGGCATTTTAAGTTTATTTAAGCTCACATTATATATTTTTTTCAGAATTATAAACTTAAAAGTGGTTTTTCTCAGTTTGTATTTTTCGAAACATTAGTGCATTCAAAATGCTACTCCTTCCAGAACTATTTACCGATTACTTCCATTTTATTCCTGTGTTTTGCATACAAAGCATGTTACAAAATTAGGGATCCATTTTGCTGTAAACAGAATACTTTTTTAAAAAAAAAAAATTAAAATGTAAGAGGTTGGCCTTTTTGTTGATTTTTAGCATGCATATCAACATTTAATTTTTTTTTCACAAAAACGAATTAAGTTATTGTAAAATTGATCCCTAAAGTTCTTTATAACAACCATAAAAATATAACAAAAAAATTCCAGGTCAAAAAATTAATAATTACAGAAGGAGTAGGATTTTAAAATTTTCCAAAGTTTCTTCAAAGAATTTAAATTTTTAAAATTGTGTGAATAGTGAAAAATTCCTTCTTGTATCATTTTCTTAAATAGAAACATTATATAAAATGTTAAAATATAATTTTGAATACATAAAGAAAGAAAGTAGTTCAAAGGGTATCAAGTCCTCTTAAGTTTGTGACGGGCTCACGCGTTTTTTCATTAACATGACCTTTTGGGATCTTTGGGGCCAGAATAAATGGCAATTCTTTTCCAACCAACCCGAGAAGTGAAACGTGAAGGAAAGTTGCAAATTATGAAGCTTTTAAATAACAGAAGTTTAGAGTAAGAGAGGTGGCATTTGGGGAGTGTTATGTTAGTTCGTGTTACAAGTGGGGAGAGAGTCTCGAGAAGTTAAGTTATAGTCAGGAAAGGTTAACCGTTACGGAGAGTCCTTAGTTAAGGTGCCTACAATTGCACGTTAGTGAATCACTACTTCAGCTAGGATAAGATAGTTGGTTGTTTCGTCGGACATTAAGGTAGGGGTTACCATTTAAATATTCGGATCTGTGTTTATATTGAAATTGAGCTTAGGTGAGTTACTTATTAATAGTGGTTCGAGTTAAGTTATTTCGGTGTTATATATTGTGTGTTTAACCACCGTAGATTCTCTCACCTATCATATTATCTAATCTGTTATTGGTTTAAGTTAAGATCTTAATAAAGTAATATTAAGAGTATGGCAGCTTCTAGTTCTTCATTTATTCCTACGTCTCTAGCTAACGCTGATAATCTAGGAGAATGGCACCCAAGGGGGCGCCCTTCCAAGTTTAAAAAACTAATTGTTCATTTTTAGGTAAACTTTAATTTTTTTCTAATCAGGAGTTCAAAGTAATAATTGAAAATAAAGACAAAATATTCAAAATTTTACTAAGATTTTGTATCAAGTCTTACAGATTATTTCTTGAGAATTTGGCTTTCAACTTGACACATTTTGAAGGCAAACGATTTTGATGGTAAATATATTGAAAATATTTCTTAGATAATTATTTAAATTTAATAAAAAAAAATCAGAAAGTTTAATCTGTGGAGAAAGATTAACGTGTATTCTTGTTATTCTCTAAGAAACGAAGACTATAAAATTCTAAATAAATATTTAATATTTTTAAGAAGAAAAATATATAGTGTTTGCTCAGGTTCTCTTTCATATCGTATAATTAATAAATGTTATTACCATTGATACTGTAATGGATGCTTCCTCAAAGTTATTTTAACTAACTTCTTGAGTAATTTAAGAAAAAAAATGGATGGAACGTGTCGCTTTGTGAGGGGCCATAACATAAGCAAATGAGCGCTACTATGTATTTGGAAGTGTATCGAATGAAAGGGAGGAGCAAGAGCAGAGAAAAAATAAACGGAAGATCGGATTGAAGGATTGGAGGAAGATTTTAGGACAGAGTTTCTGAGATAAGAGCAACCTCAACAGAAGAAATTCAGAGTGCGTGGATCAAATCCTGCAATTAGAAAGATTCTATTTGAAAAATGCAAGATAAGTTAATGTAATTATAATCTATATTTGATAGAATCAAGATAAGATAAATCAATCTCATATTTCATTTATTTTGATATTGATTATTTGAAAATTTAATAAACTAGTTAAAGTCTGAGTATCACATTCTCTTATTAAAGATGAAGCAAGTAGGTCACAACTTATTTTTAAAGAATAATAAATATAGAGAGAATTATAATTTTTTTTATAAAAACTTGAAAATTTTTTTATGTTTATTTAAATACAAAAAATGGAATGCCCCAGTCCATTTTTCACGACATAAAACATATAAAATAGTATATCTGCTTTATTATTTACTTAGTTATAATCTAGAAAAATAGGTTTTAATTATTTTTTTCTATTTTTAAAACGTAATAAATGTGATATAAAAACTCATTAGAATATTTAAGTCTTTTATAAAAAAAAGTTTTGTCTACATTACAATTATTGAATGTTAGAAAACATTAATGCTTTCCCAACGAAATGCTTAGAAACAGATTTAACTACACGTAACAAATTAAGTATTCATCCAACATAAACTCATAATCTCCAATTATTCTTGCCTTCTGTGGCACAGCATAATTTAGATACACTTCATATATTCAATATCCTTCAATATAATTACGTATGTAGTAATTTTCCCTAACGAGAAACGGCAGGATATCTTTTGAATCCTGAAAACTTTCTGGAAAGAATGCGTGCTGATGAGCACAGTTGCCATAATTTCTTCTAGGATTAATTTTTTTTAAATTTTTTAGCAGAATTTAGTAGCATATCTTGTGGGCCTTAGGAATTTTTCAGCAAAATTTGTGGAAATCAATTTAGGGCCTTTCTTTTTCTCTTTAGATTAATCTCCAGGGATTAATTTTGGAATTGCCAGTTTTTATCACATAACTTCAGCACGTCTTATTTTGTGTCTTCTGAAGTTATCATATGAATTATTGCAGGCAGTTTATTCCCCCAAATTTATGTTGACAGTAAGAAGGAAATAAAGGTATGATATTTATAGAAATACTAGCTGGATCAAATCCTACAATTTCAGTTCACCCGTTCTTCGCACGGGTGAACTGAAAAATTAAACAACACAGATTAAAGGATAAAGAAGTTTTTAATGAGTTAATTTTACGTGAATTGCAAATTAAACAAAAAAGCTTTTTGCATATCTCAGCTAAACAAAAAAAAGAAAGAAAGAAAACACCTTTGTTAAATTTTAAGTATGTAGATCTAATACCTGATAAAAAATATTTCTTTATAACTCCCCGTAACACTCTTGAGGGTCGATTTTTAAAAATATCTCCCTAAGCTGATCTCTGCTCAGCAAAAGTAACACATTGTTAAAAGTTTTGCGTGATGAACGCTTAAAATAGTGTAAATAATTTATATCTGAAAGTGTAATACATTAATATTACTTTCTGTTGTATTTGTTTTATGTTAAAATTGTAATATTCGCAAGCAACGCATTTCTATTATTATAATGGCGATTCAATGAAAAACATAGCGAAATGTTAACGATAGAGTCAAGTTGGCAAATGTCTAGCTACTTTCGTAGCTCGAGCTTTATTAGAGCTTTGTAGGACCCGCCGTGTAGGGGCGAAATGAACTTTAATACTTTATCGAACCGCATTATGATTTACTGCTGTTTTTTTCATACAATATTTGTTTTGGATCACTACATTAAAAACTAAGGAATATACATAAGCAAAATACTCCACTTTGGTAAATTTAATCCGTTAGAGCTAATAAATTAATTAAAGATATTCCACTGTAAAATTAATTGCATACACCTTTCACTTAAAATAAATAGTCAAATCGTTTTCTAAGGTCTTCATTAACATACAAAAACATAAGACACTTAAATTTTGACATAAACTATTTTTTCGGGACAAAAATAATAATATTTGCAATCCGCTGAAAACGCAATATCTGCTACAAAACTATTCGCCTTCCCCGCTAAAATACTCATCATAGAACCCGTGCTGCCATGTATCTTGGAAGAGTGGATTTCAATGAATATTCCTGCTAAATATTGGTAGAATGTTCTTGCTATGTTGGTGTGGTGTGGTAGTTAGGAGAAGAGGGTGCCAGCTCAGGTGTCGTCCACTTGACTTGACCATGGTTTAAAATTACGTTGTCTGTTGCCAAAAGCCCTCGTGTAACTGAACAGTGCGACGTTAATTTTCACTCACTCACTCCAAAAAATACAGTACAGTAGTTAAAATTATTTTTATACTTAAAAATGCAATATCTGCATATTCAATTTAAATTATAGCATTGTAATTAACTACTAACAACAAACAAATTTTGAAAATTTGTCCAAATAATGTAGCGTGAAAGAGAAAGTTTATTTACTTTAAGTACCAGAACCGATAAAAGCATTTATTTTGAAAGATCAATCTCTTACTACCAAATGAGCATAATAAAATCATAAAAAAAACATTCAAATAAAGAGAGATTTATAACAAACTTTCCATTCAAAACTTAGTTTTATTCTGAAATAAAAAATAGGCATTATGCTGATCACGGGAATTAATTAGAAGCGAGCCCCTTGCGTAGCCAAAACAAAAAGCTTTTCACAAACAAAAGATAGATATATGCTGTCGTGGGCTTTTTTGAAGCGCACGCCAGAATTGCTTGCAGATGGCAGAATTTTTCCTACTTACTTGACAAATATCGTTATATTTTGGACAATTTACACAATAACGTTATAAATTATAGCCTATGCTATAAATTATAGCCTATGTGTTATTCTGATGTATAAGCTATATTACTGTAAAGTTTCATTAAAATCCATTCAGTTTTTTTGCATGAAAGACGGCCAAACATCCTCACAAACTTTCGCATTTATAATATATATCTAGATAAATGTTTTTAGGACTCAAACAGAAGGATAAGAAAATTATATATATATATTTGCCTTGACATTTTCAACGGATGCATCAAACTGTTGCTTTATTGAAGTAATGATAATAATTAAAAGCATCATGAGTAAAGTATCCTTATCTATTTATTGATATTATGTTTTTGTTGTAATCAGACTATATTTTGAAAGATTTTTCAAATTTTCAAATTTTTTAAAATATTTTTAGCAATGTCTAGAAGTTCGAAAAATGTACTCAGAAATGAATCTATTTTATTCCATTTTATGACAAGTTCAGTTGTTCTGCTAATTGTTGATTCGTTGGGGGACAAAGTTGTGTTGACTTCGTCTCGGAGGATAAAAATACAAAGCGATTTCAAAAAAGATATAATTCTTTGAAATTAAAATTAAATAATTCGATTTTTCCACTTTATTTATAAAGGAATAAGGTTTCAAAATAGTACAAAATGTTTAAAATATAATCATAATTTTAAAAATTGTAAGCATATAAAATTAAGAAACATTTCTGTGTAATAAATATTAAGCAAATATTACGTTCCACGTGCTATTTTCTAAAATAGTAGCCCCATTGATGTATAAAACTTTATAGAATTATAATTATAAAATGTATCATGCTTTTTAAACTCTACATAATTTTAGTATTATATATCTTTTATATTTCAAAATAAATAAAAGTATTAGAATTTTAAAGAAAAAATAAATGTAATTTTTAAATCTTTTTTTAAAAATATATAATTTATTATTCTATTTATGCAAAAACAGCTACAGTGTAATATGGATACATTTAACTCTATAAATCAACTTCTTGTTAGTAATTAAAGCTAATATGTTAGAAAATATGATGCATAACGTAAAACTTAATATTTCTCTCAGAAATGTTTCTTATTTGCATATGCTTTTAATTATTTTAAATTATAATTATATTTTAAACATTACACCTTCACTTTTTTGGAGCCTCATTCTTTCATAAATAATATGTAAAAGATTCGAATGATTTAATTTTAATTTAAAAGTATTTGAAATTTAATTATATTTTCAGCCTCCGAGACGAAGTTAATACTTCTGACACCTTAAAAGAATTGTGCGTGTGTTGTATAGATTTTGTATATTTTTGTAGTAGTATGATATATTTAAAAAAGGCAGGTACACTCTTATTCCATACTATTTTAATACTATATTAATTATAGTCAATACTCTTATTTTGAATTCATTTATTACTTCTTTTATTGATTAAAATATTTAATTTAATATGAAAAGTGCTCACATTGAAGACATTGGATAAGTTTTTTTAATAATTTGGAATGTCTAAACATAAGATTTTATTAAAGGATTAGTGCTTTTTACAGAAGAATAAAAACATTTTCTTGCTATTCCTTTAATTTTTCATCATTTAAATCAAATGCAGAATTTGCTTATATGTACGAACATTCAGAAAACTCATATTTTTAATCATTGAACCTAGAAAATACCATTAATGCTTTTTCAAACCTATAGAATTTTCCATGAATTAAATGAGTATGTATATAGATTTTAGATTTTGCTTTTTAAATATTTAATACAGATGTTTTCAACCTGGGTTCCACTAAACCCTAAGGTTCCTTGTAACTCTGATAGGGGGTTCGCAAATGACCACTACTTGATTAATCAAAACCCCAAAATTATAATAAAATGTTATTTTTTTATAAAAGATCAAACTCTCTCTCTTAAAGGCAATTTGTTTGCATAAATAAATACAAAAAAATATTTCATGAATAAACCCCATTAACTATCTTACCCTTCATTATCTAGTAAGGTGTTCGCATTGTGATAAAATAAAATTGCTATAATCGTTTTGTAAATATCAGTAGTATAAAAATTCGATATCCGTGTTTTTTCTGCTCTGATCAAGAGGTCCCTTCAAGAAACTAGTTAGCTCAAAAGGTTCCTTAAAGTTAAAAAGATTGAATACCCATGATATATATATATATATATATATATATATATATATATATATATATATATATATATATATATATATATATATAACAGTTTGTAGAACACTTACTTTTTATACATGCCTTATCGTTAACACTATATTTTAATACTTTCATTATAAAAATACAACATCTTCTTACATTTACGGAGCTTTTTTTACTGATACACAATACCTAAAGAAACGTTGAATAATTATTATTGAGACAAATATTTAAATATACAAAATAGCACACAAAACCAATAAAAAAATAATTTTCAATTTAAAAATACAGTATTACTAACACACAATGCATAAATGTACCTAATACATCATCCTCATTATTTTCCTATTCATTACCGTCTACTTCTTTGGCAAAAGAATGATTCTGATTACCTTCTTCACTAAGAAATACGGATCATTAACAGAGCTATTTTCTCTTTATCTTGTGATCGATAATTATTTTTAACTGCATCAACCCTCATTCTGTAATCTCCCAATTACACTCCATTCATACCCAAAATGAATACACGATCCCCTCACTTTAGATTTCTCTTGTAGGATCAATTCCTAATCAGCAGTTTACATTGTACAATCGGTATATGCTTCAGGACAGATCAATTGATCAAATGTGAGATGGACTGTTTCTATACAGCTATTTACTGCGATAGTTCAATCTCAAAAGTGATCATACGTTCATTGATTGTATCTTTTGTCAGAGGGAGAGTGTGTAATGTATTGCATTTGGTTACTTAATATTTTTATATGTTTTATAATATGCAACACGAGCATTTAAAATATAGCGAGTCAAATGAAGCTCTTATAAAATGTTTCTTACTAGCTGAAATACATATATATCTTTCGTATATAACTTTGGTTAAAAGAACGTATGCACGCACGGTGCAAATCAAATTTGGTGACTCATTTCAACAGCAATTTTATTTTGCCAAAAAATTTTTTTTATTAATATTTATAATATCCAGCTCTTCTGCTAACCATTAAGGTAACTAGGAGATATTTGTTGTGTTGCCAAACTACCAATATGAAATGTACTTTTGGTTTTAGCCAAACTTAGTTTTGAAGTGTTAATACGAGGGACGTACCTAAACTAAATTTTATCGTTTTTTTCACATAGAAACTTAATTGTCAAAATCTATTATACCCTGGTATCATCAATTATACACTTTGCTCTAAAACCACTCTGATAATTCTAAGTACAATGTATTACAAGAAATTGTCACACATGGTGTAATGTTGCTAATAGATTTGTAGAGGAACCCCCACTTCGACCTTAATCCTCCTCACTTTGCCTTCTGTCCGTGAAAACCCAACACCAGTGACCAAACATTTGATGAAACTTCACCTGTTCACCATACACGCGCGCGCGTCCTGTGAAAGTCCATGGATGCTGGACACATTAGTCCTACATGTTCATTCATATAAGCTAACAGCAGACACTTCCATTGGCGATCACGTTGTCAACACACGTCTGTCTACCATCATGATTTGCACTCAAATTACCTCGGACACACCTTTCTGCTACTGCTATATCGTGTTCGGAAATCTGCGCATGTCTCATTCTTCCGACGCTGACGTTCCTTTCATCGGTGAACCAGCAACAAATAAGGTTTCTTATGACGATTGTTTTACCTATTGTACCACCTTTCTTTAAAAACAAAGGGACGAATTATACTTTCAAAATAGCCATCGAAAAGTTCTAAAACCAGTAACGTACGAGATTTCTTTAATTGGGAAGGGATATATTCTACAAAAAAATCACATTCGCGAAAGATCCGAGTTGTAATCTATATGCTAAATATTGAAATTCTGTCAGTTTGAAGGAAGAGTTTGAACCCCTAAACCCCTCCCTTGTGCATGCTGATGTCTCAAACCTTTTTTTGGCACTTTTCGGTCAGCCGGTCACAAATCTCGTAAATGAATATTTTTGACGACGACACACAAAATGAGCATGAATAAAAACCATTTACTATTAATTATTATTGTTATTGAATTTTTCTAAAAGCCGCGCAGAGAAGAACGTGAAATGATTTCGGTGATATGCCTTCTTGTACTGATAGCAATAATTGGCAATTTATCATTTGTACCCAGCTAACAGAATAGTGCACATTTTTGTTAATTTTACATCAAATTATTCTTACCACAAAACATTATGGACGCATATCTAATTACCTACTTAAGAATGCTTTCATTTTAAGTATTTATTTTTAAGAAAGGCTTTGAAAGAAGTTAAGCTAATAAAAAACTACAAATATCGAGTTTAAGTTTATTAAAATTGTATAGAGATTCATAATTCTATAGATAATGCACTTCAATTTGCTTATGAAATACAAAGTTTCTCAAATTTAAACAAAAAACAAACGATACCATCTGCAGCATCATATTTAATTAAAGAAAATAATGTTGAAATAATAGACAAGATTAATAATCAAATATTTAAATTCATGTAAATGATAAATAATCAAATTAAATTTGACAAGTTATTCAAACAATTGGTAATAATTTACACAGATACTTAAAATAAAACGAAACAATAAATTATTAAACACATTAATTAAATATGCACTGCAGTATTAAAAGTGTACATATAAGTTAGAGACATTTTTGCCGTTCTCTAATCTGTAACTGAATTAAAATATTCAATTAAACTTGAAGTCTCCAAATTAAACGGTAGTGGAAAGTACAGGACTTCTTTCAAGTGGCCAAACATGGAGATTTAGTTCAGCCTTTTGATAAATTTAACGTTCTGGCAAGGTTGTGTCTAGAATCTGAAGGGAAAATTATGAACATAAAAACGCGAAAGAGAAATAGTAATTCGCTACACTGTCAGAAATATTTCGCATCGAAAATATGTTAATAAGGAAGCTAAAAAAATTAAAGTTTCCAGACAAATATGGCCGATTCAAAATCGTCTTAGAATTTTGTATAAATCGATCCTGTTTTCTGTTGTTGTTTTTTTGTCCCTCGAATTTCGGAATATGTATAAAATGCAATACAACAATAGACATGGAAATAAATGCTTAGTATTTTTGTATGTTTTACTTCCAACTTTAATTAAAAATGCAAGACATATTTATTGTTTAATGTATGTTTTAACTAAAAAATAATAACGAGTTCATTACTATTTAAAACTGGAATTAATGGTAACACAAATATAAAAAAGTATCTACTTTACATGTAAGGTTTAGGACTGAAATTAGCACAAATTTGTATATAAAATAACATTTAGTGAAATATCTAAGACTCAAAAGAAAATAGATACCGCAGAGATATGATTTAAAATAAACATAAAATATTTTTCTCGCATATTGATGTATTGATTCAAGTTCCGTTGCTTTAGTAACTGTCTTTTGTCATCTGTAAATACATTATTTAGTCAGTTCCTTTTATACTTATTTAATTAGTTAGTAATAAAATCACGCTATATGTACATAATTAAATTTTTGACTTATCCAAGTTTTTAGCCACAATTTGTTTGCAATGAACTAAACTCATGTGATGTCATAGTCAATGCAATCACATGTTTCTAGCCAATCAGTTTATGCTCTTCTCTATTGCTAACTTTTACTTTTTATAGAAACTTTTCATAAAAAAGTACATATATTTATCAGCGCACTTAGGTAAGCAAAATGGATTTAATTAAAAATTACTCTTATAATATTACATCGCAAATAGAAACAATTTACCGTGTGGACAAATTGGCCTAGTTGTAATATTGCATATTTGCACGTGCACTGTTGTCAGCTATTAACATTATCATTAAGATCCATAAACACGATCATGTCCATAGGAATAAATGTGGCTTCAGATATTTTGTACTCAGAAGGTGTTCCAACTTTTTATCGTCTTGTGATGACTGCTTGTCTGGTATCTCGAAAAGTTAATTTTATACCTGCGATCCAACGAGATGATGCTTTGAAAGCTTTAGTGTCACCAGCTTTTGTCTTTTTTCACAAAGGCAGGTCACGCTGGGGCAGTGACTTAAACGTGATTATTTATAAATATCTCACAGCCCTAGTAATATGCTTCTAAATTACTATGTCATTTTCTCTCTAAAGTATCTATGATTTTTCAGACACCGGTCTGTATTTCACTCTAACAGCCTATACTAATTAGCAAGATATTAAACTACAGATACAAAGAAACTTTGAACGTTCCTTTACCTACAATTTCAGGGGCGCTAACAGGAGGATGTTGAGCGGTGACAGATTTAACTTGCTACAACCCATCTATATACCAGGTCTTCAGTTACATCAGGGGCTGCGGTAGCCCAGTGGTCAAGATATCGGATTATGGCAGGCTTGTCATGAGTTTGAGCCCAGTACCACTTAAGTCCCGCCGTGTAGGGAGCGATGCACGTTAAATCTGTCGAGAGCTCAAACGTCCTCCCGTTGGTGTGGTGTGGTAGTTAGGAGAGGGGGTGTCAGCTCAGGTGTGGTCCTCGTCACTTGACCATGGTTCAAAATGACGAGGTCCATCGTCAAAAGCCCTCGTGTAGCTGAACAGTGTGACGTTAATATTCATTCATTCACTCACCTACAATTTCTTCAATTTTCTTTTTCAACTCTGATACTGGGGTAGAATATTACAGCTGTATTGACACTTGGAAGGCATCAAGATTTCAAAGATCGTCGCAAATACATATTTTAGATTCCCTTCATGTGTGTTGCATAATATACATTCTCTCAACAAAAGCAACCTACAGTTAATTGATTTAAGAAGGTAATTGAATGTTTTTGGACAAGACAATATACAATTAGCTAATCCAGGGATTTTCAACCTTCGTTCTCTCTCTCTCTCTCTCTCTCTATGACGGTTAAACTTTCTTTTTATTCACACTTAACATTTTCAAAATTTGGCGGCTCACTAACAATAAAATAAGAGTTTAATAGATTTTTACTTCAGAATATATATATATATATATATATAAACACGAGGTAAAATAGTTTATGATAATAATATTCAATGTTAAATAAAATAATATGTACGACAAAGACAACAAAATGTTTATTGAGTAAATAATTACAAATTAATTATAAGGATACATTTTTAATTCGAAATTTAAACTCCGTGATTTTTCATAATTTCGTTTATATTTTACTAGCTGGTATACCCGTTCTTCGCACGGGTGAACTGAAAAATTAAACAACACAGATTGAAGGAAAAAAAAGTTTTTAATGAGTTAATTTTATGTGAATTGCAAATTAAACAAAAAAGGCTTTTTGCATATCTCAGCTAAACAAAAAAAAGAAAGAAAAAAAAACACCTTTGTTAAATTTTAAGTATGTAGATCTAATAGCTGATAAAAAGGATTTTTTTTATTTATAATTCCTCGTAACACTCTTCAGGGTCGATTTTTGAAAATACCTCCCTAAGCTGATCACTACTCAGAAAGTAACACATTGTTAAAAGTTTTGCGTAATGAACGTTTAAAGTAATGTAAAGATTTTATATCTGAAAATGTAATACATTAATATTACTTTCTGTTGTATTTATTTTATTTTAAAATTGTAATATGCGCAAGCAACGCCGTTTCTTAAATTATTATGGCGATTCAATGAAAAACATAGCGAAATGATAACGATAGAGTCAAGTTGGCAAATTTCTAGCTACTTTCGTAGCTCGAGCTTTATTAAAGCTTTATAAGACCCGCTGTGTAGGGGAGAAATGCACTTTAATACTTTATCGAACCGCATTATGATTTACTGCAGTTTTTTTCATGCAATATTTTTTTAGTTCGCTACATTTAAAATTAAGGGATATGCATAAGCAAAATACTCAGAACTGATAAAAGCATTTATTTGGATAAAAAGATCAATTTCTTACTACCAAATGTGCATAATAAAATCATAAAAAAACATTAAAATAAAGAGAGATTGATAACAACCTCTCCCTTCATAACTTAGTTTTATTCTGAAATAAAAAAAATAGGCATTATTCTGATCACAGGAATTAATTAGAAGCGAGCCCCTTGCGTAGCCAAAACAAAAAGCTTTTCACAAACAAAAGATAGATATATGCTGTGGAGGGCATTTTTGCAGCGCAAGCCAGATTTGCTTGCAGATGCCAGAATTTTTTCTTACTTAATTGACAAATACCGTTATATATTTGGGACACTTTTTACAATTTTTTATAAAGTATAGTCTATGCTATAAATTATAGCCTATGTGTTATTCTGATGTATAAGCTATATTACTGTAAAGTTTCATTAAAATCCATTCAGTTGTTTTTGCTTGAAAGACCCACAAACATCCTCACAAACTTTCACATTTTAATTACATATTAGATGTAGTAACGTTTTCGTAAAAATGGTAAGGCCACTCTTATTTTGTCATCTACATTAAAAAGTCTAAATCTTTTCTTCAATTTTATATATATATGTTAATGCTGATAATCCAATATCCTCGAAAATAAGATTTTATAGTTGCTAATGCTGAAAATCCGAAATCCACGAAATTAAGATGCAAAAAAATTGTAACAATGTTTTAAAACATTTTTTTGGATACTATGAGATACTCACCTCTAATTTTAATCTAAAATGAACTAAATGACTCCTCCGAATGTTTTGAAATTAAATCTCAATTATTGCACAGAGCGAAATTATTTTTCCATCTTCATTCAAAGTTAATTTATACACAAATGTATCCGTAAACAAATGGATTACGAACTCAATCAGTTTTTTTTTTATATCCATCAATCTCCGGATGAGTAAATTAAATTTACCATGAATACTTTTAGTTTATTTCTATAAACGGCCGAAATTTTCGGTTCCAGATTTTATTTTATTTTTTGTCAGAGTATAAATGGCAATCTTAAAAAAATTTGACGGCCCATTTCTAGAATTTGGTGCCACGCTACAAAGCTGCATCACAGTGGTTGACAATCACTGAGGTAATTCAAGATCACCAACAAAAGAGTAACGAATATCATTTGCTACACTACTCCCATTTTATTCTGTAATACCAAGTCATTGTGACAATACCATCATTTTACATGCTAACTACAAATCATATATTTTCAAAATGAATAAATGGAGAAACTGATGCAAATTATTCTCGTTGGATTTACTCCAATTAGAAACTTACGCAGTGAAATGAATATTCTTTTAATTGTGAGTTTGGATATGTGAAGAGATTAATTTTCTTCTCTCCATGCCTCTGTTTGCTAATGATATTTATCTAAATTAGACATTCGGTTCACACAATAGCTCCACTTTATAACGATGAAAGTGGGATTTTTAATAACATAATGTGTGCGTTTGAATGATCAGCGATTGATGTTGGCTTTAATTAGCTGTTTAGCAACACGAAGCTATAGAATAATGTATCGCTAATTTCCTTCATATGAGCAATCCGAGGGATGTTATGCCACGCCACATCTTTAAATCTTATTTCTTTTCCAGGTATCTGCACATTTTTTACTGACTAATTTGTCAGTATACGTAAATATTTTCTTCTGAAATAGTTAATATATATATTTTTGTTTAAAGTGGAAAAATATGTGACAGTGATTGTATCAAAAAGCATTTTGAGTGTCATTACATTTATTTGCTGAATCCTGGCTACAAACATAGCATAAGTCATGAAAATCTTGTTATTTTCTGTTCTTTGTTTTGCGGGTGTGGCATGATATTGTTCAATTTTATTCCTGTTGTTCTTATGTAAGTATTTCCTGTTTATTTTTTTCATATTTTATTGTAAAGATGAATTGTACTTACCTATTGACTCGTCGATCATTTTTGCCAAATCAAATCCGTCGCCAAACCTGATTTATAGCCAATACTGAAAAAAATATGTATAATTTGTTGTAACTTCCTCTTCGTATTTTTGGGCTCTTAGGGGAGTTAATTTTGTCTCGAGGGGGGAAAATAAAAATAATTTTTACATAGGTATAATTCTTTGACGTTAAAATTAAAAAATTCGAATATTTTACACATTATATTTATAAGGAAATGAGGTTTCAAAATACTAAAAAAAGCATAAAATATAATCATAACTTTAGAAACTATAAGCATATGAACATATGAAACATTTCTGTAATAAATATTAAGTATTTTTTATGTTGCGCACACTATTTTCTAAAATAGTAGCATTTGATGTATGAAACTTTATAGAATTATAAAATGTATCAACTCCCTGCCTAGTATTAGTATTAAATATCCTTTGTATTTTAAAATATTTGAAAAATATTGAAATTTAAAAAAATAATGTAATTTTTTTATTTTTTTAAAAAATAGAATTTATTATTCTGTTTAAAAAATAGCTACAGTGTGTAATAAAGATATATTTAACTTTATAAATAAAACTTAATGCTAGTATTTAGTGGAACTGTTTTTGAAAATACCATGAGCAACGTAAAACTTAATTAATATTTCTTACGAAATGTTTTTTAATTTCATATGCTTATAATTCTTAAAATTAAGATTATACTGTAAACAAATTACACTTTTTGCAGCCTTTTAAATTATGTGTAAGATATTCGACTTATTTAATTTTAGTTTCAAAGAGTTATATCTGTTTGAAAATTGTTTGTGTTTTTTCAGCCCTCGTTAACACCCCTGAGACCCCTTTTAACTAAAAATTATTACGAGATGTATCTTCAGAAGAAGATAATGTACAGATCTGGACCGTATCGCATAAACCATCGAGAATAAAGTTTTTTAATAGCAGGTACAATATATGTATTTATATAAATGCAGACATGTCATTTCCTGAATAATGTATTTGTTGTTGGATACTTCGCTTGTTTCTAAAATTTAATTGGGTTTTATTTTCTTTAATTAATGATATTGAAGTAATGAAATGAAATGTAATTAAAATGTATTTATTTATGTAAGTAAATTTTGTGGCGTAAATTTTTCCAAATCTTTGTCAATTTATTCTAATATGTTCTGATGGAGTTATCGAGTTTCAATTAATTTAACTTCTTTATAACATAGATGTATTTCTTACATTATATCATCTATAAGAAAAATAAATACCATTCACAATAAATAGGTATTGATCATTTTTTTTAACTGAGTTAATCTTTTCATCTGAAGTTTAAATACTTCTGTACTTTAACTTCTATTTTGTCGTCGCAGTAGAAAGCGATTTCATGTCTCTTTATTTCTCATAAAAACTTAATGTACATTTGCTTCTGAAATCAAACGTAAAATAGCATTACATGTACATTTTGCAATATTTTCTGTATCATAGTCCAACATTTTTGTTTTCATAAAGATGTTTATGATGTAAAATAAAGTCAAGAACAGATGATGGGAAGAACTTCACCTTTAAATTAAAAACTTTATTTTTTTATCATACAAGTGCATTTCTTATGAAAACTAGAAAATGTTTTTTTTAGGTTGGAAAGAGCATGTGCTGAAATTTAATTATTCAAAATCTTTTTCACGCGATGTGAGTTAGTATTGGATCAGCATGTTTTGAATAGAATTTAACTAATCAACTTATTGAGGAAAGGAGTAATTAGTCACTATGCACGAGTGCAGAATTTAATTTGTATTTGAAAATATTAATTTTAATGAGCTAATATTCTTGAATAAGTACGTTCAATTGCTACTCTCAAGCAGTTGTATATTTCGGGTACTGTGCATATTTATTCCTCCACATTTATTCAAATGGAATGCATTAAATTTCTTGTGTGTTATTTTTAAATGAAAATTCATGTTGCACATACGTATGCATTTAAAATTTAACACCGTCTCTTTATAAAGTCGTCTTTTTTATTCAAACGATAAAAAATCTATTCCTATTCAACATTTAGAAACTAACCAGGCTTTTTACATTTTACAAATAATTATATTTTTAACGAAAAAAATTAGACGTTTACAGAATTTTATGTAAATAATTTAAATGATGGAAGGATAATATTATTGCCAAAATGAAGATCCATTTTTTGTCCTTGTAACTTCTAAAGAAAACAGTTTTTTTATACAAAAAAGTCTCAAAGGTTTTTAATAAGTATATGTACTAATATGTTTAATATGTATATGGATATATATACCATATACTAGCTATCATACCCACTCACTTGTGTGGGTATTTCATGAATTTATATGACTATATATTGTTTTATTTAAATCATTTATAACTAAATCCTATCATTCAAGTTTTTGATTGTATTCAAAAACTTTCTAATAGCTATGTATACTTTATTTAAAAAGTACAAGAATTTAATTTCTAATTCAAAAGTATAATTATGTTTTGCACTCTCACTCTACTCTTCTTTGGGAGTCGATTTCTACAAAACCCATTCATAGTGGATACCTACTCAACAAAAGAAACTTGTCTGCTAAATTCCAAAGACTGTAGATCTAAATGTTTCATGGATCTAGTGACGAGTGTGTTGCTTTCCCCCAATATTTATTAGATAAATATATTTGTACTATATAAAAAAATAGGATTTTCTCTAAACATTTATAATTTTGGTTGAATTTATTGTTTTATGATAGACGATTTATATTCCATACTTAAAAACAAGCACCAAAAAGATGTTTTAGTTTCAAATTTTATAATTTTTTACTTTTTTTTTCATTTACAGGTTTTACAACTTAAACGTTTTGCTTCTTAAAATTCAACTTGTATTTAAGCTACCTAAGAAAAAGGGTTTTTTGATTAAAGATCTTCTACATATTACAGCCTTTTAATATATATTGTATACATCGAAGTAATTTTTTAAAAAAGATATGCCCTCTAAGAGAACTTGTACAAGACATCATTAATAGTTCTAAGTATATTTCAAAATCATAATTAAACTCAAATTCTCAATCTATGATTAATTCTTCAGCTCCATGACATCTCACTAACACGCTCCATCCCAATCCCCATGTCTATTCCATTTATTATACACGTTTGCTCTCTTCCCCACTTGACCACTTCCCTGACAATGACAAGAGATTGCCGTAACAAGTAACCGACAACATTAAGGGGGGTGCGCTCCCATTTATTCCGGGATCACTAATTATGTTGACTGGGCGATCATCCCCAAAAATCTCCTGCCTCCAAGTGAATCCTCTTCTCCAGATTATTTTCGACGGATTAACTCTGAATTAGCAACCTATAGTCCATAGTAGAGGAAAGATGAAATTTTGTGGGGGGTTCTGATTGTGTTTGTTCAGTGGATGATTTCGAACAGCAGTTGTTTTCTTAGTGTGGATAAAATAGTACTTATTGAGATAAAGTTTCGAGGGATTAAATGAAAAGTACGCCATGTGTGTGAGTGTTTAGGGTTATTGTGTTGGGGATTTTCTTTTATTTATTTAATAAGTTTATAAATTATAAATAGCGTGGATATTTTATTGATTGATTTACTTTTATAATAAAAAGTTTTTTAATTGAATTTAGGGAATGGCTATTTCAATTAAAAGTATTTATGAGTTTGCAAAAACTTTTTGTGTGTGTGTATTACCAGCAAAGTATTTGAATATGTGTGGAGGAAAAATAAATTTGTGACTGTACTCAAAATCATATAGTTACTCGCATATGTACAGTAGAACGTCGTTTATCCGAACGTTTATTATCCGGATCAATTTTTTTTTCAGTTTTTCTGACAGAGCCTGAAAAATGCATGGAATAAGCTGTGGCCAGATTTAGAAGGCGAAAGACTTAAATGACGACCACAGGGAGGAGATTACTGAGTTTGTGCAATCGATCCCAGGATTTCAAGAATGCGATGAAGAAGATGTAGAGATCTGGATGGCATGCGATGCAGAAGACTATGGATATCAAATGCTAAATGATGACCAGATTGTGACTTCGGTGCAAGAAGAATCCGACCCTGTCAACGATGAAACGAATGAAGACGAGGACAACAACTGCAACGAGATTAGCAAGGGTCCATCAAATGCTGACGCGTTTTCTGCGTTAGAGACAGCTGTGGAGTGGTACGAACAACAATCAGAGTGCAGTCCTACTCAACTACTGCTGCTCAAGAGAATCCGAGACCTTATGACGGGCTCACGCGTCTTTTCTTTAACATGTCCTTTGGGTTCTTTGGGGCAGAATTAATGGCAACTCTTTTCCAACCAAATCCAAGAAGTGAAGTGTGAATGAAAGATGCAAATGAACAAACTTTTAAATATCGGAACTTAGAGTAAGCGGTATGACAATGTAAGGTAATGTTTGACAATTGATGTTAGTTTGTGGCAGTTGATGGTTATTATAGTTCGTGGTTCAAGTCTGAATGAGTTTTACGTGACGTGAATAGAAGTTATTAGTGATCGAATATAAGAAGGTCAAGTTGCACACCAGTGCATACAAAGACAAGATTAAGCATAGGACAAGAGTGATCGTTTCTCCAAGCTATAATAAGGTGGGATTGATTATTTAATATTAGAATTGGTGATTAGGCGGTTCACTTATTGATAGTGGTCTGAATTAGATTAAGACTTATTATAAATATATATATATTGTGTGTTGCATATTTTTCATCGTAGATTCGCTCACATTAATTATTATAATTTAATTTGTTAAAGGTTTAAGTTGAATATCTTAATAAAGTCATATTAAGATAATATTTGATTCTGATTCTTTCGTTAATCCTACGCCTCTAGCTCACGCTGATACTTCGAGAGATGTTCTTCCAAGGGGAGGAACATCACAACCTTACAGCGAAGAAACGAAGGTATACAATGGTACAGCAAAAAATAAGTGAATATTTTCCACAATGAAAGTAAAACTGCGACATTTTGCACCTATTTTGCTTTTTCTTCAAGCACGTTTCCAACATGTGATGATTTTGAATATTCGTATAGTGTCCGGTTGCATATACTGCATGGATCACGTTTGGTTTTGGGTTATCGGAACAGTCCCGTATCCGAACTGTGTTCGGTCCCAATTGATTCGGATAAACGATGTTCTACTGTATAGGAAATGCAATCTTTTATACAGGAAAAATAAATATAAGTAAGTGTTGGTATTTTAACTCCTTAAAAGTACATCTGTAGTTTCTAATGTTACTTTCCACGAAATTTATAATTTTTTTGTAAATATTAGTTTAGTTTCCTTTTTCACGTAAACTATGTTTAATTTCCAAAGTTTTTCTTTAGATGTTTTGAGTATTAATATTCCATTTTCTTATATATTGCCATTAAAACAAAATTTCATTTTGAAATTAACCGCAAATCGGGTTTAGAAATTTTAACAAAAATAAAACTTCAAACATTTCTAGTTCATAATCTTTTCATTTAAATAATAAATCCCACGAATATTTTTATAGTGTAGAGGATCATAATACTAAAATCTCACAGACGTAAATATTCCCATCAAAATTTTAAGTCTAAAATAGCCATATCCTTTTTCCAAATCCAATCAACTTTTATACCATGGAAACTATTTATAAACTGCTCCTTTCCTTTTGCTCAATCATATGCAAAAGAAAATAATCCCTGTTATCGTACGTCATCACAAAACGAGTGTGTGGCAGACGACAGAAAAACAGTATTTGGGACATCAAGCCCAGACAGTAGGGGGTGTTTTATTTCAATCGATAAACCTATGTCCTTCCTTGCGCTCTTAGCAACAAGTCGAGTGGAAACAGTCAGCAGCCTAGGAATTTTAAAGGTTTTCATTTCATTAGTCTTTTAAGCATTCCTCCCCCTTCGGGACCCTAATGAGAGGAGGGACCGACAGACGATTCGTTTTAATGTTTTAGAGGTAATTTGTTCCGAAGGGTGCCCCGAATTTGTGTGCAAGGAGAATGAGAGGTTTTAGGTTGGAACATGTGTGAGTGTGAAAGATTTGGTTAGGTGGATAACAAACATGTCGAAGGGTGCTTGTAAGGAGAGTATCGAGAAAATAATGAGTTAGAAAGGGTGCAAGATATTTATTTTTAAAAATAATTTCAGGACTATATATTTATCTGCCTTGTAAATTCCTTTTTATACTTCAATAAAGACCTATTATTGTGTGTAATAATGAATGACATTTAATTGACCAGTTGATTTATTATAATTGACCAGTATGCTCGTCATGGAGAAGTTGCAGGATTTTGTATTGACCAGAACCCTATTATAAATCTACTAACTTTTTGATTTTTCTCCTTTAAGGCTAACATCTAAAAAACATTATCGACGCACATAAATAAATTCGTTATGCGAACTTACACGCTTTTTCTGCTGGGACACACGAGTTCATCTTGATTTTTTCAATTTTTTTATTTATTTATTTGTTTTACTCCAGCCTAGCCTCGAAATATTCTAAATGTCTTGAAATTTTACAATATGTTTTTCTTAAAAATTACAGTTTAAATAGTCAATGGTTACTACTTTTTACGCATCACGAGTATATTCGTCGTTGTATTAAACCCTGTACTTCTCCAGGACGAGTATACTCGCCATTACATAAAATCCTGTACTTCTTCAGGACGAGTATACTCGTATATCACAGTTAACTGCTTAAGTATGGCATATTTCCCGTTTTGATTAAAACATTTGTAACATCATTTTTTTGAAAAGCGTAAGTGTTTTTGCCAGCAGAATTAAGTAGCTTAATAATTTGTATAATTACAAGTTGTAAAAATTTAAATATATAAGTATTGTGTTCTCTCTCTGTACTTTATTATATTGTTCTTTATTATTGCTTAACTAATTTAGCAAAAGACATATATTTCGCTACTCTTTATTATTTATCAATTAATCTAATCTTAATGCAAAATATATTTTTCTAGCGACTAATTTTTCCTCACTTGTTCATTTATAAAACATATGACTTGTTTTAATGGGAGATTGTTTACTTTTCGCGTTAACGTTGTATCATTAGTTAATTTAGTATGTATCTTGTTATTTCAAAGAATAATCAAGTAATTTGTGTGAAATTATTTATGTATTACACACACTCTTTTTAACTCTGACTTGATCATTTATTTCATTAAATATAACTAGTTGTTCAATGAAATAACTAAAATACACACTCTTTAATGGATATATATGTATATACATACACACATAATATAATGTCTCGTATGTATTTTTGAATATATATATAATGTTAAAGTATCTAAATAATATTTTTTAAAAAAAACTACACAAATAAGTTCCTTTGTAAAGGAATTTAAACATGATAATGTATTAAAAATAAGCGAACATTTTGCATATTCAATGTTTCTATGCAGACAGCAAAAAAAAAATACAAATTCATATTTAACTTTTGCATCGGTAGACAATTTATACTTTCAAGGGAATATACGTAAAACAAGAATTTTCATACTTCGAGCTATAAAGTATGAAACAGTCATGTGTGCTCCATCCATCTCTATCATTTGTTTGGAGTTTTCTGAAATAAATGTATTGTATATGAATATCTGACACTTTTATCGAGGCATTGTTGTGAAATTTCTAGACTATTCTAGACGGAAGAAAAATGAATGTATCAAAGCCCTTGTATGCTAGTTTAAATAGTTAAGACTTTTTTTAAAACTATATTTTGTAAATGAATGAAAGGAATTAATTATTTAACTTTTAATAACTCATGTAATTATTTTTAAAAGAGATGGATGCTTTCAGATTTTAATCTCAAATGACGATTATTTAAAATTTATTTATTAAGTATAAATGCATTATTTGTTTGAGAATTTGCATTTAAACTATTTGCTATTCATTTAACTCTACATTTAAGCTGCGGCGTGGCTTCTGTACCCCAGTGTTCATGGTCACGAATCCGTGACCGGCGTTATTGATTCTCGGGTTCGAGTCTTGATGCAACTGAAGACTTGGAATATAGATGGGTTGTTGCATGTTAAATCTGTCACGGCTCAACATCCTCCTGTTAGCGTGATGTGGAAGTGATAAAGAGCTCAATTGACGAGGTACTGGTAAGGCCGTATCACTGATGTGAAGGCTGTGACAGGACGATATGATGCTCGTTATTATGGAGCCTTGAAAGGTCCAATAGTAGGTCTGAGAGAGTGTGTTGGAGCGTCTCAGCGAGTATGGGTTTTCTCTTTTCGTATCTCTTTAAAGGTGGAAAATGTTACGCCTTGAATCGTGATGCAGAGTCCTTTCTGTTTGGAAGTAGCCAGTATTACTATTAGACCATCGGTCCTTGTCACCCCTTATGCGGTGGACTTTGAAGCCAGAGATTCGCGTAGGAACTGCGCCTGTGAGCTGGATAAAGGATTGACTTGCCTCAGAACCTTAGCGTCGGTATCATCCTGTCTTGGTTACTTTCCCGCGTGAAACTACGTGATCATTGGGAAGTCATTAGTTCCCCAACAGGAAATAGGTCCATTGGTAGACACCACCGCAAGAGTTTATAGAGTGGGGCGCAAGCTGAAGTGTCGTTCTCGTCACTTTATCATGGTTCAAATTTATAAGAACTATTCCCAGTAACCTTTGCTTGCTTTATATTGCGACATTAATAAACACTCACTCACTCTTGCTGCAGTTTTTGAATAGCTTTTCGGGCTGAATAGCTTTTACAGCAATCTGGCTGTCTTTCATGCTTGATTCAAGCAGTATTTTTGTCACGATTCCACTAATAGCTCGTCGTGTAGAGGGGTTGGTAATAAAAAATCGATATTTATTAATTTTTCGTATTTATCACGGGGAAATAGTATTAGAAGTGTTGGCTCGGTAGATTAGAGGTAGCGTACCCGCTTCGTAAGCCTAAGATTGTGGGTTCGATCCCGGCTGGAGTCTATAGATTTTCTGGATGCGAAAATCGTAGACATGCGTGTCATATGATTTTGTGGCATGTAAAAGATCCCTTGAGTATTATTTTGGCTCTGGTACTCTCGGCAAAATTAAATCGCTGCAATATTTAGCATCCGACGGGAGCTTCAATTAAATGAATTCAAGTATAAAAATTTGGTAACGAGAACCACCACTAGAGGGTGACACCATGAAAAGCTCTCACATTTAGGGACTTGTCGTGTCTTTAAAGGCTTAGTTGCCAATACGCAGTCCATTAGTTTACAGAAATATTAGAAGTAGCAATATTAATACTAATACAATAGAACGCAATTTAGCTATAAATTTTTCAGTATCCTTCTGAAAATTTACAGAATGTAAATATATTAGATGATCACAAGCAAAGCAGCACGTAATTGAATGGGTTATGGTAACCTTATAGTTAGGATCAAGAGCTCGTGGTCAGCATGTCATGAGTTCGAGCCCTAATGCCACTGGTGCATGTTAAATTTGTCGTGGTTCAGTGTCCTCCCATTGGTGTATTTTAATATTTTGAAGAGGAGGTGCCAGCTCAGGTGATGTCCTCGTCATTTGACCGCGATTCAAAATTACAAAGTTCGTTGCCAATATCACTCGAGTTGCTTTATAGTACGACGTTAATAAACACACCCTCACTCAATCACGGGATTGTATGGGTTATATGTTACATGATCATGTTTCGATCGCTTACAATTTGTGTCGTAGACAAAAAAAAAATGTCACAAGTAAATAGCATGCGAGTCAAATAAATCTGGTAAAATAAATTAAATCTTGCGTTGTCTATTGTTACGTATTTATTTAAATGTCCACCATATAAAAAGGTTCGTGGAACAAATTGGAAAAAATGCAATGAAGTAACATTTATACTGGGTGTTGCCGAATTCGACCGACAAATTCAGAAGGATCATAATAGGCAAAATGGGGACGACGCATCATTTATAAAATCACTATAAGTGGATACGGTATAGTGATATATGTATTATATCTTTAATTATGGATCTGGTTATGTAAAAATGTAACAAAAGATCCAGTTCTTTGCATTTAACTGATTTAACATATCAATACGTTTGTTTTCGAATATTCTGATTGTTGTTTTTATGGAATACTCCTTGTGAGTATAATTTCATTTTTATTTCAAATTTCTAGAACTAGTTAAAATTTAATGTTCTCAACTAAATTGAGAATTTAGACTCTTATGTAACATTTAAAATTTTAATTCAATAAGTCAAGTAAAAAAAATTTTTTTTAATTTAGAAAAATAGAATTTTTTATTAAATTGTATTTTTTAGATAATAATTGTATTTTTTAGATAATCTATTCAAAATGAAAATTTATCTCTCAACTTATGGCATCTTTTTCACAATACTGACCCCTTTTGAATTTAAAATGCTTAAGGACAGTCGGTATGGTAAACACCTTCCAGAAATCGATTTTGAGATTTTGATATTTCTCAAATCTCCAAATTAAGCCCTTTCCAATGATATAACATACTAGTCAATTTTTGAATTAGAAGTATTTTAAAATGTTTTTTTTAAAAATAATCAACTGATTTGCCACGCCTACTTTGACAGATAGAAATGTAAACATTGACCTTTTAAAACTGGGATGCTCTTGCAAAGCCATTATCTGTTTTATTTATTCCCACGAAATTAACTGTAGAATAACTGCAAGTGTAACTGTTAAGGTTGTTTACCTATTTTGGGCGCTTTCGAACACGTTGTGTTTGAGCACTTGTCGTTTATCGATACTTAAAATTTCTGAAATTTTGAAATGCCAAGATTGCAAAAAGTTTTCAAGAAACGCAAAGGTAAGTATTATCCACGTAAGAATACTATTAATAGCAAAGTAAGTACCACTGATTGTAATTTAAATGCTCGAGCTGAACATGCACATGATTCAAAGCAGTCATGTGCAAAAGAAAAGAAAATTCCCGATTTAAATGAGAGTTTTTCTTCTTTTGGTGATAGCGTAGGTATTTTAAATGCAATCATGAATTTGAATATTCTTGCTTTTGTTTTCAAGAATGAAGTTCACTGTAAAATGTGCAACAGTGGTTTAGACATGCAAGTTTTAAAAGGTAAGTCTGGACTGGCTATTACGTTTGTCCTGAAATGTTTTGCTTGTCCATATCGTGTAGAATTCTATTCTTCAAATTTTCATGAAGGAACACAAATTGCTACAATAAATACCAGGTTTGTGTATGCTATGCGTTCAATTGGAAAAGGTGCAGAAGCAGGGAGAATGTTCTGCGGCGTAATGAATCTTCCGCAACCACCTACAAGGTTTTCTCCTTACGATAAGCGAATTTTAAATGCTGCTAAACTTGTTTATGAGGATTCAATTCAAAATGCTGCGAAGGAAGCTATTTGTGAAAATGAAGGTAACAAAAATATAGCAGTAGCTGTAGATGGGACATGGCAGAAGCGTGGTTACACATCCTTGAATGGTGTAGTTACTGTGACCAGCATTGATACAGGTAAGGTGATAGATGTTGATATTCTTTCGAAATATTGCGCTTGTAAAAACTTGCCTTTTCATGAAAAGGATTGTAAAAGGAACTACGTTGGATCTAGTGGAGCGATGGAAATCCAAGGTGCGTCTAAAATTTTTCAACGGTCATTATCTTTACATAATGCCCGATATATTACGTACTTAGGAGATGGGGATTGCAAAGCATTTGATGCGGTAAAAAAGAAAAACATTTATGGAAATGAATATCCAATTGAAAAATTGGAGTGTATTGGCCATGTAATGAAGCGCATGGGAACAAGATTACGCCGATTAAAAGCTCAACTGAAAGGGCAAATCTTGTCAGACGGTAAGTGTTTAAGTGGGAAAAAATCGTTTGACTGAACATGAAATTGATAACTTGCAGTCATACTATGGATCAGCTATTCGGAGAAATCACAGCAGTGTTCAGAATATGCGGCAAGCTATCTGGGCCATTTTTCTGCATAAGTTATCAACTGATGAATATCCTCAACATGGTTTTTGTCCCATCGGGGAAGATTCATGGTGTGGATTTAAAAGGCTGAAGCATCAGGTAAGTCTTACAAACATAAAAACAGTCTTCCGGTCGCTGTTGTTGAAGCAATGCGTCCTATATTTAGAGATCTTTCCCATCCTGATCTGTTGAAAAAATGTTTGCATGGAAAAACACAAAACCTGAATGAAAGTTTTCATAATGTCGTTTGGTCACGTGTTCCCAAAGCAACATTTGTACAGATTGAAACACTTTCACTTGGTGTTTATGATGCTGTTTGTTCCTTTAATGATGGTAATGTATCGAAATTAAAAATGCTTCAAAAAATGGGCGTAGAACCAAGGGAATTTTCAGTAAGTGCCATGAAACTTCTCGATAGGGAAAGACTAATGAAAGCAATTTATGCTTTCTCTGGACGCTCGAAGAAAATTAGAAAAGATAAAAGAAGAAAAAGAAAGAAAGAAGAAGATAATATTAAGAAAAATAAGGTAAAAACCGGCTACAGTGCAGGATCTTTTTGATGAGGTAAAAATTTATACAAAAGCTACTGTGTTTTCTAATTAATATATTTTTCAAGTAATCTGTTCTTTTTTTCTTTAAATCTACTGTATGCATGAATTGGAGACTTTTACTATATATTTCATATATATTGTTGTGTGTTCTTATTCTTTATGCAAAATTTTTTAAATATTTCTTTGACATTTTTCACTAATGAACACATGTCGTAACACAGAAAATGACTATTTTTATTAAATTGTGTATTCTTTTTTTCTATAAATCTACCGTATGCATGAACTGGAAATTTTTACTATATTTTTCATATGTATTGTGTGTTTTTTGTTCTTTATGCAAAAATTTTTTAAATATTTCTTTGACATTTTTCACTAATGAACACATGTCGTAACACAGAAAATGACGATTTTTATTAAATTGTGTATTCTTTTTTTCTATAAATCTACCATATGCATGAACTGGAAATTTTTACTATATATTTCATATGTATTGTATATGTTTTTATTCTTTATGTAAAATTTTAAAAATATTTCTCAGACATTTTTCACTAATGAACATATGTCGTGACACAAAAAATGACAATTTTTAATAAATTGTGTATTCCTTTTTCTATACTTCTACTGTATGCATGAACTGGAAATTTTTACTATATATTTCATATGTATTGTGTATTTATACAAATTTTTAAGCTTTGGTGTTCAATAGTTTTTTAGTAAAAGGTTTATAAATATCTAAAAATGCAATGCCTTTTTTCGTTGCACATAGCTTGTTACATATATAAAAATACATAAATTTCATGTTCAAGAAATCTGTTTTTATGTTTTTGTTGTTTTGAATACCATTTACCAAATATTTAAAGAAAATTTTTAATTCTGCTGCTGTAAAACATTGTGTTAACAGGTGAATATATAAAACACTAATGAAACTTTTCGAAATAGTGTATAATCATGTATTACCAAAGCCATATTTTCATGTATTGACACATTTTCACATGGTATTTATGATGCTTTATAGTCAAAATTTGATGAAAGTAATGTATCAGAACTGAAAATTCCTCAAAAATTGATACAGAATTTGAGTAAAATAATTAAACGCTAAAAAATACCTCGATAGCTTAAAAGTGAAAAATGCTATAAATGTATTTTCTGAGAAATCTAAGTATAAGAAAAAACTAAAAAGCCTTAAAAGTAATAGAGAATAAGCTAATATTTAATAAAATAGGGCAAATACTTGTTGTAATTCATTATTTTTTGTGATCAAGTGCTTTTTACACTAAAAATGCAATTATCTCAAAATGGTTGTTTTCAAACTGCGGGTACAGTTTTCTCAGAATCTACAGAATGAGTGCTCATGCAATTTTTACTGCACATAAATAATATGTAACTCTATATACTAAGCTTATTTTTTTGGAGATTTTCCTGAAATATTTTGCTGAAAAGCAGTTATCGTAAAAAATTTGACAGTTTTCAAAAATTTCAAAGTGATACTTTTACGATGAATTTTTTTGAAAAAAGTAAACAATATATGTTAAATATATTTACTAGTATTTAAATAAAAAAGCCTAATTAATATGCAGACAAAATTTGAAGTTTATATATTTAACAGTTTCTGAGAAACTTGTACCTAAAATGGCTCAATTTAACATTGTCGGTATAGGCCCTACCGACTTCCCTTAAATCAAAGTCATAATTTGATGTTAATGAAATAAAATCTTAGAAATTTTTATGAATAATAGCTCTTAATATATCCGATTTATAATCCTTCTAGGAAATAGTGGATAGCCATAATTTAACTTCTGAGTTACAATTAGTCAACCTGTAAAAGAGCTAGTAAAAATACATCACATAAATAAATCAAACCCCTTTTATAAGAATCAACTTCAGTCACATTTCATTTCAAATCTAGTCACCGGGTAACCCACCGAAACAAATTAACATTAACAACTTCGTTCCAATCTAAATCACTCACGAAAGATCATTATCCACTTCAACGCTCATCACAGAATAAGTGGGTGGCCGATGACAAAAAATAACAATTTGGGCATCAAACTCGAAAAGAAGAGGGCGTTCGTTCATTTTCAATCAATAATCTGTGATCAACCCCATGTCCATACCCATATTCTACCTTCAACGTATCGAGTGATATCATTCTACAGCTTGAGAATGTTAAATGCTATCATTCCATTAATCTTTTACGCATTCCTCCTTTTGGGGTCTTTAATGAAGGGAAGGATTGACAGACGATTCGTTTTAGTGTTTTAGAAGTAATTTGTTTCAAACGGTGTCGTGAATCCTTCTGCACTAGGGGAGGGGAGATGAACATTTGACTGTAAAAGAAAGATTTGCGTTGTTTTACTATGTTGTAGAGCAGGGGTGGGCAGATTTTTCCAGAGTGCGGGCTCCTTCAATTTGTTTCAAAATGTTGCGGTCCACCCAATGTCAGTGGCATACAAAAGGGGGGCACTGGTCCGGACCCTAACCAAACATCCATGACTTTTTTTTTTTTTGCCGATTTATTATAACCCCATGTATATAGTACGTAAAATTATTTAATTCTTTGTTATTAATATTTCTTTTATTATTTAATGCTAATTATTTATTTAGTACTTTATTTTTTACTGTTTTTATTCCCGACAGTCTACAAAATTTAAAAAAAATATGTTTGACTACGTATTGGGGTATGATACGAGAATGATAGACTTTCGACCCTCGACTCCCCCTCTCCCTTGAAAAATTTTTGTGTGCACCAATGCCCAGTGTCGTAGGTGTAGTGAGGTGGAAAAAGACCTGCAATATTTATAATAAATTAAGGGCCGTGGGTAGCCTGGTGGTTAGAGCATCGGACTCCAGACCGGAAGACCTGGGTTCGATGCCCAATGCCTCCGAGTACACATGGAGTAGCTCGTTAAATCAGCGCGTGTCCGAAAGTCTTGTGGGCTGAATCACGTGTGCAGGGGAACTGGAGAATAGTCCCCTCCCCTCCAGTACCATGGCAAAATTATGGAGATCGGTGGTGTCGCTATCCATCGCCCCTTCGGGGAATTTCACCGAGCTAATTCGTACTATCACCTGTATGGTGCTCAAGGCCTAGGCCAACGACAGGCGTACTTCTAGCCCCTTGCCGCGATGAATTTCGTGGACCTCGTTCTGACTATGTCAGACAGGTGACATTAGCCATAATAAATTAATAATAAATACGGAATATGTACTTTTTTACAGAACTAAAAAAAACTAACACTTTTAAAAACGCATTTAAAGCAAAACGCAAAATACAAACATGATAATAATAGCCACAAATATAATATCAAAAGATGCATTTATTATCAAACAATTCAAAATACGTAAAAAAATAAAACGCTTTCATCTAAATTTAGTTTTCTTTGTTATAGTTAGTAGAAGACTTATATAGTCTGTGTGCATACTTCAACCAATCTTGGATACTTCCGTATATAATTAACTAACTGCTAAAATCTTCAGGCGGTCACCCCAAAAGGTCTTGGTGGTCCACCAATCGATCACGATCGACGTAATGCCCATCCCGGTTGTAGAGTGTCTAAATGATTAGTTAAGAAGAGTGAGAATATAAATTTGAATATTTAGGACACATAATTTGTAAAAAACGAAGCTTACAAATTGATTCTGTTAGAGATTGTTCTGATATTTTTTAAGTTAGGAGCTATCAAGATCACAAGCTTCTTCATTGACGGAGTCCTAATCAAATCATTAGTTCCCCTAAATGCTGTAGTTCTTAATTATGTGAAAACTATTTCACTAAATATCACCATTACAAATCATGAAAACTGTTACAAAAATCATCATTTTCAATAAAGGAATCTGTAAAACTAATTCAAAATAGGGGGCGAAATCTAAACGGCAGGGGTGGGTAAATATAAGCCCGTGGGATTCATGCGGCTCGCCAAGACAATAGGGAAACCAAATAGCAAGAAAATGCTTTCTTTTTTTTTTAGTTAATACATATTTCTGAGCAAAGTTTATATTGCAGGAAGATCAATACCAGTAAATATAGATGCAATTTGTCTGACATTAACTTGCAGGCTGTTAGAAGAATTTCAACTAGCAGTTTCACTTATGTTTTCAAAAAAGTTACAAAAAGTGTGATGAGTTACATTTGTCTCATTAAGCTGATTCTTAAATTAATTGTACTGGCAGCTATATATAGATGATATAAAATTAGTACAAAAAATTAATTTAATATAAAACTGTGATTTTTTTTATTTAACTTAAATTTATTAATTTTTATAATACAATTTATGACATGCAAAGTTAATTTGTGAATGTAATCATTTAGAAAAAGTTCGTCCCTCCTGTGTTACTCACTTCCATAGTTAGGCCCTCTAGCCAAAACACCCCTGTATTACGAAACTCAAAGAATACAATATTAGCTAAAGGAAGGTCTTCGTTCCCATCGTAGTTTAGAATTAAAAGGCCTTTCGGTACTAGGACTTAGAGTTTATATATTATGTGATAATAATACAAAACAGCTTACTGATATTAATAAGCCCAGTGTTGTCCTTTGTAATAATATAAAGAGTGTTTTTTTCCAGGTATAGAAGTTTAAGTTGGAATTACTTTCCAAGATGGCGACCGATTTAACAGCTGTCAAGTGATTTATTCGCAGTTTGGTTTGGCACGGTTTTAGATTCGTCGAATGGGCCCAAAACGAGATTGCTGTTGTTCCCGATTTTCATAAGCGAATTTTGTTTAGCGATGAAGCGCACTTCTGGTTGAATGGCTACGTCAACAAACAAAACTGCCGCATTTGGAGTGAAGGTAATCCACAAGTGTATGCCGAAACACCGTTACATCCAGAAAAACTGACTGTTTGGTGCGCTTTATGGGCTGGTGGAATCCTTCTTCAAAAACGATGAAGGCCACAACGTTACAGTCAATGGTGATCGGTATAGAGCCATGATTACTAACTTTTCCATTCCTGAATTGAACAATAATGATGTCCGGGAGCTGTGGTTCCAACAAGACGGCGCAACATGTCACACAGCTCGTGCCACAATCTATTTATTGAAAGACACGTTTGGTGACCACCTAATTTCACGTTTTGGACCTGTGAATGGGCCTCCAATGTCTTGTGATTTAACACCGCTAGACTATTTTCTGTGGGGCTATGTAAAGTCATTGGTCTATGCGGATAAGCCACAAACGCTTGACCATTTGGAAGACAACATTCGCCGTGTTATTGCCGATATACGGCCACAAATGTTGGAAAAGTCATCGAAAATTGGAGGTCCAGATTGGACTACATCCGAGCCAGCCGTGGCAGTCATATGCCAGAAATCATATTTAAAATGTAATGCCACAAGATTATCTTTCGGATAAAAAAATTCATGTCAATCGAAAAATACTTCGTTGTTTTATTGCAATTTAAAGTTCTATACCTCTAAAGAAACACCCTTTATTTTCAATTGATGACTATTACGGAATCTTCGATTATGTTCTCTTTTCTCAAAAGAATCTAAAATTGATTTGTTCCATATTATTATTGTAAGAGTTATTCAGAAATAACAGTTTCGATATTTCAAATTCAAAGTGTACTTTGGGAAGAAGATACTCTTTTAACAAAAGAAATGTATCCCGTCCATTTATATTACCTCACGATTTCCGCATTTTGGTATGAATATTTTTTTAATGAAAAGATCCACCAAAAAAATGGTGACTTGATATGATACTGCTAGATAACTGGTGCGAATGAAGGGGATATTTTTTATTTAGGTATTTTACAAGTTCTTTGTAAATCGAATAAACACTTCCAAAGAGTAAAAATGTATTGTAGTTCACAGATTTCCGTTGAGTAATATTTGAGCATTCACAAATTTGTAATTTGAAATTTATAAACTCGAAAAGATAGTCAATAAACATGAAGGAACATTATAGGAAAAATTGTGAAAGTGCATTTTTACTCGTGTATGAGCGATGTAGAGTGTTTCCATACGTGTTTTGCCTTCAACCAACCACTTGGCGTTTAACTTCCTTATGGCTTGTTTTTGATTTGAGGATCTCACTTTCTGAAAAAACCGTAATATATTCAAATAAGTAGTACAATTTAAACAGATTGGAAGTGAGGATGAAGAGGCTATGAAATGCCAGTAAAAATTAGAAGGGTAAGATAAAGTTAATAAAATTTTTACTAGTATCATAATAAAATTGACGCAGAAAAGATCATGAATTAATTAACTGGAAGGTAGTAAATACTCTCATGATAAATGTGTAGACTTCATTCAATGACAAGCACTGTTCCTAATTTATTAAGCTTCGATTACACTTATCACTTAACTTGTATAAATATGTTTCTTATTTTGATTAGGAAAAAAGATTTAAAATTCCACTGTCTAAATTTTAAAAAAAAATCTGTGAATATCTGTGAATTCTAAAATGCCACAGTTCAAGTAGTAAAATCTTTGATAATGATATAATTTCATTTCATTGCACGTCACTCGTATTGAAGACACTCCACACAAAAATTAATAATACACGAAAAGGAATAAAAACTATAAAACTTAAATTAACAGAAAAAAAGTGGCACAATTAGTATTATTTATGAAGTAATACGAAGCACACACGTCATTTAGTCTAGTATTAATCAACTTTTTTAGCGCCACGGATTAGTCAATGTTTGATCATTTTAACGTGGCCCGCTGAAGGAGGACGAGACGTTGATTGTTTATATTTTAGATTGTTTTGATTTAACAATTTTAATGCAATTGTATTTAAATATACATTCAGAATAAAATACAATTATATACCAAAAATTAATGTACAGTCATTTAACACGGGATACAAAGTTCTTTCTAAGGAAAGTCACCCAAAACCGAGAGAAATACACCAAGGTAAATATAATAGAAATAATTTATTCTTCCTTGGGTGGCCCGATATCATTTGATCCATGGGCCGGTATCGGTCCGCGGGTGGGGGGAGGGGGTTGTAGACCACTCTCTCCTGATTTAGTCCAAAGGAATAATCTTTTAAAGAGAGAGAGAGAGAGAAAGAAATTAGGATTTATAATTATATATATATCATATCATATCATATATATATATATATATATATATATATATATATATATATATATATCATATATATATATATATATATATATATATATATATGTTAAGGCATCCGACTACGTTCGGAACCATGATTTTAAAAAAGCGCATAAATGGATAATTTTCATGATATTTAGTGTCTCTTAGATTAGAATACATGTATAAAAATGTTTTAAGGACATTTTGTCAAAAGAAATTATTTAAATACAATATTTTGGCAAAAAATTAACTTAGAATAATCTTTTTTCCAAATGTGTGTGTGTTCTCCTTTTGTTCTATTATAATAATATTTTGCCTGTATATAGCTCAGACCTCTCTACAGAGGCTCAACTAGAATTTTTGGAAAATTCACATTATTTTCAGAGTTACCACCAATTGAAATAATTATTGGTGTTTTTTTCTTAAAATTGCTCCCCTCTGTTGTCGTAAAATATGAATAAACCCACTTCTAAGTTATATATTTCAAAAATTTTAGTTGAGCCTCTGTAAAAAGGTCTGAGCTATACACAGGCAAAATATTGTTATAATAGAAGCATTTTTCACAAAAGGAGAACATTTGGAAAAAAGATTATTCTAAGTAACTGTTTTGCCAAAATATTATATTTAAATAATTTTTTTTGTCAAAATATCCTTAAAACAATTTTATGCATATATTCTAATCCAAGGGACACTAAATATCACGAAAATTATCCATTAATACGCTTTGAAAAATCACAGTTCCGAACGTAGTCGGATACCTTGCAAATTTGACAGAAAACTTTATTTTATACACTAATTTAAACATCATATATGGCCTTGATATATGAAGTATTATGCATCCGAAGTGTCACGTGTTTTAGACTCTAATGCACCAAATATAATCAAGAGAAGAAATATATGTTAAATACAAAGCATTTCTCAAAAAAGAGAAGATTTTAAGGGGAAAAAAATGCTTCATTTGATATAGCTTATCTTTTTTTAATATAACTCAGAATTTACTATCCTACAGACAATAGTCCATAACAGGGGTCGGCAACCTTTTAGCAGTGGCGTACCAAACCAATCTACCAATAGGATTTAGAGTGCCACACAGTAAGGCATTTTGGAAACAATTCGATTCCCGCGGAAATGCATGCAGAGTTAGAGAATACCGGTCATTAATATAGATATTTACAATTTTATTAAATATTAATTCTGCATCATTTAAAGATAATTCTTGACATAAAAATAAGCAGCATAAAATAATTATTTCTTCAACAAAGGTTCTAAAAAATTAAGTTTTACATATATTATGTGTCAGGTGTTACATAGCAGGTGTTAAGCAATTTCTTTGCAGATTCGAAATATTTTTCATATGAGGTAAGATTTTCCACTTAGACTAACAAAACCAAAAGCAGAGTACATGTAATTTCCTCTCTTCAAGAAATTAAATCTCTCTAGCAATGACGTTCAATAATTTACAAAATATCTGTAAGTTTATCGTTCAGATTTTGCTATCTTTCAGATTTTTTCGTAATTCCGTAAATGTCCATAATGTTGAAGATGTTTAACAAATATGGTCCATTGCAAATTTATTAACATCCATCAGTGGCGTAACGGAGAACATTTGGGCCCCCATGTTGAATTTTACAAAGGGTAGGTACTTGCGTCAGTCAGGCTTTGGGCCCCCCGCGATGCGGGGGTTGCGGGGGTGTACGTTACACCACTGACATCCATCCACTCAAAAATTGAAATATTTGTAGATTAGTGCAGAGTTTCAGTGAGAAATTGTGCCTCGTACCACATATGGCACGCGTGCCAGGTTGCTGACTTCTGGTCCATAAGGTTACAATTTATTATATGGTGCAATAAATTCAGGACCTTTTTATGTGGATGAAAGAGATCTGGACCCATTCATGGTTTGATCATATTGGTTTTAAGTATCATTCCTTACAGTGTCGCACACAAGGGGGGGGGTCCGGGACCCCCCAAAGCTCTTGATTTTTTCCCGATTAATTATAATTCTAAATATATAGTACGTAAAATTTAATTAAGTATGTTATTAATGATGTTATTTTTATTAATAAATGCTAATTATTTATTCAATAATTAGTTTTTAACTGTGTTTTGTTCCCGAAAATCGACAAAATCAAAAGGAGCATGATACAAGAATGGTGAACTTTCGACCCCGGACCCCCCTCCCCCTTGAAAAATTCGTGTGTGCGCTACTGATTCCTTATTATAAGTCTCAAACTTAGCTCTATCATCTTAACTCTTTTTCATTTTTTTAAATTTCATTTATTGTATTCCATACAACATCATAGATAATCCTGAGCTCAAGTCCCACTAAGATATATTAATCAAAACTTATATAAAGAAGTCGGCAACAATGTTTTTATTGATAAAATTCATGACAGTCCCTACAAATAAATATCTTCTATCTGGATTGAAAACATTTATCCATAAAGTAATCCATCATCATTCACATTTTAAATCTAGATCACAAATCAGCATGTGCCTGAAATGAATCTATATATAATAACTACACTCTTAACACAAATATTTTATAAAAAATAACAGCTATCCCTTTCAACGCATGTCATCACAAAATAAGTGGATGACAAAAAAACAATACTTTAGGCATCAAACCCGCACAGAAGGAGAATGTTCGCCCTTAATCGATAACTCGAGATCAACTCCCACTCCCCATGTGTCTGCGCTTTTCGTCACAAGTCAAGAAGAATCAATCGGTTAGTCTTTGAATTTTAAGGGTTTTCATTTCGCTAGTCTTTTAAGCATTACTCGTTTTGGGGATCCTAATGAGGAAAGGGAACGGTAGACGATTTGTTTCGGAGTTAGAAGGTAATTCGTTTCGAAGTGTAAGTAAATCAATTTGGAAGAAAATGAGAGGTCTTGAGTTTTAATACTTTTTTAGATTACTGAAAGATTTGAAATGGTAGGATTTAAATGTTGACGAATCCCCATTTGTAGTTAAGTTTGTGGTGAATAACTTAAATTTAGTTCGGTCGGTTTATATTTTACATTAATTGTTATACAAAGGGTATTGACAACCGATTTCATTAATTAGGACTGCGATCAAATGACGAGGACACCACCGGAGTAGGTAACTCCTTCTCCTAACATATCCTTCACGTTAAAGGTTTGAAGTAAATGGCCATTTTTTATGGGCAATCGAGCTATTTATTTTGCGTAATCGTTTTTTTTTTTTCGCAGAATAAGGACTCAAACTTGTGGCACGTTTTGAGCATCAACGACCATAAAATTCTAAATAATGCCCTAGACTGTTGTGCAATATAAGGGAGTTCTAAGAAATGTAATATGGAAAATTATATAATTTGTGTTGAAATACTAGTTATATGTTACGTAAGCAAATTTTCCCCGTCCCCCCCCAAAAAAAACGTTATTTTGTGCATTAGCAAATATTCCCTTGTGTGCATGCGCGTTGTATAAATTTATTTAGTTCCAAATGTAACACTATAATCTTGTTATAATTTGTAATTTTTATATAAATAACTATACTTAATTACTAACTTATTGATCAAATACTTTTTGATTTATTTTCTTACACAAAACTTTGAAGAAAAATATTTAATTCATCTATACCAAATGATATTTGGAGATTAATACTAGATCGGAATTTATTTCGGATATGCTATAATGATCACTAATAAATTAATACTACAAGAATGATTTAAAGTAATATGCGACATTTCTAAATTATTTGTACATAAGTAAAAGTGGATGTGTGGAAACTGATTTGTTTTTTAGAAAACTTAAGAGATTTGTCACTTGAGGAAATAAGAAATAAACTTGATTGTTAAAAATACACATTAGTTATCCTTAAAAAATATTTTATTGTTGACTACACCACAGTATCAGAAATGTTTAACCACACAAAAATACAACAGATGAAATGTCAGAATTCAAAACTGTCAAACTGCAATTTTCAACAATTTTTTTCAGAAAGTTATAATTACGAAATTAGTTATTATAAAATAGTATAAATTTGGTACTATTTTTAAAAAATGTTGCATTTCTAAACGACTTAGATGAATAATTTAATTTAATGGAAAACATATCATTAACAGCACAAATGATATTTTGTATGAGTAATAATTTATCGGAATTTTTTTTTCCTTATTTTTTTTAAATATTTTTTCTCTTTATAATATTAATACTTCAAATATTTATACTATATTATAATATTTTTAAATAATGTTTCTACAAATATTATTATTTTCTAATGAAATGGGAAATTAAAATTGCATATTTGACTGTTTTAGCAGTTCACAGTTACGTACAAGATATAAATATTAAATGTAAGAATTTTCTTTGTGTAAATAGATGATCATAAATGTATTTATTAAGAATATAGTATTCCATACATAAAAATAAGATATTTTATATAACAATGATAATCTAGTAATAAAATATATAATATTCTACTAAATAAGTCATGGATCTCGTATCGAATTTAATTAAAAAGCTTTCAAATAATATATCTCGCCGATGTTTATTTTTTCTCAAAAAATCTTTATTTGATATAGCTTAACATTGTATGATTCTGATATTAATTCATAACGTGATATATATATATAATATGATTATTACTTTCAACAAATATTTTTCTCTAATGTCACTTTCATTTGAGAATATTCGAAGCATTACACTTTTTTTGTGTACCCTTTATATAATTAATTATTCCTATTATGTAATTGAAGATAAGTTCTTTTACATCAGAGGCGTCAAACTCGCGGCCCGCAACGAACATTTCTGCAGCCCGGCTAATATAACGACAAACGATAATATATAGTAAAATTTTTTAAAAAAAACTTTCCTGAAAAATAGGAAAAATATTAACAGTGAAAAGATGTCTGGTGTCAGGATGTAAACATTAAACTTTTTTTTTGCTATTTTATGTATGTTTATTACAATGTGTTTACCTAAGTTTCTATGAATATTGTATTTTTAAGCCCACCTGAAGTTAAACTTTGTCTGCTTGGCCCATTATTTTTTCAACAGGACTGTAGATTGGTATTTACTATTGCAGGCTGTGACGGGTTTTACGCGACCTTCACCAACTAATCCTCTCGGGGAATCTTTGGGTTAACATTCTCGTTTATTTCACAGCCATCCCTCTCAAGAAGAACCCCTGATATCTAAATTAGTTAGAGTATATATAGCTAGAGTTTGATAGTTGCAGGTCAGAAGGAGTGGAGCATTTGAATGCAGCGTTACTAAGGTGAGATTTAGGATTTACGCATCTCGACTTAAAAACAGAGTTTGGTTACTAGACTAAATTAATGGATCAGGAATTAATAAGTTAGGATTGCGCACATCATCAGATCAGTTTAACTTTAGGGTTGTTTTTTGCTTTCTTTATATCACTCCTAAGGGCTCCCTTTTGTAGTTTATTTGTTGTTGACTACAACAATTCAATAAAAAATTAGATTTATCATGGGGAGTTCTGACCATGCTTCGTTCCCTCCCACATCTTTAGGTAGACCGGACAATGAGGAAGTGACTTCAGGAGGAAGTCGCTTACAAGGCCTAGTACATTCCCCGGGAGCTGGCATCATTTTTTAATGCGGCACCATATGGGTAAAATACCAATTGCCACGATGTAATTTTAACACCCACAGTTTCTCCCCAGAGAGAGACACCTTAGCTCTGACAATGCGAAATTGCTCTAGGATTTAATTTTGCCTAGAGCACCCAAGCCATACAGGCACTCAAGGAATATTTTGCATACTGTATAATCATACGACATTGATTCTATAGATTTTCGGAATCATAAAATGTATCGACTTGGTCCGGAATCGAACCCGCAACCTCAGTTGTTCAAGACCAGTGACATAGCAACTACGTCACCCAGCCTGCGTTTGACCCAAGTTAGACTCTGAGTTTGACACCCTAGGTTTACATGAATATGATTGTCTTTCTCTCGTTGATTGATGACAGAATATTATCATATATAAGTGAAGTGTATTCTTTTGTAAGTATTTTATATATTGAATGGGTGATCAATATTATACAAAAAGAAATAATGCTATAAATAGGGAGAAAGAAATTTTGCTGCAAATTATCCGAGTTATAATTTTTCAAAAGTTAAAAGAAACATTTTCGCGTATACAAATACATTTCTATTCAGATAAGAATAACTAAAAAATATAAAATATCCATTAAGGAACACAAACGGCGCGCAAATGTATGTGAAATGACAATAAAGAATATTTTCAAATTTTAGTACTGTAAAAAGGGAAATAATCATAATCTCCCTATCTGTAGTTTTATATTTCACTGGAGACTCTTGAACCAAATCTATTGTATTCGAATTTCTGACTATTCGTCTTTGCGTATGCTCTAAATTTCGAGAATATATATTGAAAAAAGATAAGTTCAACGAACTTTAGATGAGTGTTTGTATATTTGAACATTTTCCGACTGCATGCTTTTTTAAAGCTTGAAAAAATTTAACTTTAGAATACACCTTATAGTTGAATTGAGTATTGTGAGTAGATTGTAAAAATAGCTTAAGAATTTGTTAACTTATAAAGTTTTTAAAAAATAAAATGTTATGTGGACATTTTAAACAGAATATTTTAGTTCCCCCCCCCCCGTTCATGAAAATAAAATTGCAATTCTAAAATCTTTGAATATATATATATATATATATATATATATATATATATATATATATATATATATATATATATATATATATATTTATTAGGTCTATTATATATTAGCTGTCCTAAGTGAGCAAAAATTATAATACTGCAGTATCCAATTCATAGTTTTTAATATCGGTTGCTCACGTGTCCTTCATTGTGTGATTTTCCTACTGTTTATGTGTTTTTTCCAATTTGATTGATGGATGCTTATCTCTTATAGTCTTGGGGCTAAGATTGTTGGGTTTAAACAAATAGTGAGGCATCAACTTTCTCTCTTTATTTGCCTGTATTAATGGGCTGAAAAAGGGCCATTTCTGTTTGCTATTTTTTTAACCTATTGCAATTTAAATTATCTCTTATACCTTCCAATATTCAACTGATTTCAATGCATTGAGCACGTGAGACCTTTCCTTATTTTAACCCTTTATGCACCGCATTATGATTAACTGCAAATTTTTTCATGTAATATTTTTTCTGGGTCACTGCATTAGAAATTAAGGGATGTACATAAATAAAATACTCAACTTTTGGAAATTTAATTCGTTAGAGCTAATTAATTAAATTGGTACTTTAAAGTACCGTCAGCACATAAAGGTCTCAAATATTCTGACTATACAAAAAGACTGAATGATTTTTAACCCAGTTTTAACTCTTAAAAATGCTAAATAACCACAGATAATACTAATATTTTACAGCACAAATATTTATTTTTAAAGATTATTGAATTTTTTAAATTTATTTACTTTTTTACACATAAACTTCATTTGATGATATTCAAAGAAACAGGTTTTTTTATTAATACACAGAAATTCATTGCACGTTGGTTGGGTAAGGTTTCGATTGAATATTTTTTAAAACATTACATCCGGGGGTAAGAAATACTGTATTTTCTTAACATTAATTACTGCACTTTGAGTTCAGCCTCTTGGTCGTTATCCTAAGAATCTAACGAAAGTTCCAGCAGATAATTTGCTAGCACTTCTTCATAAGAAAAAATTATCTGTTAGTACATCACTAATTTCAGATGATAGGTTCTAAAACAAATACAAAGCCTTTTGAAGATTGAGCTTCTTTTTTACAGAATTTCTAAGAAATGGAAATAATAATAAAAATAATATTAGCACCTTGAAAATTTTCAAAATACTGTAATATTTTGAAATAAACTAAAATAACATAATAAACTAAACATAAATAAACTAAATAACATAAATAAACATAAATAAACTAAAATGATGTTATATAATTTTTAAAATACGAATACATATTTCATTTAATTGTGTGGTTAAAAAAATACAAGCTCGGATTTAAAGTTACAAATATTTTGAAAATATTAAAATAAAAAAGTAAAGAAAAGCAAAATATAGATCAGTTAAGCAAAAAGAAACGCTACAAAAGGCATAACTCTATTGCAGTGTAGTGATGACTCTTCAACAGAACAAAAAATCTATAATAAGCTAAATGGACGAAAAAAAACTAAGTTCTTGCTCCAAGACCCAGTGTGCTGTCGGTACTTATAAGTACCACAAAGTTATTCAACTGTAAAATTAGTTATAAACACTGTTCACACTTAAAATAAATAGTCAAATCGTTTTCTAAGGTCTTCCTCAACATGTAAAAAAATAAGACACTTACCTTTCGACATTAACTATTTTTTCGGAACAAAAATGACAATCTTCGTGATCCGATCAAAACGTCAGCATACAAAATTAAATTAATATTTTGAATAACTTTAAGTAAACCACAAAAATTACAAATTATGTTTCCCAAAAAAAGAACACTTGAGTAAATAAAATAGCCAGGTCAGATAAATTAATAAAGCTTATTTACCCGGTATTTCCCAGAATCGTTTGCCAGTCAATATATAAATACTATCTAAGTCAAATATATATGAATATAATCTTTTGACTATTTCCACAAAACCCTTTGTTTGCGAATGTCTACTCAACAAAAAACCCCACAAATTTCAAGATTGTTGGTCTAATAATTTCAAACCTCTCACGATGTGTGAATAAGTCACTTTCTTCTTATGTATATAAATGCATAAGATAAACAAGTATAACAAAAACAGACCTATAAATTAATAAGTTTATTTACAATAAAAGAAAAGTTGTAATATTCCTTAAAACATTTATACAATATATTTACACTATAGCATTTTATAGTTGCCTTTTCATCGAGAATTGAATATCATCTTATATAGCACGTATAATACTAAAATAGCTTTTTTTTATTCTTAAATACCTTACTCAACAACTAACCATAACTATTAGAGAGAATTGGTAATAGTTTTGTTATAATTGTTGTTAAATTATTTATGGAAAAAAACGCAATCTATTCTATACTTAATTAAACCATTAAAAAAGTCAAACACAAATAATGCATAGGTAAACAGTGTGAGCTTTTGTTAATTCTTTACGGTTAGCAGAATAAATAATTCCTTGTTGTTGAGTAAATAAATTATTTCGTGATTATCGCTCGTTTCCAACGCAGAGTCCAGTTGTTTCCGGGATTAATACAGAACCTAGAATTAAGTGCAAACTCTATTAGACGGACTAAAAACGCTAATTAATTCTTTTGTGCACTTTTTTCTACCTAACACACTCTGAAAAGGAAATATAAATTTACTTCAGCTAGAAAATTTTGAACTAATCCAATATAGTCAATAAAGGCAAGCTGCTAACAAGCAACTCTTAAAGTAGTGACTAAATTTATATACACACAGCTGGCCACCGTAAGTGCAACACCAAGAAACACAAAAGATAGCACAACAAAAGTTATTTTGTAGATAACATGTTGACCAAGTACCAAATGATTAAATTTACAGACTTTTGTGAAGTGTGGTTCCTGCCAGAATCAGTAGCCAGAGTAGCCGCCATTGTGTGAGATCACCGCTGCCACATGCCTCGGCATTGATTCAAAGAGACTTTGGATGTGTTCTTGGGGTATAGCAGACCAAGCAGCTTCCACACGTTGCCAAAGTTGATCTAGTGTGGCAGCTGGGGGTGTAATCTGGGTCAGTCGTTGAACAACCATGGACCACATGTTTTCTATCGGCGAACAAGAGGAGTGCGAGAGTGATATCCAATACCGCCCCATACCATAATACCCGGTGCAGGACTAGTGTGGCGGTGCATAACGCAGATGCTCAGCATCCTCTCTCCATGGTGTCTCCTGACTCGAATCCGACCATCGTGGTGTTGCAGACAGATGCGTGACTCGTCAGTAAAGACAACTTTATTCCATTCTGCCACCCACATCCTTCTTTCATCGCACCTTTGACGGCGGAGACGTCTGTGGTTCTGCGTCAAGGGTAGACCAAGCAATGGACGTCTTGCGGACAGACCACTCTGCTGTAAACGGCGTCGAATGGTACGCACAGACACTGAATGATGCGTTACTTACTCAATATGCTGTGATATGGTTCGTGATGTGACTGAGCGATCCGTCACTGTCATGCGCACAATTTGCCTGTCCTCACGTGAAGTGGTGAACTGAGGCGGATGCGATCGACCACGTCAGTCCGTCGTACCCTACTGCATCCAACGTACACATATCCGCATTACAGTTGCTTGGTTTCGTCCAACACGACTACCGACTTCCCTGAAAGTTAATCCACAATCTCGGTAGGCCACTATCCTTCCTCTGTCGAACTCGGATACTTGATCAAAAGCTGATCGCTGTTTTCTACGAGACATAACTGAACGTTTTTTTGAAAAAACCACAAGAAAAACACAATTGCCGAACTTGAAATCGTCGAAATCTCCAAGCCTTAGATAGGGCTTTGAGGTGGCGCCACAGGTGCGCGTGATGTGTGTCTGCGCTGAAATCCTAATCATTTGCATATCTCACCTCCGCTAATTCATGTTGTAAATTTCATGTTATTTGCATGCTTCCTTCAGGGTTTTGCATTTACGGGGTCCAGCAGTGTATATAGTCTACGTTTTTTTAGCTATATTTTAAAATTATAATAAAACCAAAATAACAATAAGTGCACCCGTTTTCAACTAAACTTTCGAAGGTTTCTGAGAAGAATCTTACATTCAATTTTAGAAGGGGCAGTTCATATCATATCATTTTTATTTATTTGCATAAAACGAATATGAACATTCGTTCGCCATAAGAAGAATTTATAGAATCGAATAAAATTACACTAAAAACACTAAACACTAAAACTTATAACAAAAGATAAAACTTCATAATAGAATGTATATGTTAAGTTCAAAGTAATAAATCGGGCTATTATTTATAATAACCAATTATTGTTAAAATAACCACGTTTTTGGGGGGAATGTGATTTCAAAAATAACGTGACCAATTTTAGAGCATCATAAATTTTTATTTAATTAAGTTATTGACTTGAAATTTTTAATGTAGTTTCCTTCTGCATTGTACATTCTATGTAAATCCTTAGGAAAAAGCCAAAAGGGCTTTTGTGGCTATTTTTTGGGGGTGTTTTTTTAAACATTCTCTTTGATTACTTTTCCATGCCTTTGGAGTGTTCTTACTTTAAGTCTATTTGATTGTTTTTTAAATATCGCCATAAAAAATAATCAAAAGTAGCACAGTCAGAAGATGATGGTAGCCATTTCTCAGGAGGAAGAAAATTTATACTTTTATCTTTCAGCTATTTTATAGTTGATTTTGCAGTATGACTTTGTGAAGAATCTTGGTAAAAAAACAAAGTTTCCTTTAAGATATAGACGTTTACTTTCTTTGATAATGTGCTTTATAACTTAATTCTGATAGTATTTAGCATCAATTTTAGCCTATGGTTTTACAAAAAATGATTCTGTTAAGCCATGAGAAGAAATTTCCATCCATATTATAACACCTGTAGCATGACTTGCCTTTTGTAAAATAGCTGCGTCTTTGCAACGCTTTTAGAGTGAAATATACTGTATCTTCGTTTTTCCAGATGTGGATGACAGATGAAACAGTGCTTCATCAGAAATTATCCATGTTTTGTATCTATCTTTACGTAACATTAAATACAAATAGAGCAAGTACTTTTTTTCATTTTTCTATGGTCTTTGTAGACATTTGAAGACAGACGGGTTTAATCACTTTTTTATAGCCAATTTTTTTTATCTAACGACAAATTGTCGAATGCGATCGATACCTGTAGATTATTTGCTAAAGTTCGTTGACACAGAGGATTTTTCTACTCACAGTAATAAGTCTTTTTAACTTCTTTTTTTTCTATTTCACCAAGGACTTCCTTTCTTCCACATGTTTTTTTTCTATGAGAGCTTTTGATTATCAACCAAATTTTATTTCTTTTCGCAGTTTAGATAATAAACCATTAGCAAAATGTCTTTTCTGATTTTGAAATGCTTTATTTATAACAGAATTTGAGCAACTGTCCTTCTTAGCAACCAACCTTAAAATTACGTTTCGGGTTTGAGGACCTAAATTTGGAGCCAAAATTTACTCTCAGTAATAAAAATAATTAGATTGGTAGTTTAAGCGATTCACACATTTTTTTAAATAAAACTGGTAATACAGCAATTAAAATATACCATAAATAGTTATATATTTTAATTGATCACACTAATTATGAATTAACCTGTATATCGTATTTTTTAACATTTCTATGTGCTCTAATGATAAATCTGTCCTTGTAGACATTAGTAGAGTTAAGGTATTAAAAAATTGGCAGAAAACTTTAATGATTTTATTTTATAGGCAAACGTTATAAACAAAGACCAAGTTTATAAATTTATATTTACTAGAACAAAAGTTACAACCATTTCAGTAAAAACTGATGCCACTTTGGGTTGTTAAATGCTGACCGGAAGTAGCATTTTCAAACCAAAACTAAAGGCTTTTTTTCTGTTTCCGTCCACTTTTTTAAAATAAGGAAAGGAAAATTATAAAATTTATTGAGATATTTTATTCAAACGATAAAAAGAAGCCTTACTTTTTATTTCTTTTAAAGTGAGTTTTTGAATCTGCCAATTTCCGAATATCGTTCGATTTTGCTACAAAGTTTTGCAATTATTTTTTATTGAAAACATTTCATTTTGCTTTTCATGTTTTCCAATTTTTTTTTAAAAAATATTACTGGGAAGGAGGGTAAAGGTATTACTTATCCCCCCAATGGTGGACCAACTCCTAATGTACAAATTATACAACTGTTCATACTCATTGCTCAAATGGTAACACTGCATTTTGCATGTATTATGTATTTTAATTTATTTCTTCTTGTTTTTTCACGAGATTCAGTTTTGGTGCTTCACTTAAATTCATCACTAAAATTGTATTGCCAACACATTATTGATAAATTTAACAGATTTTGATAAACCTGCAGTTCTTACAACTTCCTGGAAAATTGAATATTTATTTCCGTTCATTGTTACTAAGTCTTTGCATGAGACAACACCTTTCTTCTCATGAAACGATTCCAGTCCAGACAATCTTTGCGATATTTATCTGTGAGGGCTTGCAATAATGTACTATAGCAACCGTATTCGCGATATTATATGAAACGAAGAACATATTGCTAATTCAGCTCCTACGACCAATGCAAAATCTGGGTTGCCAACTTAGCAAGTTATCTTGAACATAAATATTGTTGTGATAGTACGTAATTGGTAAAGCATCTTGGAAACCTTTTCTTTTATATAGATAGAAAAGTTTTATTTCTGCAATGGGGCTTGGACGAAATTTTAATAATAGAAAAAACAATAACAAAAAACAAAATTGAATAGACCAAATTTCGTTGGTAATTATTAATGTTAACAAGTAAATGTTATAAATATTTCACTTTAACCGGCTCAGTTGGTTATTATTAATAATGACCGTTCATTATTAATATTACTCGATAAATCACATTGACTGTAATATATATATATATAAAGTTCCAGAGAAAAACATTACCTAAAATTATCAACGAATAATAAATTGTAGTAAAAAATAATTTTAACTAATTAAAATATGATTTTTTTTACTATACGCATCCCCTTCTTGTCATAATGATTTCTAATGATTCATTTTTTTCATGTTTTCAAAATTATTAATCAAACATTTTTAAAAGGAAAAAATATTTCCGGAATCATTTTCTTCTCCATTACACCACTTTGCTCTTCGTCGTTCCACCAAAGCGTTAATGACCACTTTGAAAAAATTAATTAATCGGACAATTTTTTCCCTAACCTTACTCCTTTACGGAAGAATGAAAAAAAATCCCTAAAAGTCAATAGCAAAAATAATGATTCTCTCGGCCAAATAAAAACACTCAAACCTTTTTTTTTCAATAAAAAAAGATTTTTTTTGTGTGTGTAGTTAAGTAATATATATTTTTTTAATCCTTTCTTTAAAAAATTGGGGTTGATAGCGCTGTGTATAAATAAGGGCTGTAAGAATAATATTGGAATTGAAGGTGGATTTATTATTATAGATAACCACGGGATATCCGTGATAAATACTAGGGATTTTGCGAGTTACTTTGTAAAGGAGGGATCATTAAGGGTATCGGGGAAAGTTTCCCTCATGAATAATGGCAACGAGTATAATCATTGGCAGACGATAGATATTTAGATTTCGCGTTAACTAAACCGTATATATTTAGTTTGGATAATGTGGTATAATTAATTATACTTAGAAGGAATCCCTCCAAGATTTATAGAAACCTTTTAAGAAAGAAAAAATAGGACTTTATTTTTCCTTTTTAAATGAAATATTAATTCTCTTTCGTTACATGTATAATTAATTAACGTGAAATCTACATAAGTTTCTTTTAAGTAAACTGAGTACTTATATTTTCTTATGTGATTAAATCATAAACTTAGTTTCGTACTAAGTAACATTAATAATAGGAATGAAAACCGGGAGATTTTTCTTAAGCTTCTCTGAAAAACTGTCTTATAAAAAATATATTTAGGATTAATCTGTAACAAACGAAATTTTTTACAAGAATATAATTAATTACATAATATATAAAAAAGATGTCTACGAAACTTATATAAGTCTATTAGAGAGATTATATAAATATTTTTCAGTACTGAATCATAGAATTTTATTTTATATTTTAAAAAGTATATTGTATTATACTATAAAAAAATTAAAATGTAAGAGAGATTTAAATAAATATTTTGCGAAAAAGAATATATATATATTGTCACGGAGTTCGAAAGAAGTACACAGTTCAATTAAACAAACAATTAGATTTATTCTAACGCTTGGAGCTCGATACAACACTGGACTGAGAACATGCCCAACTGGCGATGAACTCTGCTTTTATACACTTCGGAATATTCGAGAAATAACCAGTATGCACTCTAAAGAATGATCTGGATTCATCTAGAACCTAGAGAAACAATACATTAAAAACGGAAACAAAATTCCAGTCTTTGGATAAATCTGCCGGGGCCGGGATTCGAACCCGAGACCTGAGGAAGTTCAGTCCAACGCTCTGCCAACTCGGCTATCGGGACTTGTAGCAAATTATGCGTGTGGCATTGCTCCCCTCGAAAAGAAGACAGCGCCCCGCTGTCATTTTGTTCAAGGGTCTTTATTCTGGAACGAGTGATGGGTCCTTTGTATGATTCTTTGGGAGGAATATCCTCGGTTTCGATTTGCTCGGCGGGATCATGGTACGGTTTCATACGCAGTACATGGACAACTTCTCTTAGTTTTCTTTTTCGTGAAGCAGGATCAAAATCTTGTACTTCGTAAGTCACGACTGATAAACGGCGTAGCACCTGATACGGTCCGAAATACCTTCTTAAGAGTTTTTCGGAGAGACCGACTTTCTCACTGGAGTATAAACCCATACGAGATCTCCGGGAGCGTAAGATACCATTTGGTGTTTGGAATCGTAACGTCGACGATCTTTGTCTTTGAGCTCTCAGAGTGTGCACTCGGGCTAGCTGTCGTGATTCTTCGGCTCTGGCTGCTATCTTGGTGATGTTATTGTCATCAAAATCGTTAGGACAGAATGGTAGCATTGTATCTAGTGTCGTTTCGCTTCACGACCATGAAGTAAATAGAACGGCGTAAAACCTGTGGTCTCTTGTTTAGCGGTATTATAAGCGAAGGTTACAAATGGAAGAATTTCATCCCAATTTTTCTGCTCTACATCCACATACATTGACAACATGTCGGCCAAGGTCTTATTGAAGCGCTCCGTCAGTCCATTTGTTTGGGGATGATACGCCGTTGTGAAACGATGATCAATGTTACACAAGTCGACGAGAGAGGAAACAAGTCTGGATCGAAAGACGGCTCCACGATCTGTGATAATTACTCGAGGAGCTCCATGCCTGAGGACAATTTCTTCAAGTAAGAACTTCGCTATTTCGTCGACTTCGGCTGTCGGCAAGGCTTTTGTTATTGCATATCGTGATGAGTAATCCGTGCAGACTATTATCCATTTGTTTCCATGAGCAGACTTTGGAAATCTCCCAAGGAGATCAATTCCAATGCGATGGAAAGGAGCTTTATAGCTGGAGGGATGGGAACTAAACGTCCAGGTGGTCGTTGAGGAACGGACTTTCTCCTTTGGCACTCCCGACAATGCATGACATACCGAACGACATTTCGGTACATTCCCGGCCAGTAAAATCTCTTGCGTATCCTGTCATAAGTTTTCGCGAAACCAAGGTGTCCTGCGGTGGGGGCGTCATGAAAGTGCCTTAGTATGTCTGCTCGTAGATGTTTAGGAATGACTGGCAACCACAACTTTCCATCTGGATCAAAATTCTTCCTGCAAAGGATACCGTCGATAAATCTGAATTCTTCGTTTTTGGATGAGTTGCTCAAAAGTTTTAATTTCGCAAGGTCTTGATCCTTTTTCTGTTCCATCGCAAGGTTCATACTCGTCGTGACTGCTAAACATTTGTCTGATGTTTCCGTTTCCTCTTCCACTGGATTTCTCGAAAGAGCGTCGGCGTCACTATGCTTCTTACCGGTTTTATATTTTACGTCAAAATCATGCTCTTGAAGTTGGAGGCCCATCTGGCAAGCCTTCCTGAAGGATCCTTTAAATTCATGAGCCAGCACAAGGAATGATGGTCAGTTACAACAGTAAAGTGTTTTCCGAATATGTACGGCCGAAATTTGTTGGTAGCCCATACGATGGCAATACATTCCCTTTCTGTGGTGGAATAATTCTTTTCGGCTTTTGTCAGAGTTCTAGAAGCGTATGCTATAACTTTCTCGACATTATTCTGAATTTGTACTAGGACAGCTCCGATACCGTACCCGCTTGCATCAGTATGGATTTCTGTAGAAGCTCTTTCGTCGTACATCCCCAATACTGGATCCGAAGTAAGTGCTTTCTTAAGACTGTTGAATGCTTCCACCTCTTCAGGACCCCAATGAAACTCCACGCCACTTTTCAGCAACGACTGCAAAGGTTCGGCGAGATAACAGAAACCTTTAATAAATCTTCTAAAGTATGAACAAAGGCCAAGAAAACTTCGTATGTCATGTATATTCTTTGGAGTGGGAAAATTTCTTACGGCTTTTATTTTGTCGGGATCGGGACGAACGCCATTACTAGATACAAGATGGCCCAGAATCTTTACTTCTTGGGCAGCAAAAAGACACTTCTTTGAATTTAATTTAAGACCAGCTTCCTGAAGACATTTTAGAACAAGTCTTAATCGTATAAGATGGTCTTCAAAAGTTTCTGAGAACACTATTATGTCATCTAGGTAACAAAGACACATAGTCCATTTAAAATGGCGTAGCAAATTGTCCATCATTCTCTCGAAGGTCGCAGGTGCATTACAGAGACCAAACGGCATGACTTTAAACTCGTATAAGCCTTCGGGGTAATAAATGCCGTCTTTCACGATCCGCTTCGTCTATTTCTATTTGCCAATAACCAGATAGGAGATCCATGGAAGAAAAGAACATGGCACCTTTCAGACAGTCGAGCGTATCGTCAATACGAGGCAGAGGATAAACGTCTTTTTCGTGACGCTATTCAGCTTGCGATAATCGACGCAAAAACGCCAACTACCGTCTTTTTCTTACGAGCACAATGGGTGATGACCAAGGACTTTCAGAGGGTTGGACGATACCTTCATCAAGCATTTTCTGAACCTCTTCATGAATGATGCGTCTTTCAGTCGGCGAGACTCTGTAGGCTCGTTGGTTGATTGGAGCAGATCACCAGTAAAAATCCTGTGTTTCACATTCGTCTTCGCGGCTGTCGACTTGTCGGTCTTCGTGAAAAGCCCAGAAAATTTCCGGAGTAGTTCGGATAGCTTGTTTCTCTGTTCGTCACTTAACTCGGGTGACATCATTAACGAACAATTCATCTGTGACTCCGAAATTTCTTGCTGGTCATCCAAGCAACCCGATATGTCGGAAATAACACATAGATGCCCTTCATTTAGTGGTTCAGCTTGGCCTATGCACATTCCTCTAGGGATGATTTGGTTTCGGAACTGCAGGTTGGTAACCCAGACATCACTTTTTCCGTTACGATATGTGGATACCATGGACGGTGTAGCGATATTTTCTCGAAGAGCAAATGTTTGCTGCCGTCTAGAACTACATTTATGTCTCCTCGGGTTTGATATCCTGATACTGTTATTCTAGTTAAAGAATGCGGCTTAAGTGTATAGTCCCTGGTGGCATACAAATTCCAGGCGTCAGGCGCTGTGGAGTCTCGACAGATGTCTTCTAGAACAAGTTCATTTTGTCCACAGTCTATAACGGCTTGAGACGCCTCTAAAAAGTCCCATCCTAGGATGACGTCATGGCTACAATGTGATAAAACAATAAATTCAAAAGGCAGTTCTCGATTGTTTATACGGACACGTAAAACACATTTCCCTATCGGCCGAACAAAATTTCCATCCGCAACTTTCAGCATAACGCTCTTGGCATCAGCAAACAGAACTTTCTTTAAAAATCGGCGATACTTATCGGATATGACAGAAAACGATGCCCCAGAATCTACTAGAGCACGTATCGGCTTCTTATCTATTATTACGTCTAGTTGGTTACCAGTCATCTTGGCGGTCGACGGAGGATTTCCAGTACACGCGGCCTCACCTCCTTGGAAGGTCGCTCTCCTTAGTTTTCCTCGCTCCTACGGCCTGGCGACTGACTGGATCGGCGATATGGCGACGGGGATCTGTAACGACGTATTGGGGATCGGCCTCTCGTGGGACTTGGCGTAAAACGGCGAGAAGAGTTTGGTCGGCGTATTTCTTCTTCAGTGCCAACGTCGTCGAAGTTCCGTCGGCGGTTTCGAGAGTTGTCAAAGACAGCCTTTCTTCTCGGCAGTAGCGCATTACATGTCCAGGACGTCCGCAGTGGAAACAAACAGGTCTGTTGTCAGCCGTTCTCCACACATCTGTTTTTCTTGGTTCAGGTGGGAATTTCTGAACAGGAGCTCTGTATTTCCTGGTTACAGCGGCGTATGTTGGTCGTGGTCTAGTTTCTGTAGGTTTTGTTGACACTGGGGCCAAAACCCTTTCAACTTCGTCTTGAACGATCTCTTCTAAGGATTGGGGATCGGAGTCCAAAGATTCTTGCGTCTGGTTAACTAGTCGATGGACTTCTTCTCGTACGATTGTGCGAATAAGAGAGACCAAATCAGTCTCATCCGTCAGGGATGCAACCGGTACGACGTTTGGAAGCCTTTCAAATCTCGGTCGACCAACTCTCTTCTGCTTCATATCTTCGATATAGTTGCACCATTTGATAAAACTTGCTGTGTCGTTGATTTCTCTCGTCAACAGGGCCTGATAAATATCCTCAGCAACACCTTTCATTAGGTGTGACACTTTTTCGTCTTCTTTCATCAGAGGATTTACCTCTTGGCAAAGTCCTAATACACTTTGTATGTAGGACTGTGTACTCTCGCCTGAACGCTGGGCTCGGCATTTTAGTTGTTCTTCTGCCCTTCTGGTATATTTTTGACGGTCACCGAAAAGTCCACTTAGTCCATTTTTAAACGCTTCCCAGGAATCTAAGGCGTCTTCGTTGTTGACATACCACTGTCTCGCAGTATCGTCAAGAAAGAAATAAACGTTAGCCAGGCACATCATGTCATCCCACTTGTTAAAGTTGGCTACTCGATCGTACTCTTTAAGCCATTTGAGAGGGTCTTCCCCAGGCGCTCCTCGGAAGGTCGATGGGCTCCTCCATTGCTGTAACGAAGGTGTTACTACAGCGGGCTTGGCTTCTTGCTCGGTCGGCATTTTTGTCCTCTTCCTACTATTTTTTAACAGTCCGAATTCGGGGGATAATCCTCTTAACCGGAGGCTCCTGCGAAGGTTGTCACTATTATCCACGTTTGACGTAATTGTACCCCCGCGCCTCCACCAAACTTGTCACGGAGTTCGAAAGAAGTACACAGTTCAATTAAACAAACAATTAGATTTATTCTAACGCTTGGAGCTCGATACAACACTGGACTGAGAACATGCCCAACTGGCGATGAACTCTGCTTTTATACACTTCGGAATATTCGAGAAATAACCAGTATGCACTCTAAAGAATGATCTGGATTCATCTAGAACCTAGAGAAACAATACATTAAAAACGGAAACAAAATTCCAGTCTTTGGATAAATCTGCCGGGGCCGGGATTCGAACCCGAGACCTGAGGAAGTTCAGTCCAACGCTCTGCCAACTCGGCTATCGGGACTTGTAGCAAATTATGCGTGTGGCAATATATATATATTCTTTTGAGATATATTTAAGGACATCATTGAAAGAACGATTATAAAATTTAAAACAGCCATATATTAGAGAAGACATTAAAATATTTTTTTTAAAAAAACAAGGTGGTTGAAATTTTAGATAATTATATGATGCATATATTATTTCAAAATTAATTGAAACACGATAAAGAAATCAAAAATTTCCTTCTGAGCATAATTAAGAAGTCTCAGGGGTGTTAATTTTGTCTCAAGGGGTGAAAATTTAAATAATTTTCAAACAGATATAATTCTTTTAAATTTAAATTAAATAATTCGAATCTTTTACACATTATTTATAAGGAATAGCGGCTTCAAAAAGAGTACAAAATGTTGGTCAAGAACACGTGACCTGCGATTCGCGAGTTCGTATCCTGGTATCACTTGCTTTCCCACCCCCCAAAGGAGCTGCATTTTGGCAACTTAGCCTTTGCAGACACGGCAAGTCCCTAAATGTGAGAGTCATTTCATGGTGGCACCATCTGGTGGCGGCCTCGTAACCAGATTTGGACGCTTGAATGTTTTTTTTTAATTCTACCTCTCGTCAGATGCTAAATATGGCCCAGATTTAATTTTCTCGAGAGTACCGGAGTCAAACTGATACTCAAGGGATCTTTTATATGCCACATAATTTTGTGACATGCGAGCCTACCATTTTTCCCTACCAGAAAATCTATTGACTCCAACCGGTATCGAACCCACAAGCTTAGGCTAAGGAAGCGAGCTCGCTACCTCTAAGCCACCAGGGTTGTCTACTGAAGACCTAATGTGTAGAGGGACTGAGGATTTTAAATCTGTCGAGATTCAAAGTTCTCTCATTGGCATGGTGTGGAAGTTTAGAGAGTGGGATCGCATCTCAGGTGTTTTCCTCGTCAGTTGACCAGGGTTCAAAATAATGAGTTATATCTCCATTATCCCTCCTATTGCTTTGGAAAGAGTCGAAAGTCAAAAATAAAATTACCGAATGCATGAAAAATTATTCCATATGTACATGATTATTTTTTTTCTGAATAAAGTTAATATAAGGATGTAGATAACGTTCAGAATCGAGATGAAACATTTCTTCATTTAATTTTAATAAAGTAAAACTTTTTTCTGCTAATTTGTTAGAAAAACTATGCAAGCAAATTAGGTTTGCATAATTATAATGTTCTAAGTTCTTTGTAAAAATATTTCTTTTTATAAATGTCAGATGCGATATAATGTAAGTAAATAAACTTAAAGGTAAGTAAAAAAATGTGTATAGAGTGCAGTTTATCTTACTTAGAGAGAATTCTATTCCTTTTCTCTGAGGTTTAAATAAGAAGTTAAATTTGCTACCTTTTTAGAATTATTCTCGAATAAAAGAATAAATGCATTGTTATTGTTTGCTTCAAGAAGTTATATAACAAAGTAAAAATAATAATATAACAATAATGGCATTTTACTTTTCGTAAACGCATTATATAGGATAAAGAAAGATGTCATACTCTGATGTAGTGTTAAAAAACAACATTGTATTTATTTTTATTTATTTTAGTAACTCTTCAAAAGGACAAATAAAATGTAGAAACAGTTCTTTTTCACTTAAACTTGTTGCTTGAATTAAAACAAAATGAAAGTTCAAGTAAGAGTATAACAAATTAAACTTAATACTTCTGTCTTACTTTTAAAATGTACAATGGTTTTAATTTATTATGTAATCAAATTACCCTATTTCCAATAAAAATAAAATGCTTCTCTACTTTTTTTTGGTAAATAAACATAAAAAATGAAACTCGTCGAGTTTCAAATGAACTTGCTTTAAAAAGGTAAAATATGTATTTACTGTATGCCTCTAAAACAGGGTTTCTTCAATGGTTCTTTTCCATTCCATCTTGACACATTCATATTTGCGTAAAATTTTTATATGAGTCTTTTGAGCCCCTTGGGAAAATTTTTGATCAAAATATTGCAAAATCCTAGGTTTTTCAATAAAAAACTGCAACATTCTAATGCATATGCTTCAGTTATTTTTTAGGTATACTGTGTTTTTTTTATATAAATATTCTCTTACTGGAAACTAAACCTTAGCCAAATTTTTCATGATGCATGTAATAACCTTCTGTTCTTTAAGGGGTGTTGGAAAGCTAAAATCTTATTTTTTTCATAATTTGAGATTTTTACATTTTCACACAAATTGTATAGATTTTAACCTTTCTAAAAATACCTTACTTGAACCTCTGAGGTATTTAGAAGCCTCTAAAATGTATTTTTAAATATTCATTGAATTTGGGCCACGCCCATTTTAATGGCGAAAATTGTAAACAAATTACTTTGTTTTTGCTTAAAAGTTTAACAACTGATATGAACCAAAACATGCATCTTTTATTTTAAATTGAGCCTTTTATTTTTTTATTTCCCAGCCGATTAGAAGTCTCACTGTATACATTAAAATCAATTTATCTCAAAATGTAAATTTTAATGTGCGATGTACCTTTTCTGAGAAACTGCTGTTCACAGGTATGTCAATTTTTTATGAATTATTTATAATGATGTCTAATATATACTAAAATGAGCTTTTTTTAAAACACTCAAAAATTTAATTTTTACAAATTTTTTAAGTAAAAAATAGGTCAAATTTCGCAATGTTTGATAAAATATTTCATAATTTCTAAAAAAATTCAAAATTAGCTAAAAGCTCACTTTAGTATTATAAGAGAGGTGTACTTTAATAGTATGAAAAATTTCAAGCATGTACATAAACCAGATTTTGAGAAAAGATACATCGAAAACAGCCAATTTAACATTGTCAGTATAGAGAGAGAGAGAGGTTTCCCACTCCTCTTAAATAAGCTTCCATTAAGATCATCCAGAAGGATTTATTCCACATTCCCGATGCACCCCGTTATGGACATATATTTAATGTCTAAGTACTATTATTCCAGATAATAATGTGTCATTTAATACATGATAGACGAGTAATATATAAATGTACTGGATAGATTAGATATACATAATTAATACAAGGATAAGGATATTGTTTATAGTTAAATACATAATGATTTGTATGAAGATATAAAATAACTACAATAAATCAGAGTCTTAATAAACAAATTATTGGAATAAAAGTATCGTAGGTTGATTTGTTTTGCGTTTTAGTTCTGCAGAAGAAATATAGTCAGTGGTGCACACAAGGGGGGGGACGGATACAGACCCCACCAAGGCCTTGATTTTCTTTTATTGATTATAATCCTAGTTACAGTATGTAAAATTTAATTTTTTGTTGTTAATAATAAAATTTATTAATTAATGCTAATTATTTTTTCAACCATTGATTTTTTTTACTGTTTTTTGTTCCCGAAAATCGACAAAATCGAAAGAATATGTTGGGTATCGAATTGGAGAATGATACTAGAATGGTGGACTTTCGACCCTCGACCGGCCGCGGTAGACTAGTGGTCGAGGTATTGGATCGTGGCTGGAATTTCATGCATTCGACCCAGTACCAATAAAGACCCGCCATGTACGGGTGCGATGAACGTTTAATCTGTCCAGAGTTCAAACGCTCTCCTATTGGTGTGGTGTGGTAGTTAAGAGAGGGGATTCCAGCTCAGGTTTCGTCCTCGTCAATTGACCATGATTCAAAATTATGAGGTCCTTCACCGAAAGCCCTCGTGTGGCTGATTAATATTCACTCACACACTCGACCCTGTATCCCCTTCCCACCCCCTTAAAAAATTCCTGCGTGTACCACTGTGAATACAGTACTATTTCAATGTAGCATTACATGAATTTAAGACTCTATTCACATCTATCTTCTGATAGGATATTTTGACCAGAAAAAATTAGTCCACGGATTTTTATTCTTTCTGCAATAATGAATGAATATTGAGGACAAATTTTTTAAGAAGTTCTGTCGCAAATTCGTCACATTTGTCTCGACAAAACTCTAGAAAATTCTCTGATGATTACTTAGCGAGAAACTCTGGAAGTTTCTAGAATGTACTTTCCAGTCTATGCAAGGTGGCAACAGTTGAGTTAAGCATTTCATTTGGGTTATGTGAGATTGTGATTGAGGATTTTTGAATATCCATGCTTTTCTGTGTTATATAGTGTAGATTAGAAGAAGGTTAATTGTAAATGCTAGAAAATTCCTGAATAAATTAAGATTTTTGGGGAAAGAATTTATCTGTCTATATATATCTACTTCAACATATTTACACTACAGAGTTCTTAAAGCATAGAGGAAACTTTAAAGATTTATATAATTCTTTTAAATAAACAGCTTTCGTATAGGAAAGTGTGGACCAAGAGAAAGGATAAAAACACAAATATCATAAATGGGGGTGGGGGGCGTTTTCTTTGTTAACCTCCAACATCGTCTCAAAGTGGTTCTTTTTCACACTGATTAGGAAGAAGTTTTAAAATTAGGATCATCAATAGCGCGCAGTAACATTGTTTCTCCTCGCAGCTGCAAGATCGGCTTTTCTATGCAGATAGCATTACGCTGTTCATATCTACACGTGCACCCCTAAAATACTCATTTCATCTTAAATCATGCTGACAACCAATGGTTGTGAGGAAAATAACATCTGCACTCCACCTGCGAGCCGAACTTCGAGTGAAATTAGAGGTGCAAGAAGGGATCGCCCCTACCCAAGAGAGAGTAGACCGTTTTGAACACTAGAAACGAGACATTGTGCTTTTTCTTCCTCCGTCGCCAATAAAATATTAAAATACTCAATAAGTATTAAACTACTCAACTAGTATTAAAATACTCAATAGTTAGATCAACTTGCACCTAAATGTAAGTATTGTAATTAATGGCTGCCGATGTAATAAATTAGTAGTTTAATTCCTTAAGCCTCACGCTATTCATCAATTTTTCCAAAAAGCCGCAACACGAGTTTGGCTGTGTCGATTGAATGATTGGCGACTTTTCATATGATCCGTAAGAAGTACTAAAATAGTAACTATACTGAATTCCTCAGTACGGTTACTGGAGTACCGTCAACGAAGGCCTTCAGAACCGTAAAAAGTAATCGAAGCCAATAAAAATAAATCAAATGATTGTAGGTGAGCATCGGAACTATCTGTACCCTAACAATGTCATCCAGACAAAAGCGGGGTTCCATGTGGAAATGGGATAAAGCACCATTTTGCTGAGCGAACATGTAGAGTACGAACGATAGTTGCAACATTTTGTAGCAATTCTGATAAAACCTCTCACAGAAAAATACCACAACATCGGACATAGAGTCGCTTTGGTAAAAATATTTGGACCTATGAGGAAATCGTTCGCAATACCTTCTCGAACTTTCACAGATAACTGTTCTTCGGATTCATAAGGACGTGTAACGAGTAGATTTACTGTTGCCCCTGTGACGAATCTGTACAGAACATTTCCACTAATATTCTTAGGCGTCTTTTGGAGATTATAAATTCGCATATATTTCCAATCAACTCTAAGAGGAGAACGGGATATGCAAAGTAGATAGGGTATTTAAGTAGAGCTTTTTAAGTTAGCGAAAATGAAGGCTATTGAGCCAGCAGCAGTAGTGTCAACGTTTAGAGGATTCAATTGGATTACGATAGTGAAACATTGCTGCTAGTACTCAAAGAAGGAATCTTAGGAGGTTAATATATCTGTGAAGATATCGAAGTACTACCAGGTGATATATTATAGTTTAATACCGCTTAAAAAAGCGTTAGTTGAATAAAATTAGTTTAAATTAATGAAAGCTAATAATTCGAGTTGCGTGAATTTCTCAGACCTCCTATATTTCGGTAGACCTTATTGATCTTACGCGTAGTTATTGATTAATTTCATATTTCGTATTTTAATTTAATATTAAAGGTAAATCCCTTTTGTTTTACGTAGACATATAGATATATGTCAGAGTTTCTAATATTTGAATCAAGTGAATAAATATAAGTTATATTTATACAAATGGCTTCTGGTCATTCTTTGCCTCAATTTAATCTTAGTGTCTAGGGTGGAACCCAGGGGTGTTCCCTCACCCCCACCAATTTTTATAGGATGAAAACACTTTCGTGTGTTAAAATCGCCTCGGCTGTGGATTTCACTTGTGAGCTTGGATCTGCTGCAGTGCCTTATTCTGTAAGAATTGTGCATAAAATACGAGAATAATCACCTGTTTAAAAGCATTTTTTTAAAAAATTTTAGGTAAAATCCTAGTCTGGCACACTGCTATTTTTGGCGCCATTTTTTTTCACCAAATGGCGCCAATAACCCTTGTTTCAAAAAATGACGTCACGGAAGAAAACGAAAAAAAATCGGGGGGTGACGGTCTCAGCTGGTGATCAAAAACCCTAAGAAAATGGGGTTTCCGTAATGATGTCAGGGCCGGAAACGAAGTAAAAGGGGGAGGGTGACGGTCTCAGCTCCTGTTCAAAAATCCTAAGAAAACGGGGTTTCCGTAATGGCGTCAGGGACGCTAAAAACACATGTATTTACACAAAAAGCATAAAATAAAGAAAAGGGCAAAAAGAGAATTTCTACGAAATAAAGGCAGTAAAATAAGGGGAAAACAGCATCTGAAAAATTGTAAAAAATCACTTACCACTGTGTTTTTAATTTTTAAATCATTCACTACAAACTCATTCATACTCCTGCCAAACCAATACCTGGTTAATCGCAAGATCACACAAATACTCAATCTACTCTGACTAAACCACATATCTTTTCTTACACTCTGGCAAACAAAGTGGGGATTCTCTTTCGACTGTACTCGACAACGCCATTCAAAACCATCAATCGTACCCTTTCGTTCAACCAAACGCATACCCTTTTTACACTTCTGACACTCATATCTGGAGGAAATTAATCCTTCTTTCATAACCCAATTTAAAACAGCCTTATTCCCTTGCTCTCCAAGCAAAGCAAAAAATCCTGTGGTTGCCTCGCTTTCAAGCAATTTTATTTCGCAAGCCATTCTAACAACCGGGGGAAAATCAAGCCAAAAATCGGAACACGTGGGGAAGAAAATAAGAGCAGGGATGAAACCGACGTGCTGCAGCAGGGTCAAGGGCGAAAATGGACGATGTCCACTTTTCACCCGATTTTTTTGCTTGATTGGTTTTAGGGTGGCCATACGTCAACCACCGGACTGGACAATCCGGAAGGGTTGCCATATTGTAAACTTTATCGCCAAAACTTTTGGCGCCAAAGATTTTGTCGCCAAGCAGTGTGCTTGACTAGGATCCACCCAAATTTTATTTTGATTTATTATTATTTCCTTGCATCACATCTTTGAAACTCTTTGACAATCATTCTATCGATGCTGCTAAGGTTGTTTTGCTATCAATGGATGTAATTTTTATTTCCTGTAAAACTCAAACGAAGTACTTTGTGGTAAGTAATCAATGATATTTTTTTCTCTTTTGCGTCTCATTATTTTCCATTTATGTTTTCTCAATGTGTCCCTCCTAACTATGCGTACCTATACAATTGTTAATGAGTTTTATAATTTCTGAAGCCTTTTTCCCATGCATTTAGAATTATATATGCGCTGATTTGCGCAATTCAAAAATCCCCTACATTTCCTTTAAAAATTGTTCCCTGAGTGTTTGTATCCAGTCTGAAAAACTCTATTAAGGTAAATATAACCAATGTAACAAAGCAATGTTAATTGATATTGTAATGTCACTTTCTTATCAAGAAACATGATATGTGGATGAGTTATTGTATATAAAGTGAGACATTTGCGTGATTAAAGAGATTTAGATAATAATTTCATTGATATGTGAGAAAACACTTATTTTATAAACTAGAAAATAACTCCTTGCCTAGACCTAAGCGTATATCTAAAAACAGTATTTCATATTGTGTAAAAGGAAGTTTAGCAGCGAGTTTCTGATTCGGGAATCGAATTTGTTTGTAGTTGTTCATAAGGAGATCATGTTACGCATCTCGTATAAAAAGGGATGGCTGCTAGCTCGAGTTAACATCCAATAGCGGCAAGATTGTAGTATATCCAGAGTTAGTTTACCCTTTTCGTCATAATAAAAATACTTTCATACGAATAAAGAATCAATGGGTTCAAAAGGATCAGACTTAAAGACATGCAGTATCTCAATAGCCTACCGCTTCTAACATCCCAAATCAGCGGTTCTTAAACTTTAGATTGCCGCCCTCCTTCCCCCTTTAAGTATGAGTGACATCGTGGATCCCCAATACTTTGAACACCCTTCCCTAATACATGTTATAATTTAAAACTCCTCAATAAGTTTAAGATTGCCTATTCAACTTATACAGATTTTTTAACACTTTTCTTCCTTTAAAAAAACACACACAGTTAAGGAATTATCTAACTATATATAAAAATATTACAAAACACTAATTTCAAACAAATAAATAATGAACTTGACAGTATTAATTAAAAATTTTAATGAGAAGGGTGGATCTGCACTTCTTTTACTAGTGCTGTTATATCAGGGGTACTATTTGAAATCTGCAGGCTCAATTCCAGGTCTATGTTATTCGAACGGTTTCTGTAATTATTAATCTTAACATTAAAAACAAGACCTTCACGGACTCTCTGGAAAAGCACTGTGGTCCCCCGACGGTCCGCGGATCACAATTTAAGAACCTCTGCCTTTGAAGACAGATATCTTGTTGTGTCGGCCGTGCAAGATCTCGCAGCCGCATCATAAACCTGGAGTCAGTAAACTGAATTACTCATAGCACAACAAGTAACCATCCGGATAGTGTAATGGCACCGCGGCAGTAGTGCACACAACGAAAAAACTGGATATAAGAATGTCACCACTTCGTCCTTTTTGAGCAGGGATACTCAAGCATTTTTTCTGCTGGGCCGCATACATAGGTCAATTATTTCACGCGGGCCACAACAACAGGACAAATGGGGGAGGAGGGAGAAATGCTTTAAGAACAAGATAACATTGTAAATTTAGAATGTGGAAAATAGATAAAAATATTATAACTCCGTTTTTTAATTATTATTTTTTTATTTTTGTCACTAACACTAAATTAGAACCATTTACGAAACATTCCTTCCAAATTTCTGCATCAGTAAAAGGTTTCATATGATTTCCAATAATATAAAAAAACTTCATGCGATGTCATTGTTACCGCTGTGATATTACCACGGACAAAACACTTTGTTACTGGTGCAAAGATTATTCAAGAAAGCTTATTTATCACCTCTTGAAAGAGATCTTCGAGGAAAAGTGTCATTGAATGATTCCTGTTTATTGGTATTTTTTAAATACAACACTATTGTGACAAATCGACCGATTACTGATCCAAGTTTTCCTTTCACTATAAAATAGTCAACCTCCCAACCGTCTTGAAACGATATATTTTCTTCGAATATTTTTCGATTGTTCGATAGTTAAAAGATGTGAAAGATAGTTAAAAATTAGTTCCATTGATAAAATTGTCACTACTCTAATGTTGTATGTTATCACTAACCGTAACCGTTCCAAATAGAAAAAAGAATATCAATTCGTACCCGTACGACACCGACATCAAAAAGCAAAATTGATATATTTGATTTCTTGGCGAATAATTTCCCACTAAGTTTTTATTATCTTAAATCAGTGGATTTCTCAGAGCAATGGGCCATGACCGGGCCACTGAAAAAGACTTGGTGGGCCGCAGGTACAGTATCTCTGTTTTAGAACGTCTTTTACCGCAGAAACCCGATTCTGCGTGTTTCATCATTATGAATATATACATATATGGAGACACCAAGGAAAACTCAGTTGGCCCGCTTACATCCTATATAGCCAAACTGACCTTGAGCCTGCTGGTTGTGAAGGTGTGGACACAAGTCACGTTCACTTCTTTTTCGCGTCTTCGGTAATCTGAACAACCAGCGTTATATTTTTCAGACCTCAAAAAGTTAGTGGCTTTAACTAGTCTTTGAGACATCAATTTTCAATAAGATTTCACAAGAGTCAATTTTACCCGATGTCCTGACCTACGACGAGACGGAGAATGTTCAACTGTTAACCTAGCCACCACGTTCTCCAGAACTCTCACCCATTGAAAATATCTGATTATGGATTGATAATTGTAACGTTTGAAAGAATAACGGTAGCGTATTCTTGGTGAATTAAAATATGGAATTTATTACGTCACAACTATTGAAAATTATTTACAAAATGATACATTAAAAAGTTATTAAAATTAATTAGATTGTTAGAGTCCACTATTTTGTGAGAGGAGGTTTCGTTGGTTACCGCTCCCGTGCAAGTTCAAAGCATCTCTCCTCTCTCATCTTCCGGTCGGGTCGCTAGATTCCTCGGGGGTCAAACAGGGGTTGCGCTGGATCGGAAATTGCACGTGTGGGCGTCGAATCTACAAAGAAACCGACACCAGATGTTGTTGTTGTTTTCGAAACGTGACGTTACAGCTCTCGCCCTCTCTTATGGAACTTTTCCGTTGAGAAAAGTTTAATGGGATGACGATGAGACAACTGACAGATTACCGACACATCCCTTCATCAAGCACCACTATATTTCTGAGCTGCAATTTTAATTACTAAAGAAAACGCTGAACTAAATTTGGAATTACTTATTTCTAGTGAGTGAGTGTTCTTGCTAGGGAACTTACACAAATCTATATCACGAAATAGCAATGTAATCAATGTAAGAAAACATACAATACATTAAATAAAAATACAAACACTCCTATCACAATGCCTAGTATCAATTATACTAACAACATGTTATATCAAATGCCTAGTGTAAGACCTTGCACATAAAATATTCTTCGCCACAATACTTAAATAAAATTATACTAACGACATGTGTTGATATGATATGCGAAGTGTACAACCTTACACACAAAATATTTTTCACCATATGCCTCTTGCGTAAACTAAATACTCATGTATATTTTAAAACCCTGTACACAAAATTAAGCATATTAATACATTTGCTTTTCATGGCTTTATCTTTTGACACGCATCGCCATTCGATATGATATACAGTACTAGTAAATAAATAAAATTTAATACAATTATTAACCTTTAACTAAAAAACATAAGCAACAATTATTATTCATGAGCAAGAGAACATTGTTAACAATCCCTAATTATCTATCACCGATCTGCTGAGACTATCTGCATTTTTGTGACTTTTACCCGACCGATGTACAATTCTAAAATTATATGGTTGCAAAGCCAAAGCCCATCGCATCAATCTAGGGTTAGAACTAACATTTCTATTCAACCACACCAACGGGTTGTGATCGGTCATAACTAAAAATGAATTTCCATCTAAGTAATAATGTAACCTTTTAATTGCGAAAACAATACTAGCACATTCCTTCTCCGTCGTACAATAACGCTTCTCTACCTCTGAAAATTTCTTACTCAGGTAAACGATGGGATGCTCCTCACCTTGTTCAGTTAATTGGGTTAAAACTGCTCCCATACCTGCGTTCGAAGCGTCCGTTTGAACAATGAATTCTCGTTCAAAATTTGGCGCGTACAAGACGGGCTTATCAATTAGTTTCCTTTTAGTTCTCGAAATGCGTTTTCACACTCGGTCGTCCACTTAATTTCTCCCTTCTTTGCTCTTCCCTTCAACGCATCCGTCAACGGAGCAGCAATTACCGAGAACAGATTTATATATTTTTGGTAATAACCCGCTATACCTAAGAAAGCACGTATTTGGGTTTTCGTGCGAGGGGTAGGGAACTCTAGAACAGCCTGAACTTTGATCTCGGAAGGAGTGCGAAAACCCTGACCCACAATGTGACCCAAAAATTTGACATTTTGTTGCGCAAACTTACACTTTGAAGGTTTTATCGTTAACTTAGCTCTCTTTATTCTCTGCAGAACCGTTTCCATATGTTTAATATGCGACTCCCAAGTATCTGAGAAAATTGCGATATCGTCTAGATACGGGACAACGAAATCCTCTAGTCCGTTAAGTAATTCAGCCATGAGTTTACTAAAGAAATATGGAGCATTCTTTAATCCGAAACTCATCCTTAGGGGTCGGTATGTACCAAAGCTAGTACAGAAGGCTGCGTATCGCTGTGCTGTTTTACTCAAAGGTATTTGCCAATATCCTTTAGATAAGTCAAAGACGGTAATAAATTTAGCCGCCGATACTTTTTCTACGCGTTCTTCGATATTCGGAAGAGGAAAATATTCCGTTCTAATGATCCCGTTTAATTTCCTGTAATCTATACATGGACGAGGTTCTTTCCCAGCTATCTCAACTAAAATCATAGGAGACATGTAATCCGATTCTCCTACCTCAATGATTCCTAATTTTAACATTCGGTTAATTTCGTTTTTTAAGATTTCATTTTGTCGGTGCGACATTCGATAGGGCTTCGTCCTAACTGGTTGATCGCTAACTAACTGGATTTCGTGTTCAACCAGATTAGTTAAACCGGGATTGTTTGAAAAACATTTAGAGTATTTATTTAATAATTCGCGCAGTCGATCCATTTGTTTGTCGTGAAGGTGTTTGTTCAACTCGCTAGCCTGGATTACGTCCTCGAAATCATAAATGAGAGAATTGTTTTCTAAGTATGGGATTTCTAACTCCTGGTCTGCGAGAGAGTTTTTTGTTTCATCATTAATAATTACGTTAACGTGTTCTGGCCTTTTTGTAATATGGTTTTAGCATATTTATATGATAGATTTGAGATGTTTCGCGTCTGCCGGGGATTTCGACTAAATAGTTCGTTTCGAAATTTTATTTAAAATTGTCCCAGGACCTATCCACTGCACTGCTAATTTATTTGCTCTGGATGTAGCTAACACTAGGACTAAATCTCCATCCTTAAATTCACGTTTTACTGCGTTTTTGTCATACCAAGTTTTCCGCTTAACTTGCATTTCCTCCATTTTATTTATAGCTACTTCTTGACATCTTTTAAATCTATTTATTAACTTAAACATATATTCAGTGACGAGATCACCCTCTTCTTCCGGTTCCATCCAATGTTCCATTACTAACGTCTCTGGGGTTCGCAAATTTTTCCCATACACCAACTCTGACGGTGTATACCCTGTACTTTCGTGCAATACAGTTCGTAACGCTAAAAGAATTGACGGAAGATGTTTGTCCCATTCGGAGCCTGCATCTAAACATAAGACTCGTAAGAGTCGTTTCAACGTTCGATGAAATCGCTCAACAGGGTTACTCTGTGGATGATACACAGAACTATGCCTGACAAGTATTCCGAATCTTTCAAAAAACTCGGTAGTCAGAGCACTAGTAAAAGAAGTACCCTGGTCACATTGTATTTCACGGGAAACCCCATCCGACTAAAGATGTTTAACAGCGCATCTGTGACACTAACGGAACTGATATCAGACACCGGAATAGCTTCAGGGAATTTTGAAGACATGCAAATGGCCGTGATAAGATATCGATTCCCTTTAGATGTGATCGGGAGAGGCCCACATGCATCAATATTTAGCTTAGTAAAAACCTCCTGAATAACAGGGACCAATTTTAGTGGAGCTTTCTTTTTTATCATTGGGCTTCCCAGCCCTCTGACACTGATCGCAAGTTTTTACAAACTGTTCCATATCTCTATAGCAATTCGGCCAGTAGAAATATCGGTTTAGTTTGTCTTTGGATTTCGTAATTCCCAGGTGTGCAGATGTTCCCTCATGACACAACGATTTAATAGGGTCGCGCAACCCTTCCGGCACTACTATTAACTTCACCACGTTACCTAACTTATCTTCACGATTTTTGACCAATAATTCCTTCTCTAGCGAATAAACCTGATTGGTAACCTGCACTTGACTGGCTGCCTGTTCGTATAAGGGTTTAATCTCCTCGCTATTTTTTGAGCATTGATTAAATTTTCTCGCGTAACCCTTAGCAGCGCTAATTCCGGAACATATTCCTGGAGTGCAGGTATTAAAATTTCGTCCTCTGCATCCGAAGAAACAATTATAACCTCATCTTCCCCTTTTTTAGCATCACCACTATCTATTCCCCTTTCTTCTCTAGCCGCTTTGACTTGAGCCCTTGTTTGGACAGCATTCAATATTTCGACTGGCAGGAAATTATAGCCTAAATTTCCTTTTATTAGCTCGGCCGTTTTATTTCCAAGCAAATATCGACCGTGTTGATTTAAGTGATTTCCACAAACCGCTGCCTTAGTCTGCACCGTTCCAAAGTTTCCGGAAATTTCCACGACCGCCAAAGGTAAACAAACTAATTCTGGGCTTAACGGTTGTTTTACCCAAACATTTTCACCAGAGAAAGAAGAAGGATTTATGTATTTTGCACATACTAAATCTATTGTCGCTCCCGTATCTCTAAGAATGTCTATCTCGTGACCATTCACAGAGCCCTTTGTTGTATATGAATTAAGAAAATCCGGGTTTTCATTTCCTTCAATATTATTGAGAGTTTCCGTCGTTTTGTTTTTTATTAATTTAGGGCAACCGGCTTTTATATGTCCAGGCATATTGCAATGATAACATCTTTGTATCACGCGTTTTTCCAAAGTTCTCTCTCTAGTACTCTCCGGAACAGAAGCTCCTAATCTGGGGGAAGTTTTCCCAAATCTATTTTCTTTTTCCTTGATCCCTGAGTATGTCAAAATTTTATCATTTCTGCCCCACCTATCCATGGGTTTCGAATTTACCTTTCGGACGTCCTCATAATTATCAAAGAGTTCTGCTATTTGAGTAGCTGATTTAAGGTTTGCCCAATTATCTAAAAATGATCTTTCATACTAGCATTGGCGCGTTTTTTTTTAATTGATCTACCACCATTAGATCTTTAAGATCTTGAAAGGTATTTATTTCTAAGCCAATCAGCCACTCATCTAGATAATTCGTAATTTCAAAAGTGAAATCCTTCCAGGAGCTATCGGATTTTTTCTGGTGTTGGACAAATTTTGCCGAAAGACCTCCGGACTTAACTTGAATCTTTTTAAGTAATAATTTCTTTACATAATCGTAATTTTCGGCTTGTTCCTCCGGTTCGCGAGCAATAAATTGCACGATCTCTAGGGGTAACAAACCCAATAATTGCCCCACCCACTCTTCTTTTCTATTGACGCCCTTTTAGCCTGGCGTTCAAAGATCACTAGATATAAACTAATATCTGACTGCTTAGGATCGAAATCTGGGATCAATTTTTTAAGTTTAAATTAGAGGTTACAGAACATGCATTTGTAGAATCGTTTGATTCATCGTTTACCCTAAATCCGGATTCTATTTTAAACCTTTCTAAATCAAATTTCAGCTGTAATTCTTTCTCTTTTAATGCCTGCTCCTTTACTAACTCCTCCAATCTCATTTTTTCAGCCCTTTCTAACTCCTCTAATCTCATTTTTTTTCAGCCCTTTCTAACTCCTCTAATCTCATTTTTTTTCAGCCCTTTCTAACTCCTCTAATCTCATTTTTTCAGCCCTTTCTAACTCCTCTAATCTCATTTTTCAGCCCTTTCTAACTCCTCTAATCTCATTTTTCAGCCCTTTCTAACTCTTCCAATCTTTTTCCGTTTGCAATGATAGTCTCATACAGATTTTTAACAAATTCCTCTTCATAACCTTCACTGTTAGTGATTGCAATTTTTAAGCTAGGGACAGTCATATTTAAAGTGGCATTTATTCCTAATTCCTCAGCAAGTTGCAACATGTCTTGCTTTTTCCCTTTACCAAGGAAAGCCATTTTTTAAACAATATCAAATAAATGTCACGCTAAATTTTGCACTATTGTTACTATTCTCTATTAATACAATAACACTGGTCCCATGCATACACAGAAATACACAAAGAAAACTTAACACTAAAAATAATCAAAATCATTCAAGAGACTTAAAACACAATAAATCTTAAGCTAAAATTGCACACAATGCTTGAAATACAATTACAATTCTCTAGAAACAAAATAACACTGTTCCCATGCAAAAAAAACACTAAGTATTTCAAAATTTCTAAAGAACACTTTAACCAAAATTCCTAATACAATATGCAGTTTGCAACTCAAAAATATAACAGTACTCACCCATTTGAAGTACTCAGCTTGCTGTCAGAAGCAAATTATGTGCACTAGTGGTACGGCTTCCGAAAATCGCTTTTCCTTCGGACACTCTCGCCGTTAACACTGTAGATGTAGATCAGTTTGATCTTCTATGAGCAGGACGCTCCCTTTCTCCGAAGCTGAATTTACTTGCAGCACGGCTTCCGAAAATCGCTTTCCTTCGGACACTCTCGCCGTTAACACTATAGATCAGTTTGATCTTTGAGCAGGACGCTCTTTTTCTCCGAAGCTGAAGCTGAATCGCAGAACGGCTTCCGAAAATCGCTTTCCCTTCGGACACTAGCCGTTAACACTATAGATCAGTTTGATCTTTTATGAGCAGGACGCTCTCTTTCTCCGAAGCTGAATTTACTTGCAGCACGGCTTCCGAAGATCTCTTTTTCTCCCTGCGTTGCGGTCCGTCCGTAAAAATCCAAAATTTTCCTCCTCTCACGGGTCCTGAATGCTAACTTTTTTATCCCAAAGCGCTGCCACCAAAACTCTAAGCTGTAACGTTTGAAAGAATATCGGTAGCGTATTCTTGGTGAATTAAAATATGGAATTTATTACGTCACAACTATTGAAAATTATTTACAAAATGATACATTAAAGTTATTAAAATTAATTAGATTGTTAGAGTCCACTATTTTGTGAGAGGAGGTTTCGTTGGTTACCGCTCCCGTGCAAGTTCAAAGCATCTCTCCTCTCTCATCTTCCGGTCGGGTCGCTAGATTCCTCGGGGGGGTCAAACAGGGGTTGCGCTGGATCGGAAATTGCACGTGTGGGCGTCGAATCTACAAAGAAACCGACACCAGATGTTGTTGTTGTTTTCGAAACGTGACGTTACAATAATAGACTATGACGCCATCGTTTTCCGTCACTACAATTGATGAGGTATTATATATACTTAAAGCAACATGAAATATTTTTCCTGTAACTGTCATCTAAGTAAAACTCGACTCAATGTTTGATTGGGCACGATACACGTTTGACAATATTTTACAGGGCACATACGCTTAGTCGTAGATACTGTATACCCCGAAACTGCTTACAAATTTTGTCATGTTTTCATCCTACTATGATGTATACATACAATAAGTATAATTTTTTTACTGTATGTTTCCTTCCTTACGTTGCAATTTTAATGGCCAGCAGTGTTTGTACACATGTATATAGTTGCATAATCTATCACTTAACAGTGATAAAATTATATACTGCTGCACTCACTATTTGCATGAAATCTACGAAGATTCATGATACAATATAATTTGCAAATGTCCTATCTAAATCTGAATTTCGAAAACATGTAAATGAATCCATATCGGAGTTAATGTACATGCATTATTTAATAATACAAAGTCATATACAATCCATAACACGCCGTTGATTCGTATTTCGCATTTAATTAAATAACCAGACATATATAATTAGTCTGAGCTCAACGCAATCGATTTTAACTTCGCGAAATATGACTTGTCATCTCTCCAAAGTTGTCTTATCTGGAGGAAAATTGAGTCGGAAATTGTGTTAAATTTATTCAATATGAACTTTTAAAGAGAGACATTCTAAAAGAATATCTTTTTAAACAATTACGAGAGGTAATAATTTAAAAAGGGTTTTATTTTTTGAAAGACAGTAAAATCATGATTGTATATTCATTTAGATAAATGAAAAAAGTGACTAAGTAATGTTACGGTTATGTATAAAAAATATTTTTTTTGGAAAAAAATAAAGGTATTATCATTTTATATGTAGCAACGTAATCGATCGATTCGTATTTCTGCCTTATGCTTTGTACTTATATTTATTTGCTTGTTACTATAAACAAAATGAACTATATTCAGTCGTTAAGATGACATGGTACGATTTAGGCAAAAGATTTTAATTTAAGGATATTCAAAAAAAATTTCTTGTGAGCTTATACTATGTAAAACAGATTTTGTGCTCAAAATTTCATAAAAGGCTAGCTATTTAGTTTTTTAAGGAAAAAACTTAAAAATTGTTGTGATTTTAAAATGCTACTCCTACAAAAATGTACCTACACACATAAAATTTGATTTACAAGTACGTTAAATTAAGCATTACAAAAATTGGTATAAGTTTTGCGATAACATGATTGATATTCGTGCAATACTTTTTATGAATGTTTATTGAAAATTCCATAAAAATGTATAAATTCTGAGTTCAATTATTTTTTTTAAAAAAATAAGTATTGCTTTGATCAAAAATGCATACTTACTTTTGTTGCATCTACTATTGAAAACAGATAAAAAAAATTCAAGGCATTTTGCACATTTAAAAAAAAAGATCCTTAGCATTTTAAATGAAAAACTAGTTATTTTATCTCTCTGAGATAAGTAAGTTTAAAGTTTCGATTTGCCGTAGAGATGTGAATGAAAACGTATGTAAAAGATATTGTAATTCTGCATTTTTTAAAGTATATTGCTTTCAAATTTTGTGAGGTTATAGAAAAGTATATAAAAAATAATTTAGGTTAAAAAAATTGGATTTTATTTTTTCATCGATTTTTGTCAATTGAATCGTATTATAAGAAGTTATGAAACCACTATAATTTTGAAAATTATGAAATTGATAAAAGTTATAATTATATATAACTTAAATACCCGAAACATGATATTAAAACAAATTTATAATAATTAGGTTTCAATAACTTTGAGAGAAATGGCTGCGGTAGCCTAGTAGTCTTGGTCACCGACTCATAGCCAGCGTGTTGTGATTACGAGTCTAGTACCACTGAAGACACGGGTTTAGATGGGATTGTGCATGCCTAATCTGTCGAGAATCAAAGTGCTCATATTGGCGTGGTGTGGAAGTCCAGAGAAAGGTTTCCAGCTCAGGTGGAAACCTCGTCCCTTGACCGTGGTTCAAAATTACGTGGTCTGCTGCCAGTAAACCTTTCTACAAATCGAGACCAAATTCCTTAGATGAGATGAGATTGCTAATCTTATGTGATCACAGGCGGGTGTTCTGCGTTGGAGGGGTTCACGGGACTCTGCAGTAGACTTATTTCCATGCATTTGTTCGAATATTATTATTATTTTAAAACTTTAATATGTACCATTCTAGTGTTCTTTTTTGCAACTGTGTGTTATTCTGGTTATATCATGCTAACATTTTTCTGCTATTTTGAACTATAAGGAACTCTTAAAAATACCTGTAAGTTATGTAAAATTACCTGCGTGTATCCATGTAAAAAGAAAAAAAGGGGGAGGTGGAATTTGAAAGATAAAAAAATTTAGTCAATAAAGTTTAAATGTGCGCGGGTGGGGGGAAATAAATAGGAAATGTAGCACGATATTTAATTTCTGTTTTTCCTGATCACCTTAAATACTCTAATTTTCATTGAAATGAGCAAGGGATTGAGTTCAATTTCAGACATATTAAAGTGGCTGTGATAGCCAAGTGGTCAAGGTAATGGACATGTGTCCGGCGTGTCATGAGTTCGAATCTAGTGCAACTGAAGACCCGCCTTGTAGGAAAGCGATGCACGTTAAATCTGTCGAGAGCTCAAACTTACTCGCATTGGTGTGGTGCGACAGTAAGCAGAGGGGGTGCCAGTTCTCGTCACTTGACCATGGTTCAAAATTGCGAGGTCCGTCGCTAAAATCTCTCGTGTAGCTGAATAAGGTGACGTTAATATTTGCTCACTCACTGACCTATTGTGTTATCTTTTTTATGATAATTTCGATTAATTTCTCTATAAATGAAAAATATGTATTAGCGAAAACTTTGTGACGTAATATTTCCTCAAATGGGAGTATGTATAACGGCGTATACGTCTCGCATTTGATTTAAACATAGTAAAACAGTTTCAGTTTTTTAAACCATTTCTGGGTGGATTTAGATGTATGATAAAAAGTATTATCTTGCTCAAATATCAATTTGATGACACTCCTCACGTATCGGAGGATTTTGCAGTACAGCTGTATAATTTGGTTTGGGGCAGTGACCATGAGTCCCGATATTGGCTGCAAATCGCACAATTCATCATTAGTAAAGAACTCTTGAAACCAGTACTGATCCTTCTCCCATTTGCGATTGTAGCATTTTTTCAGTTCTTTCCTTAAACCATTCTACAAATGTTTGTAGTCATGAATTTATTTTCAATCGTAAATATAATTTTTCAACCAATACATTTTAGGTGGTATTTAAATACACATTCTTAAAAAATTGTACATTAGATCATAAGTGCTTCATAAGTACAGTAATTTGTAAATGGTCTTATTTTTAACGTACTATGTGTGTTACGAACTGTTTTGCGATTAATTCATTCTAATTATTAGGAAGGTTATATCAGATATATATTTATTTCACAAGTTGGCCAACTATTAACAAATCCAGCAATATTTATGGGCATTTTTTTGTATAATAAAAAATGACCATTTCAAAATACACAAAGGATTCTTGTTTCGAAGAATTGTCATTAATACAATTGCTGTAGTCTTAGTTACACGTTGACATGAAAACTCAATGTGTAATTAAAAATATAGGTTTCTCTTCCAATAGATTTAGAATTGCATGTTCTAGACTCAAGTTCCGGACCACCAAAAGTGTTAATAAAGATTGTTTATATGAAATGGACAAATAGAGTTCTTGTGACATATGTATTGTATGTACTAATGCGAACAAGTACCCACACAAATATTGTCATAAAGCTAGAAGTCTCAATTTATAGGTCACAATCTAAAAAAACCTCCTTCATATTCAACTTCTCCGTTTTCAATGCAATTTTTTCAGCGTTTTTACAAATCCTCAAACTATACTTCAAAGGTATTTTTGTGGAACTCCTTTGAGAATCGGGAAATTTTTGTTACTGCGTCAGTAAAAGGGAACCGGTGAACCGTGAAATTGCAGTTCATTCAAAGAAATAAAAAATCTCACGATGTTATGCTGATGAATACGAATTGTGTGTGCGTGTGTGTGTGTGTGTGTGTTTCCAATGATTTCTCGAAAAACCACAACTAATAATAAGTGTGTGGTGAGAGAAGACGCATTACAGTGATGCACAACCCAAGTATTATCTTGCCAAAATTTAGGTCATTTTCGATTAATTACTTCGCGAGTATATTGAAAAACGCTCGAATAATTTGTATTGACTGTTTGGTGGGTTGTTAGAAAATAAATAAATTTGAAAATGAAGGAATTGAAAGTTTTATCGTTAAAAACAGATTCAAATTCAGACGATATAATGAAATAAGTCCCCGAGTGTTTATATGTTTAAAAATAGTGTATAAAAAGTTTCCAGGTGATATTTACCACGCATGTAATTTTTTTTATTGAGAACATTCATAACTCCGTGCACCACAAAGTATCACACTGGGGCTTGACATAGAAGTAAACGTGAAGCACACATCACAAAGAAGAGAAGGATTACAACACAAACATCCATGTCTTACCCGGGATTCGAACCCAGATCCTATGGCACCGCAGTCAGCGTCACTAACCACTATAACGGATGGGAGGCACGCTTATATTTTAAGGAAGCATTTCAGATGGTGTGCATCACAGTGCGTGTGTGATATACATTTAATTTTTTTTCCTTATCATACTTTCAATAAGAAATATTTCTTCATTGATGTTAAGGTAAAAATTACATTAAGGTAAAAATTAAATCTATTTTCAGAAATGCAGGGTTACTAATAATTAATCACAGTTAAAAAAAAAGTATAGGAAATTCCAAAATTCACAACATTTTCGATTTTTTTTTCAAGAACCTGTTTTGGAGAAGACGAAATTCTGTAATATTTCGGTGGATCAAAAAAATGCATAACATATTAGTAAGCCAAATAGGTTATGTTTTGTAATAAAATATTTGACATAAAAGAGACCATTTCGTGTGTGAAAAACATAAAAAAGTTTAGTTCAATATTTATTGTGTTAACGCACAAAAAACCGGAGAAAAGTAAAACATATATTTCTTATCCCAGAGGGGCTTAGGAATAAGGGAGAATTTCTCCTCTCTAGAATTATTATCAAAGAAGGATTTGTATTCTTTGCTTTTTTTTATATTCTTATAAATATAACAAGTAATGTAATAAAAGCACTGCTGTTATGTTTCTACGCAAACTCATACGTTAAAAAAAACCTTCAGCTGGATTGAAAGTGTTAAGTACATCACAATTGTATAATATTTGCATAAATTATTTACATAAAAAGATAGAATAGTGCAAATAAAGATGTATTCCCTGTTACAGAATTACTGTTTTTAGTTCGGATACGAGACGCTTTTGTGATAAATTTACAAGATGGATATATTAGCAAGGGACTCCTTTTACCTATAGAATTGCAACATCTGAGGTTATAGTTTTGCTTTTTCTATGTTATTTTGTTTTGTAAATGCGATTACATTTTTTAAAACTTCTTTTTCGAGCGTCTTACTTTTCTGGATTGTATTTCTTTTTCTTTTAGTGTGTACATTGCCATCAGCTTATGCAAATATGCATACAATTAAAAGTTCTATATCTTTTTTTTAATATTTAACGGCGTTCAAATAGCAGTTTAGAACTAAAGAGGTCCTTTGCATTGTATTAATTTATTTCTAAAGAGTATTATAGTGAACCTCCCTTGCAGCGATTACTGAATTTAATTTGGACAAAGATGACATCACGCTTCGTACAATATTTATTGTTGGGAATTTATTCCGAAGCATGGCTTTGCTTACATTACTGTAAAACACACTTTTTCTATTACTTGTTACACTTGCTTATTCCTATACTTGCTAAACTTATTCTATTTATTTCAATTTCTTATTCTACTTGCTATGGGAATGGTGGACTTTCACAATGTCAAATTTAGGTCAAAATAGCGATTGTGATTTTGTATACTAATAATATTCCTTATATTTTATAGAATAATTCTGTCAAAGAATGTTGTCATTTTGATTAATAATTACCGAATTTTTTTTTATTTTACACAAATATATGTTTAAAATGCACTTCTCTTACTTCGCAAATTTTCCCTTTTCATTGTTACATAAAATGCTCCTTGCGTTTTAATTTATGTCAAATATCTTTAAATTTTTCACAAATTATGAAAGATAGTGTAATTCACAAATTTGTGCATTAGTTTTCTAAAATATTTGATGGATCTTATTTTGCGTTGTTTTTAATGCCGTGAATGGGCGATAATTGGTGAAATATTTCATATAGTATAGAAAATTTATCTGTTTTTCATCAATTTTTTTTTTCTGAATTTAAAATCTATGCACTGATATATTTTGTTGCAGTTCATCTATACATAAAACAAAAATTGTGTTCATATCTTAAAAACTAATGTGCAAGGAGTATTTTTAAAAATAGTTTAAAAAATTAATTTTTTTTAAAAAAATCGTTTTACAATAGTTTTTTTAAAAAATATATTTAAATTCTAAAACATAATAATTATTTACTATACTGATTCTATTTTCAGCTAATTAAGCTAACAATTTAAGAAATTGGTTTTAATGGCCCACCGTCCCCTTAAACTTACTTATCCTACTTGTTTCACTTTCTTGTTCAACTTGTTAAACTTTTTTATTATACTTGTTTACCTTTCTTATTCTACTTATTAAAGCAAAACTAAAATTAAACTCGGCGACGCAATAGCCTATGGCATGCCGAGACATACTGTGGCCATCTCAGTTTGCATAAATCTGAGCGCTGAGTTCCATGAGAAGAAGTTCCGGTCAGGTGGCCGGTCTGACGTCAAAACCCCCAGTGTTAGTTACAAAGTAAGCTTGATACTCATTTATCGACCCACTGCAGGGATGAAAGGCTGAGTCAACCTTTCTCAGCCCAGGGTTGAGCCCGTGACGTGGAAGCGCGATACTAAGGAAGGATAAGGAAGCTACTTGATACACTTATTTTATTTGTTACACTTACTTATCCTATTGTACGCTTACTTATTCTATTTGTTACGCTTACTTATTCTACTTATTTCACTCTCAAGCACTAATTAATCATGGTGGTGAAGTCGTGGTTGGTGTTGTTTCTATCGAGTCAGTGATTCGAGTCCTGGTGCTTTTAAAGACCGGTCACTTTGAGAGGCTAATACATATTAAATCAGCTTGCTAAGATGGCCTGGAGCATATAAATCTATAAAGGCTAACATTACTCACGTTAGCGTGATGAGGATTTTGAAGAGGGAGATGCGACCTCAGATGTTGTTCTTGCTGCTTGGTTCCCAATTACCAGGTTCGTCGCCAATGTTACAAATGTTGCAACAATAATAAACAATTATTTTTTCCTTCTCGGACTGTTAATGTTATTTATTACTTTATTTAAATAATTGTTTTAGTTTGTATATATACATTGTACGAACACGAATTCTTCCTAAATTATAAAATTTTAAGTCTACTTCTGTAGGTCTGTCTTTCTCCTCGCTTACACGAAACATTACGTGAGGATTTGAAGTCTAATTGTGTGAAAGGCCACACGGTAAATTAGCTGCCAAAATCATGGACTCGGGGCCAGCGTGTCATGAGTTCGAGCATAGTGCCGTTAAAGATTCGCCGTGTAGAGGATAGGCGTTGCACATTAAATCTGCCGAGTCTTAAACTTCCTCCCATTAGTATGGTGTGGAAATTAGAAGAGCGATGTCAGCTCAGTTGTCATCCTCGTCACTTGACCTAGCACTCAAAATAACGAGGTCCGTCACAAATAAACGTCTATCTTTAAAGTACGATGCTAATATGCACTCACTTGAAATCTAATTGAAATTGATGCTTAACAGTTAACTAATAACATAATATTCTTTGGTACAATCACTATTTGAATTCTTGAGTAAGCTCACACATTTGCAAAATCAATGATATTTCTATTTTTGGAGTTGAACATCATATTAACAAATAACTGAAAAGAAATTGGAAAAGAAATTCAATAAAGCATTTTGAAATTGCATACTTAAATTTGCATTTTTTAAAATGTATTTATTTGTATGCATTATTTTGAATATATTATGCTTTAATCTTTGAAAAATATAAGTATTTGGAATTACTTTTTCATATCGGAATCCCCTAATCTTTTACAAAAAATGTATTGGACGTGAATTGTAACCTTCATTTTAAAAATACAGGAAAAAATGATTTTCTATAGAATTTCACAAACGGAGCTTCGTGAAAATTTCAAATTTTATAAAAGGTAAGAAAAACATGTTTACTATTTCTCCATAAAATATGTTTTTCTTCGCAAATGTTTTGCAATACAGCTCGATATTTTATCAGCATAAATTTCTAGGTGTATCTTTCTTCTTTTTTTTAAATCTTTGGTGGAAGGGGTTAAGAGACTGATAAAAATATTGCAACCCTAAGGATTTGAATGTAGAATAACATTGTGACAGTCTGCCGTTAGAATGTTTTGTATTTTACATATTATATTTATAAATCAAGTAGGTTGAAAGGAATTGTTATGTTAAATAAAATAAGAAAACGAGTTTTTTTTTTCTTTTCTGAACTACAGAAAATTTTAAAAAAGGAATTTCCTAGTACTTTAAAAAAATACATCACATGAAAATTCCGATTTAAAGATATAAATAAAATGTGTCTTAAGGGTTTATAAAATGTTACCGAAATATCTTTTTCGGTACATTCAGGTATAATAGGTTTATGAATTGATTGTTCGTCACATTACAAAGAAATACGGATTTCATATTCTAGAACCATGGCTAAGTCACGAGAAGGACATCTTTCTCCAATTTTTTACACTACATCAACTTGGGGACTTCGAAATTTTACAGATTTAACCCCTTAACCGCCGATTAAAAGTTACGCGATTCTCTCCCCAGAGTCCCTAGGCTGCGTTAGCCCAGTAGTCAAGGTATCGGATCATGGCAAGACATGGCAAGAGTTCGAGCGCAGTACCACTAAAGACCCGCCGTGTAGGGCAGCGATGCACGTTAAATGTGTCGAGAGCCGAAACGTCCTCCCGTAGGTGTGGTATGGTGTGGTAGTTAGGAGAGATGGTGCCAGCTCAGGTGCCGTCCACGTCACTTGACCATGGTTGAAAATTACGTGGTTCGTAGTCCTAAGCCCTCGCGTAGCTGAACAGTGCGACGTTAATATTCACTCATTCATTCATTCTCCCAGTGACCCTGTTTTTCCCACAGGTGGGTGTTTGCAGTGTATTGGGGAGAAGTAGAAGAGGAATAAGTTAGAAATCCTCCTGTGAAATAAGTAAATACTTTGCAAACACTTTCAAGGTCATTGTAATTTTTCCCTATCTATTCGGAATAATTTTACTGATAACAGCGCGCAGAAAAGTTAGTACTTCGAAATGAGTACTTCGAACTGAGTGAGACGTATAATTACACTAAATGGGATTAACAAGCATCAACTTCTCCTACAAGGTGGCTTAATAATAGACTCACTCTCAAATAATAGTCAAGTATTAATGACTCTCAATGTTGGTCATGCGTTCAGCACCGTGACCACTCGGGTTCGCAGTATGATATTGTACTTCTAGTAGAAGGAACATATATCAAATAAATTACATTTTCTTCACTATTTTGTTAAATATTGCCTTACGGCTTCTGTTCAAAAAAATCAGTGAAATGCATTCACGCATATCTGCAAAGAATGTTCGCTATCCTTCAAGGTAATTACAGTAAAGCTCTTTATGGATTCTGTAAATACATATCCCTTTTTCGGCATAAAAATTTAAATAAACATATTTACTGTCGAAATTTTGATCATATATGCATTATGCAACTATGCTAAATTGCATGTTTACATGAAACAATTTTCCCTGTTAAATCTGGGAGTTTCATATTGATTTTTATCGATTCGTTTAATAGGAATTCATTGCCTTCTATTGCTTCCAATTCTTGTAACGAGACCACTCATTTCTGGAGGCTGTTTTATGCAAATAATTGAAGAATTTTCGAGAACAGTTGCTTTTATGTCTGTATGCAGGGTGATTCTAAACCTACGGGACAAAATTTAAAGGGTGATATAACTCACTGAATTTTTTTTATCAATGAATGTATTGATATAGGAACTAATTCCTGAATGAATTTTTATTGATGAATTATTGACAAAAAAGTCACATTGAAGCACAAACATGAACTAAGGAGGGGAGAGCAAGACTAAGGAAATTCATTTGGGGTCGAGACTTGTTATAACAGTAGTACTTCTTTAGGGTGTTCAACCCTCAATGTAATTCCGCCAAATGGCCAGTCCATTCGAAGGAAATAGCCTTCAAAATTCATGCTTAGCTTTTATACAATTAAGTTTTAATTGCCTCCAGCGACTAAGTAGCGTGGTTAGACGAGCGCCTGCTTTCTACGCCGAATAGGGTTCGAAACACGCGTTATCAGCTTTTTTTTCTTTCAATTTATTTAATTATTTTTTTAAATTAAATAAATTCATTTATGAAAAATTTATTAAATATCAAATCATATTTTTAATTTTGTAAAGTAAAAAAAATTACTGCAATTATATGAATATTTATATTATATTTTATAAATACAATTTTCTATTAATAAATGATAGTTATAATGAAATATATAAAATAAATATTAAATGATATTTTTATAAAAATTAGATACAAATAGTTTTATACTGGGAAATAAAATATACTATAAATAAAACATTATGTATAATGTAAAATAATTTTTAAAATATGTTATTATTAAATTAATTATTTTATAACTATATAAAATACTTAATAAGTCCTTTTTAAATAAATTTCTTTAATTTTAAAAAAAATCATTAAATGAATTGAACAAAAAAGTTAATCGCGTGATTCGAACCCTATCCGCCTACGTAAAAAGCAGGCGTTTTACATCACTGGAGATATTTAAAACTTAATTGTATAAAAGCTAAGCATAAATTTCGAAGGCTATTTTTTCCGAATGAACTGGCCATTCGGTGGAATTACATTGAGGGTTGAAAACCCCAAAGGAATACTACTATTACACCAAGATTTGATCCCAAATGAATTTCTTTAGTCGTGGCCTTTCCTTGTAAGACATGAACGGGAAAAGTTAGATTTCTCTGAACATCGTCTCGTAATGCTTTTTTGTATCAATACTTTCAATAAATGCTCGGAATTACAACATCCACAAGTGCAAGAAAGTATCTTGAACCTTGTTCTTGTATCTCTTTCAAATACGACACGTTGACTGATATTATCATATTTTCAGGACGGTATTTTATTAAAACTATTAGATTGTTGTTTGAATCAAATTGTGATACCCCCCCTGGGCTGGAGGTATCATCTGTTCCTCATCCACGCGACCTAAGTCTGTAGGAATAAAAGATTGTTCACTCAAACCTTCCATAATAAATTTAGTTGATTATTATCTCAATTTATATTAAGCAATGCAACACAAGTCTTAGAGGCTAAAGATCAGGAGTGATATGACTTAAATTACAATTCTTTAGAAATAGTGCATTAAATCTTACTCACTATCTTTATAATATATTAACCACCAAATCTATATTTATAGACGATTATATCTCTTACCGATATACCACGGCGAACAGCTACCAATCTTTTTGTCTTCTATATAATAATGTAATCCAACTTGATTCGACTGCTAGGCAACCTTCTGGCTTCGAACCCACTTCTATATGGTTCTTAAAATACTTCCTAAGACTTTCTAAGACCTCCTCAGTCTTCTAAGACTCTCCTATGACTCTCTAAGACTCTTCTAGCCCTTTTTTCGAATGCCAAAGCTCCTATATATATAATCATTCCTAATCTGTATATCACGTTTTCTTCTTGAGTTGGTTGGAAAGAAATGCCGTTCTGGCCCCAAAGATTCCCCAAGAGGATTTTAGTGAAAGGCCCGATAAAGCCCCGTCACAAATGTTGTTTCAGCTAGATGGTGCAGCAGTTCATTTCAGTATGGGTGACTTCATGGATGCCACTTTTGGGGTGCAATAGACTGGGCTTCTTAGAAGAGTCCGATAATCATACCCATACCAATTACCAGATTTATCAAACCATGATTCCTTCTTAAGAAAGAGCATCTGAAATTTCCTTTTTGTTTGACTCCAGTTGATTTTACAAAGGAGAGAACTCGTCATTAATTTACCCATTAAGACTGCGCACATGCAAAAGATACCTGGACTTATGAAGCTTTTCCATTATTCTCTCCATTGATTGTGCCATGCTTCCATTATTGAGTCGGACTTAATTTTTTGACCATTTAATGTAAACAATTGTAACGGGTTCTATTCAGGCTTCTGGTTATCCTCTTGGCGAAAATACTCTTTATAACTGTGGTATTAATTTAAAATCCGCTTTCAGAAGAGATGACTTGGTTTTACGCAAAAGCAACTTCTATTTAAGTGCCAGTCATTGAGTAGGTGGGGTAATGGTTTAGAGTTGATCGTAAGCTGAAATTCACGTGTTAGCGACTGGTGGTCGCTTAGATTAATAATAGAAGATTCATCTATCGGAATATAATTAAAGGTTTCAACCTTACAGCTGAACGCGCTATCAGTCTGAAAGCCGGATCAAACAAAGATATTTAAGAAAGATAAATACCTTTGATAAATTTTAATTACCTAAATTCGGATTAAGATTTCTTATTGATCTTCAGGTTCAGTTATTAAAGTGCATTCGTAAAGTATTGAAAGTTAAATACATAAAATTAATGATTCTAATATCATGTCTACTTCCTCCTCGAAACCTCTCACACCCACGTCCTCCAGGTAGCGACACATTTTTGTAAAAAACCTTTTACAATGCTGTTTTAAATCAAGGAAGTCGCATTTTTTTGTATTTGTGTCTCTTATCATCTCTTTGCTTATATATATATATATATATATATATATATATATATATATAGCAAAGATATATATATATATATATATATATATATATATATAAAGTTTGTTTTAGTGAACTGTACCAGCCTTCAAAATTTATCCTATAACTCAAATTATCCTATATAATGTTCTTCGAAAAATTCGTGAAAAAAGAATAAGAGAGACAGGAGGGAAAAAGAAATAAATGGATAAATTTCCTTGAGCTTGAGAAAGAATTGTGCTTTCTCTTACAGTGGTTGGCGCTGATTTATTTTCAGATGCGTTCAGGTTAAGTCTGGATAAAAGTTAAGACATTAGTTGGTGAACTATGTCGAACCTTGCATTCATTTCCATTTTTCTTTAATTGGTTATTGTTTCCTTCGGGCAAATGTTTTCTTTTATTAAACCGTTCAAGTCAGAAACTTATTGTATAATTCTTTTAAATAAAATGCACTTATTTCATCTCGTAAGAGTAAGAACATTTTTAGTCTTGCAAATATTGTTGTTTTTTGAATGAATAGCAGAACAATATGAGAGAGAAAATGTATTAATATGTATAATTAAGTGAATTAAAAACAGTGAAAAATTGAAATAGTGTAAATAAGTAATCTTGAATAGATATTCAAACTCTATTTAGGTAAAACATATATATATTCCCCGCGAAAAACAATAGATTCATATATTCACTAATTAATAAAATTTTCATATACATGTAAATAGTGCCATAACTTTATTAAAATGAATTAAATAATGTCCGCTCTTTACAGAAGTCAAACAAATTCATTTTACACTTAAAAAGCGAAGTAATTAAACGAGATTGGGGGAAAACAAATGAATTTTTGAAGTCATAAATTATTAAATTATTAGATACAACTGTTTTATAAGTGCGCTATTCAAATTTATATAATTAGCATTGCAGAGAAGGGGGGGGGTGACATACGTTAAATATGTCGAGGCTAAAACATCTTTTCGTTGGTGTGGGGGGAAGATAGGAGGAGGGTGCCAGCTCAGAGGTCGTCCTTATCACTTGATCGAGATTCAAGATTACGAGGTCCGTTACCCAAAGCCCTCCCGTACTTAAATAGTGCGAGGTTAATGTTTATCCATTCATTTATCTAATTAGACTTTTTGACCATTCAGTTTTTAAAAAATGAATACAAATAAATAAATAAAAACGAAAGCCGTAGTAGCCCAGTATTCATATACGCGAACTCATAGTTCGGGTCCTGGTGTTAGTAAACACATGTCGGCTAAGGAAGCTGATGTCCGTTAAATCTGGTAGTTGTGGTAGGCTTACTGGGCATGGTCTTGGACTCATAGATGGCGTGTCATGGGTTCGAGCCTGGTACGACTGAAGACCCACCGCGTAGAGGGGCCCATGCACCTTAAATCTAACCTAGTTGATATGGTATGGAAGTTCGGAGAGGAGGTGCCGTCACTTTACAAAGGTTCAAAATTACGAGGTCCGTTGCCAGTAGCTCTCGTGTTGCTCAGAAGGAGACGCTAATAAATGCTCACGAACTCACACATTAAGTCTCTCGATTCTTGATATCCTCACGTGAAGTGGCGTGGAAGTTTTAAGAGTGGAATTCTAGTTCAAGTAGTCCCTTCGTATCTTGACTATGAGGCTAATTCTTGACTACCACCGCCAATAACCTTACAATAAACCGTAGTCAATTAATCCTTTTAACTACGACCATTGGCACTTTAACGTTAAAATCACTTTAACGTTATTATTTTTCTATTTCTACACACTACACACACTATTAGCCTAAACTCTCTATTTATTTACCTTGGTTGAATTTTCAATCGTTAATAAAATACATTTAAAGCGCTCCATTGAGCTGAAATTTTATATACAGGATTATTTTGGATGACAATACAGTTATTTAATGATAATTAATAAAAATGAATTGATTAAAACTAATTATTTAAAGAATTACAAATACAGTCACGTTGGCATAATTTTTGGCGACTTTGTATCAAAACTTGAAAAGGTTGTTTTTTTATCGTTTTAAAGCATTCGGTTGAACTGAAATTTTATATACATGATTGTTTTGGATGACAATACAATACTTTAATGATAACTAATAAAAATTAATTACCACTTAATGTTGTGATTCTGTCCTATGTATATATATATATATATATTTATATTAATTGTAACTATTTAATAAAAAGTAACTAAAATAAAACTTTCTTTGTTGATCTTTGTAGGAATTGGCTTAATTTTTTTATATTACTTGTTCAACTGCAACTCATGCACTACATTAAATAATTTTTTAACCATCGTTTTTTATAAAAACATCCCTCCACCATCAGTTGATTCCCTTCAAAATCGATCTCGCCTAAAGTGTTACAAATCACCGCCGGGACTTCATAAGCCTGTCAGGCTGACACATTCATTCAGGCTCCAGATTTGCCAAAGTATTCGGTGCTTCACATCAGCCTTATACCCAGGGACCCTTACATCTCTTTCCTCTACAGGTATGTTGATGTGGAATCTTCTTATTTCCTCTAACACATCGGGCGTTCAAAACTCAGTGTGGGCTCTAATCTTTTAGCTATTTATTTCGGAGGTGAGTGTTTTATTCCATTTTATGTGTTTTTATAAACCTTAAACTTCAGGATTCAAGAAGTAAAGTCCGACTTATTCGGAAGGAAAATGTTCTAGTTCTACGAAAAAGTGCTGCTTTAAATATATTTGTGTGTTGCAAAACAAACTAAATATCTGCAGAGTGTGTGGTTCTTAACGCCAAGAATCAATACTATAACAACACAAGCAAAGGAGATCAAATGACATAATTGTATCTTAGTATAAAAAAGACGGGGAAATATATTTATGCTGGAAGGACTAATAACGGTATATAAAATCTAAATAAAGCATCATTATATTTCAAAAAGAATAATAAAACGACTCAGAATTATTTTTTATTCTATATACTTTTGAAGCACATAATTTTATATTTAGATGGTGTAGTTGGCTTGTCCCTGGCGTTCTACTCCCCAGATTGCGAGTTCGATCCTGCCCAACTCGATGGATTTTCATGAGGCAGAAAATCGACATCGTCAATGTCGCATGAATATGCGGCATATTAAAGATCCCAAGAGTGCCTGTTTGGCCATCAAATTCTTAGGGCTAGTTTACATTCTCATAGTTCAAGTGGAAAAGCCCTCGAGTAGCTGAATAGTGCGACGTTAACATTCATTCACTCACTACATCACTCAGAGCTTAGTTGCTTCACTCTGTATAGGAAACTGGCTACAAAATTATATTGCGGTGATTGGTATCCCATTTATGTGATGCCGCACGTAAAAGCTGCATCAGCTTCCAGGGAATGTACTAGGTCTGCAATGGTAAATTTCAATTCGTAGCCCTATTGGAAATTTAAAAAAATAATTAAAGAAACTTTTTTTAACCGTTTCAATCGCTCAATGACACAAAGGTAGATCACAGCAATCAGTCACTAAAGTATCGCATAAGGTAAACGAAATGCACGGTCTCTGTCAAATGTTCGACTTCAATCATGCTTCCTTGCATCATCTTTATATTGGCTGGGAAGAATCTTCCACGAGCTTTTGAAGTTATCACGTGAAATAATCATATTAAATTCTTCTATATTTTTGTAAAGGCATATGTCTATTTTTGCAACTTAATTTGGCGACAAAATTTCTCGCCTAGATTATCCTTTCTCACTTAGAATTGTTGAAAAATGCTCTCTCTTTCCCTACAAAATAACTTTCCAGTCACAATGAACTTTCTGCATGAAAGAGGACAATGTGTTCAGACTTTATCATATAATATCTAATTCTATGTATATTTTGTAATAATTTTAGAATTTTGAACAGAATTGGTCCCTTGCAGTTTGAAAATATCTTGATTTAACTAATTTGTCATGAGCGGAAATGGCTCGTAGGAACTGCTATCCTTTTACTTAGGTCCTTTTAAAAGGTTCTTTTAAGGGCTATTATTTACTGAGGGGTTTTTTTAAATTAAAATTATTAAATTACTTATTCTAAATGTTTCGCGTGATTATTGTTTAATATCATTAGTTCTCTTCTCTCAATAACTGTAATTAAGTGTACTAAAAAAATTCTGAATGCCAGTCCAGGTGTAATCCTCGTCACTACATAGAGGTTAAAAATTGCGAGTTGGTGACCAAACTCGCTCACATAGCACGGTCACATACCATTTGTTCGAAAGTTAGAGGGTATAATTTAGTTGTTGTTGTTGTTGTGGCTAATGCCACCTGTCTGATGTTCTTAATCGGGGAGCGGTTGTGCGTGGGGTATAAAGTCACCCCAGGCTCACGAAATCTTTAAGGTATACGACTACGTTCGGAACCATGATTTTAAAAAAGCGCATAAATGGGTAATTTTCATTATATTTAGTGTCACTTAGATTAGAATACATGTATAAAATTGCTTTAAGGACATTTTGACGAAAAAAATTTAAATACAATATTTTGGCAAAAAATTAACTTAGAATAATCTTTTTTTCAAAATTTTCTCCTTTTATAAAAAATGCTTCTATTTCGCTTATATAAAGTAAAGACTTCTCCAGAGCGTCTGAACTAGGATTTTTGAAAAATTCACATTTTCAGAGTTACCACCAATTGAAATAATTATCGGCGTTTTCTTAAATTTGCTCCCCTCTGTTGTAGTAAAACATGGATAAATCCACTTCTAAGTTATATATTTCAAAAACTCTAGTTGAGCCTCTGTACAGAGGTCTGAGCTAAATACAGGCAAAATAATATTATAAAGGAAGCATTTTTCACAAAAGGAGAATATTTTGAAAATTGGTCACTCTAAGTATATTTTTTGTCAAAATAATGTACTTAAATATTTTTTTATTGCAATAATATTCTTAAATCAATTTTCTAATGTAAGTGACACTAAATATCATAAATATTATCCATTATTATCTGGGAAAACTGCTTATTTGTTACAAATTACCTTGTCAGTATCCTCCTACTTGACAGTCTTCATCGGAACTAAAGTGTACTTGTCACTTATCTTCCTCTTTTTTAAGAGTGGCAAACGTTTTCTTACAATCATAAGATACTTAGGGTGACTGAGTTCCCCCGCGTGACCACTTTTGCCCTTCTACGAACAGGCTACAGTTTCCCCCTGTGAACGACTTAGTGGTCTTGATTGCCGTGTTGAATGGCTCATTAGAGCTTATAAATGTAAATGAACAGAATATAAAGAAAGAAAGGGGCGGGGCGTTTGTGAGTTCTCTGCTGGATTAAGTTGAAACGAATCAAGCAAATGAAGAATCGGATGAAATAATGGATATTAATCTTGAAACATTTGCATTGAAAGAAAAATTGTCAAATGCTGCCCCTTAAAAACTCCACCAAGAAAGATGTGAAGCCACAAGTGTATCACAAGACACAATGTGGCCGATCAAAAAGACGCATCGTAAAGTCCAGCGTATAACGTTCACCTATACTTTCAAGCTACAATTTTTAAATTTTAGCTTTATATAAATTCTCTGTATAACGGCCACCCCCTTTTTTACGAAGAAATCTGAAATATTTGTTCGAAATGCTCTTATGTTTTAAAGTCATTTATTCGAGGTATTATTCCAAGTTTTTGAAACAATAGCATACTTCTAGAACTACAAACCTTTTAGTTCATAAGAAATGTTATTTCTTTTTAATAAACAGTATTTCAATATACATAGAAGTATAATTTCTTTATGATAATCTTTTCTATTATTTTTAAAGCTCTTCTTTTTGTACCCGGCGTATAATGCGTACCCGTAAATTCCCAGCTTATTTTTTTGTGTTATAAGTTCCCCTTATACGCCGCATTTTACGGTAAGCAAACAAACTTCTGCATGCTATTTGACGATCATCAACAAAACTACAATAAATTGAACAGAATACGGCAGTTTTGCCTGCAAATATCCTTCCTGTAGTATTAGTGAAAAGTGTATATGATTTGTGTCCTTTATTAAAGTCACACCCATTTGAAACATTTTAGTTGATTTGATTGGATTTTTTAACAAAGAAAAATTGAAAAGTCTTTAAATGCAGGTAAATATATTTTCTGTTAGTAAAATTATTCATTGTGGAATTACACGACTTTTATCGCGTACGATAAGAATAATTATAAAGAAAAGGAGTGGGGTGACGCAGTCACCCCACGTGACCACTATTGTTAGTATCGAGTGTGTGACCGCTCCGGAAAAAGAAATATTTCTAAATACATTTTTCGAATCAAATACCTCTTTTCCTCTTCTACCAGGCATTATAAAAACGTATTTTTGTCTATTTGAATACATTCGTGCAGTGAAAATATTATTTAAGTATAATCTGCACATATAAGTTTATTTTATTGGTAAATGATAAATGTATAAATTTTGTCGGGTGAATCTCACTATAAATATCATTTGAATGCCATTTCATCTCTTAATATTTTATAAAAAAGACTCCAGAGACAGTTAAATATAGGGAAAAAATTTATTCTAAATCGTCTTGAGATTTTTCAGATTTTACATTTCATTTCCCAGTATTATAACGAAATTTTTGTTTTAAAAAGTCAAATTTCCAAAGCATTGCTAGTTCCCGAAATACAAACTATCAGCTGCCTGTGACGTTAAGAAGTATTCTGATAGCTTTTTCAAGACTTTTTGTAGAAATTTTTTTTTCCAGTTTTCGTTCTATTTCTAAAGGAATTCCAGATTTGAAATAAGCTTTTATTCTTTAGCGTTTCGAACTGTCTAGACAATCATGATATTTATGTCTGAGAAGACTGAGTTTCCCCCAAAATAACAAAATGGTAAAACAATATTCGCTAATGCGTCACATTCAATTTCGTGATGTAATATAAGCCATGTATCCTCTGTGAATAAGTCTGTGCAATATTTTTTTTATTTATAGTACTTCTATGTTTTTTCTTCATGTTTAATGTGGCGGTTTTCATTTATTAGAGTTTGAAAAAATAATTAAATCAACGAACATTCTCAACGACACCCACACATTGGTGCTGAAATTAAAAGACCTATTATTGCTGTTAATCGCTGTCTTCATGGTCTAAAAGATTTGTTAAATTCAAAATTCATTGCAAAACGTACAGATATTAGGCTATATAAAACAGTTATCAGGCACGTACTTACCTATGGATCTGAAACATGGACTCACAGACTGAACACAGCCAGAAGTTATTAGATATATCTTTGGTGCTGTGAACAAGAATGGATTTTAACTACAACGACATAATTTTCAATTATATAAACTATTCAAGGAACCAGATGCCATTAAATCTATCAAAATGGGTCATTTGAGCTTTGCGGGATACATCTGCCCTCATCCTTTATGCTCAAAATTTACAATTACAGACCTATTGGAACAAGAACTAGGGGTAGCCATTTTTCAATATAAACAATGTATTGCCTATTTCACTTAATTGACTTAATGAACTGAACTAAGAATGCCCTAAAATAACTAAACCCGAGAAGCAATCAAACGTATTAAATTAATTATAATAGAAATAAGAACACTTATCTATTATCCTGAGCACCCTTGCTTCAACACTTGTTTAATCCTTCCTCTTGAACTAACAGTATTAAATACGACCAACGATCGTTAACGCTATGCTTCCTTCTATCTCATTTTTCAACCATCAGCCCACCTACTCTATGACTAACACTTAAATAGAAACTGTCATTTACATAAAACCAAGTCTTCTCTACGGAAAGTGGTTTTCAGCTGAATTCATAGTTCAAAAGAGTATTTTACCTAAGAGGATCAGTAGAAAGCCCGAATAGATCCCATTACAAATATAAAACACGTGCTTGTCTTTATCATGTAACCGTCATGAATTGAGCCCATTGTATGTTGTCGCCAATAAATTCTGCTTGACGAGATTTCCGCCGGCGACACGCATAAGTTTCGAATTTTGGTTTACATATTTTTTTAATGTCACAACTTACATCACTTTTGTTTTTAAATTTCAAACTGATGATAGTGTTAATGGAGAAAGATGTATTTAATGATAAAACTTCAATTTAATTTTAAATATTAATTTAAGACATTTTTAAAAAAAATATTTCATGAATTGATTATCTACTTTATAGTTTTTTAAGTTTAAAATAAATCAACTAGTTAAATTTCCCTTCACCGAATATCAATTGCTCAAAATTAGCACATTTATTAAATCGGTATGTCTGTGCATTAATTTAATATTCGAAAGAGAATTAATAATTAACTCTAAATTTAAATGAAGCATATTCTATCTCAAAAGCCTTACGCTTATATTTTTTTTAAAAAAAATTAGTAAGAATTCAGAAACTAAATACATATATACAAATTAAATTAAACTCAATTAATTCCAATTTCTTGAAAGTAAAAATCGATGAAAAAACACTTTTAAATAATTTATGTGCTTATCAAAATTCCGTTTTAAGTTCCTCCAGATAAATGATAGGAAAATTGGAGTTTAAAAACCATAATTAACTCTTCCTTTATTAGAGTAAAAACAAACGGAGGAGTTAATAATGGCATTTGATATTTCATTTAAAATATTTTGAAGGTTCTTTGCTCTGAGAAAAAGGAAGAAAATCTTATTAACGAAAAATACCATTCAATAAAATAAATATAATCTTTAATTAAGCGACCTAAATACCCGTTTATCAACACGGTCGATCGATTGTGCTAAGTAAGATACGCAAAAGATTAATTCCGATGCGTGATGAAGAATATAATTAAATGATGTCCACTGAATAAAAAAAAAGAGAAAAGGTAATGCCAAGAAGAAAATCATTGAAAAATATTTTAGTTTGGGGGATTTTCCTTGGCTGTGTAATTATATTTAGTATTTTTAAAGTCTGTACTCTCTTTTTAGTGCTTATTTTGAATCATTGTTTGTTGAGATGACAAAAATTGAGGATTGAAAAATGGTAAATTAAATATTTATTTCTTCTTCAGAAAATTGTTTTTCTTTGCATGATTTATTGAAAAAAGGTATAAACAATAAAAGACGAGAAATGCGTAGATCGAGGTTAGTGGATTTTATACTATAACTGCGCCTTAAAAGCGATTAAATTTATTGTAGATAAATAATCTGTTACGTCAGTGTTTCTCAAACTGTGGGGCACGCCCTCTTGGGGGCGTGGCAACTCTACGAGGGAGGTGGAAACATATTGAAAAGTCAAAAACAAAAGATTTTTTAAACAATTATTAATTTACTGAAAGTAAACAAACAAAACACATTCCGATATAATAAAAATTTTAAAAAAATACACATTTACTCTAATATATTACACTTTTATAAGCGCATCAGTGCTACATAATTTTATGATTAAGGTATCCGACTAGGTTCGGAGTTTAAATTTTTCAAACATTGATTTTTTGAATAATTTTATTGTTTTAAAGAACATAAATAGACTTAAAAAGTCATAACTATTAAATAACTAACATGTATCGCCCTTTCTTCTTGAAAAAAACATATTTTTAAGAAAATTTAGCAAAAATTGTTCAAGTTAAGAAAAAAGTGATAAAAAAAATGAATTGCACATATGCAATTTTAAGGCCATTGATATACTTCTTGATCCCTCTGAAGTGTCACAAACCACAGGATAAAAATATTTTAAGAAACAAATATTTTATTAGCATTTAAATTTGATGGTCATGATTTTTCGTCAAAATTACTGCACGTTCTAAGCTAAAAATAGCTGTAAAATGTGATTAAATGTAGCTGTCTTAAAACCTGCGGTTTGTTACACTCTGAAGAACCCATAGAATATATGTTATAAATTTCATTTAATTTGATTGGATTATTTAGAAGATATCTCGTTTTCCGTGCACAAATTATCATGAAAAGTTCATTCATCAAAAAACGAATTAAAAAGAATATTTTTACTAGTTACATAAAGTAAATGCTATAAGAAGAACTTAAAAACTCTCTAGTTTTATGTATTAGTCCTTTTTCCTCAATAATATTAATTTCTTTTTTCCCTAATGACCCAAACAACACCAAACATCAAACACGTAAAAAGAACTTTTTCAACCGAGTCGAATTCCTTAATTTGACAATACTAAGTTAAGCACAGGTTAAATAATTACCTGTGACCCCCCATGTGATTGTCATATGTAAAATTACATACAAAAAGTAATTCTTATCTTTATAATTTGTAGGGTTTTTAATTAATCCCTTAACTGCCGGTAAAAAGTTCTGCGATTCGCTTCCCGCTACCAATCACCTTCCACGTAGGCGCGCGCATATGATAGGGGGGGAATAATCTGAAGAAACAAATAACCTGAAATAAGTAAATCTTTCGCAAACATTGTTAAGGTCCTCTTATTACATCCCAAAGCCTTCGGAATAATTTTATGGATAGCAGTGCAGAGAAAAGATCATACTTCGGAAAGACGTATATATACGTCCGAGAAAATTAACGCTTCGACTGAACGAGACGTTTATATACGCCGGTGGAGCTCCGCCGTCGTAGGTTAAGGTTGTATCGTAGTTTTAGCATCAAAGTAGAGCGTAATTGAATTCAATACATTGTTATGGTATGAGGGGGGCGTGATGAAGATTAAGATTGAACATTCGGTCGCGAATATTGAAACTTTGAGAAGCACTGTGTTACGTACAGGATATTGCAGCAAAATTCGCATTAGGTCTTCATACCTCCTACAGCACTCAGTGTCTAAACAATACAAATACGTAATGATAAAGATTATTCGCAAGCAACCGCTCGATCATAGCAACTGAAGTCTTTAACAGCACGTTTTATACTCAATTAGTTTCAGCGAGTGACTCCTATTTAAAAGGCTGCAGGGATCTTTCTCGAAAGATCCGCTCACGTCAGAGATCGTAATATTAATAGCTTTCCCCTGGTAGTTTCCAGAAGCATCCATATAAAGCCAAAAATGTAGCAAACCCACCAAAATGGTTTCCGACTCACCAAATTTGGTCGCCAAAGAGGAGGCCAACTTGGCTCTGTTGTATCTCCAATCTTTCATGAAGTTTCGATTGAAACTGCATTATAATGTAAGGGACTGTGTTGCTTGCAAATATTACAAATTTAGTATAAAATAAGTACAACAGAAAGTAATATTAATGTTTTAAACATCCAGATATAAATTATCTATACAATTTTAAGCATTAATTACACTATGTTCAATACAATAGATTTCCGTGTTTCGAGCTCATTACCTATGATCTATAAAACGTTCTGAGAAAAATATTAAATGGCGTAACGATGAATATTAGGCCATTGAAGAATGCTCTTGTTGGTTGGGGCTCCTTTTCCGTAACGATTTCTAAATGCTCGTTGCACCGAAATAACTTAAAAACCCTTGGATACTCTAATATGCAAAAACTCTTCTCTGTCAATGCCGCCATGTTTGAAATTCAATCACAGCAATATCTTGAATGTGCTATTGATCGTGGGTGGATATGTTCTCTTTACATTCATGTATCACTTATTATAATGTATGCAATAGTTTCCAAAATATGATTTTTTAAAATCAAGTCCATCACTTGTACTTACCTGCAGTATCAGTTGCAATTACCCAACATTCCAAAATTCTATTCATACATTAAACCAAATCTCCATAACACGTTTCAATAACAAATCCTAATAATAATTTTCCCTGTCTAATACAATTGACAACATCCCATTCTTAAAACACGAGTTACAGCACAAATCATGAATAACATATTTATTAAGTTTCTCTACATTCCTAGTTCGAAAAATTTAATAAATTCGCCAGACATCTTAATTATTCATTTTCTCTCATAAATACCAACACTGAATATTTACTTAAAATAGTCAACCAAATATTTTAAGGTCAACTCCCAATCATATTCCAGGAAATCTCTGGATAAGTATTTAAGGATGAGGCATTGATTAGCTCGTGAATTACAATTTGGGATGTTATTGTGTTTGACGCTTGACAAAATCTGTTTCATCGTGGTTTAAATACATAAAAGGCACTGGATGAATCAAATTATCGAGAATATTTTACAATATTATAGAATGTTTTGTAGGAAAATTTGCATTAATTTGTAAGATTATGCAAATTCGTGTGTTTTATGAATATCTTTATTTACTTTTTATTCCATTATGTTATATTTGTTAAATGTAAAATTATATTAAATGTGAAAAATATTTTCAAATTTAGCGTCAACTTGGTTTGGCATAAAATTTTCATCATTGGCGACTTTCGTGACGCGTAAGGTATTCCGCGTAACTGTTAGAATCCATCACAATATCGGCAAAATTTTATAATTTTTTTTTTTTTAAATTTTATGATTTCATAGAAAAGTAATAGATTTAATGGGTTGTGTTTACTTATTGGGTACAGCTTGGTAAATTCAATCATTTGTGTAAAAAATGGCGCTTAAATATCAATATTTATCTACTTTTATTTATTGTACAGGGTGGGGAGAGGAAACTTCCTTTTTTTAACATGTTTCAGTGATATTCGTGGGGAAGTGTTTAGTGGAATAGGTGGAGAGAGATCTATTTTGCCCGTTTAACTCTCAAACACGTTGTGATCGAGGCAGCAAGGCGCTGTTTTGAATATAGCGTTTACAAACGGCTATAACTATTTCATGGAAAAGAATGAATCGATAAGATTTACACAGAATGTAGGTGAAACTTCAAAATTTTGTATACATATGCCATAGATGTTTTATGGTGACTTTCCTTGGTCACACGTACAACATCTAGGCAGTACTCCATTTCACGACATGCATTATAAAGCATTTGTGTAGTCACCGACGCAAATGCATTACAGATGCTTACTTTCTGTTTTTCAATTGTTTTGGGCACGGGAAGCACATAAAAACTCTGTCTTTCACATAACCCTATTAAAAAAAGCTAAGAGAAAAAGACATCACCACTTCGACCAATCCAACGATTTGTAAAATGTCCTCCTTACAAGAGTTTCTCATTTCCCGGGTTTTTCCATTCCCGAGAATACATCAAATTTTCAAACAATTTAAAAACAAGTCATTTTTAAACAAAATCAATAATAATTGTATAAAATAAGTACACATATAAATTCCAAAATTATTACGTATTTATTTAATGAGCTAAAAATACAAAAATATAAAATAAATTGATTATTGATTTTTAAAATAAGATTTCAGAAAGCAAAAGCAAAATTTATACTATTATCACTCAGTCTAGTTCTAAGCTTTGTGACGAACAATCCGGCAGCAACTGAAGTTGGAGGAATTGTTTATAAAGTCTCACATAGTTTTATAATTTTTGGTGATAGATTTTCAGTCGAGTCGAACAACTGCATCTCTTGTTCCATGATTTTGTTGAAACTAGTGCTTCTTGGTTGAACAATATAAAACTTGTGTTTTAGAGTAAATTGCTTTCTCTAATTTTTCGTCCTACGTCAGAGGTTTTTCTTTCAAAATCTTCATGCTTTCTTCTTCCGAGTGTGAAGCGTTGGACATTGATTCCTCTTCTTCGCCGAAAAGCCTTGTCCCTATCTCTCTCTCTCTCATTTCGGTTTGTCTAACCAAACAATTTTCACTAGGAAATCGCGAAATATCGACAGTACTACAGCTGCTTCGTATTTTCTCCCAAAATTCAGGTATTCCATTAATCCTACTAAATTAACGTCGCGTTCCTAATTAATTCTTTGGATTAGAGAATATTTTATATTTTTCCCAAATTCTGAGTTTTGTTCGTTCAATTCTGCAATAACGAAAAAAAATACACCTTCTGCAGTTAGCAAGGTTTCATTTCTGCTGCATAATTTTTCTAAGCCAATTTTTACTGGCTTTAAGCCAAGCTACAAATGAACAGTTAAAATGTGGAAAATTGACTAAAATATCGACAAAAAATTTTTGACTTATTTTAATATTATATTAGCCTCTCTATCAAACGCAAAAAAAATTGGGGGGTTTCATGCATTTTTACTGAGTTATGGGGTAGTTCCGATTCAGTCATCTATGACCAAGCCCCTTTGTTTACATTCTGATGTCATGCTGACAAAGCTGTCATGTACTTTGACAGTACGAATTTTATTTACTGTAGACATAGCCTCTATATTTTTTATTTTTAAATGTTAGTTTATCAAGGTCTGGATGGCAACAATTTGTTTTAACTGTATCTGAGACCTAAATCGGCATTATTTGTTTACAATTAGTTTGAACTTGCGTTTGCATTTTTCGTTCAATTTTATTCAAACTTTATATTGATTTTACCAAAACAAAAATTTCTTTTCAGAACTAAAGTTTATTTTAAATTGCCTTTGTTATTTAAAATTTTTATAATGGATCTTATGTCATCGAGATATAGAAAACCTAAAGGTCGTCCTACCAAAAGGAGAAAGATGTTGGCTGAAAATAGCAAGAAGCGATGGCAGAAATCTTCTAAAACTGTTGATGAAAAAAACTGTAATAGTATGGTATTGCAGAGAGATACATTATCTGAACCGAGTACATCTTCCCAACCTGAGGCAAGCTATATTTTCACCCACAAGGTTGTGTTTTCTGAACTATTGCAGAAAGCTCCTTGTAAATATTGTACAAACTGTACCCTTGTTATAAAACAACACCATTCCATGGGGTATTCTACAAAGATGGAACTTTTATGCGAATCACATGTCATGAAAGCTATGGAAGTGTTTTTTCAAGTTTCAGGAAGAGGCCTAAAATTCACATGATATAAACAGCAAACTGGTGAGTGCCTTCCTATCCATAGGCAGAGGGCATGCTGCTTTGGAAACGTTTTTATCTGTGCTCAACATGCCAACAATGGACCGAAAAACCTTTGCCAAATGCATGCACAACTTATCCGTGAAAAACAAAGAGGTGAAGAAAAAAATGCTCGAAATGTCACGTCAAGCTGCTAGAGAAGCTCACGTAAAAGTTGATGCTTCTCTAAAAAATCAGGAAGTAATTGATGTGAGTGTGTCATATAACGGTACTTGGCAAAAGCGAGGACATACATCTAACCTAGGATTAGGAATAATCATCGATATCCTTAGTGAACTTGTCCTTGACTTTGAAGTATTGTCGAAATACTGTCAGAATTGTGTAGTTGCTGGTCGAGATATGGGAGTCGATAGTGCGGAGTTTCACATATGGCAAAAAGGACATGCGGATGAGTGTGACAAAAATTTTGATGGAACTTCTGGAGCCATGGAGATGCACGCTGCACTAATTATGTGGAGGCAGTCAATTAGTGATTGCCAAAGGAGATTCCTTTCCATGCTGAGTGATGGTGACTCAAAAACTTTTCAATTTTTGTCGGACAATAAAATATATGGTTCTGATATAAAAATCGAAAAGGAAGAGTGCCTGAATCATATTGCAAAGAGGCTAGGCACATCGTTACGTAACAAAGTGAAAGAATGGAAGGTGAAAAAAAGTGACTCTTGGTGGGCGTAAGCAGGGAAGCCTTACAGATAAAAACATCACAAAGTTGCAAAATTACTATAGAAAGGAAATAAAAGATAATGTTCCTGATACCGATAAAATGAAAACTGCTATATATGCCAGCCTGATGCAATGCTCGTCAACTGACAAAAAGCATATGCATGGTAAGTATCCTGAAGGGGAATCATCATGGCGTTTCTATAAAAGAGCTATAGCCAAAGGTGAAACCCCAAGCTCAAACAGTTCCATGAGAACTTACTTGTCGCCACAAGTAGTAGAGAAAAGTATGCCTGTTTATCAACGTTTAGCTTCAGACACCATTCTTGAAAGATGCGTAGCAGGCAAGACGCAAAATTCGAATGAAAGTCTGCATAGCTGCATTTGGCGAAAATGCCCAAAAGAGGTATTCGTCTCCAAAAGGAGGCAGGAAATAGAAGTAACGTATGCCATCGAAAAGCACAATTTGGGCTATGCGAAATCTCTTGAAGCGAAAGAGGACTCATGCCTAAATGACAGTTTTTCTTTGACTATTGCAGAAAGACAAGATAAACGACGCATTTCTCAGAATATTTCTACGAAACAAAAGAAAAGGAAAAGAAATGCCACGAATACAAATGCAGCCTATAGTGCCGGTACTTTTTAAATTTTTTTATCAGACTTAGCAAACAGTTTTCTTGTTATGTGTAATTAGATTGGCTATTTTTTTGAATTTTTGTAATTTAATTGTATTGAAATACTTTTTTTACTCATTGTGATTAATGAAATATATAATATATTATCTGGTTGATGAAATAATAATGAAATACATTCTGTTAATTTACTTTAGATTTTATTGGAATGTTCTTGCTTACTTCAGTTTTTATCACTATATGTATTACATGTCAATGTGACTGTTACAATAAATATTGCAGAATCTTATACATATATTCTATGTTTATCATATCTTTATGATATTAGTGTTTTTCAAATTTATATGAATGTCTTTAATTGTTTTTTAAAAAAACTAAGTTTTTTTCCTTTAGAATAAAAATAGCTGTTTTTCTAAAAATGAAAGCTTCCTCGAAAACATTGAATTTTTGTAATTTAATAGCTTTAAAATACTTTATTTTTACTCATTATGATTAATGAAATATATAATATACTATCTGGTTGAAATAAAACAATGAAATACATTCTGCTAATTTACTTCAGATATAAGAAAGTTCTAGCTTACTTCAATTTTTATCACTGTATATACCACATGTCAATGTGACTGTTACAATAAATATTGCAGAACCTTATGTACATATATTCTGCATCTATCTTATATTTGTATGATATTAGTGTTTTTCAATTTCAAATTCATATATATATCTTTTATTTTTTTTGTAAAAAAAAATAAGTTAATTTCCTTTAAAATAAAAAAAGCTTTTTTCTCAGAATCAAAAATTTGCCTCGAAACCAAAACTCAAAATGTTCCATGCGTTGCAATTTTTGTCGAATTATAACAAAACTTTCCAAAAGTATTCATCTAATGTATACTTATAAATTCTTGGATGCATTGTAGTAATAGTGATAGGGTGAAAGAAGAAATTAAAGTTTTTTATGTAGGAAATCATTAAAATTCTTGAAATTTTTATATAAAAATTTGCGTTTACCCATATTTTGTAAATTATCATATAAAACATTACATTGCATGCATAAATTTGTAAAGAATTGCTTAAAGAAGTTAAATCAGGTGAAAATATGAAATTAAAGAAAAATCAAAACGCATGGAACGTTTTGAATTTTTTAAATTTTCGTTAAATTTTTCTTTAATTTTAAATTTCTTAAAAACTAATAATTTTTTTCTCACCAAATTTTTTATATGGTTTTAGTTCTAAGTTACATACAGCCAGTATAAATTTGGGGCATGTTTGTAAAAAATTTAAAAAAAAATTTTTTTTTACTGTCCACTGTAGCCTTAAGCCTGCTACAATTGTAGTCAGTTTCAAACTCTACGCTGGCCATCATTTGCTCTTTAATGTCAATTAACTATTTTAAAATTGCTGACTTTATTTCTAAAAATCTTTCAAGTATTGACAACAAACTATTCCAGCGTGTTTTGGTCCCCGGCGATTCTCGGAAATTCCGGGAACTAAGTATAATTCCCTGGAATAGAAAAAGTACAGAAATCTGACATTATATTCCCCCGGAAAAGAAACCCTACTCCGTACCTCAGTGGGGGGATGCTCTATCTTGCTGAAAGATGCAATCCGTGGAATCAGGGGGTCTGACTGTAGTATTAACCATAGTTGAAGCATACCAAGGTAAACACACATTTGATGTAACACTTCATTCACAGAAGAAAAAAGGACCGGACGGCAATTTACGTTTTTCCCTTGTCCCTGTGACCAAAAGAAGTCACATAGAACGTCTATGGCGTATGTATACAGAATTTTAAAGTTTCATCTACATTCTAAGTACATCTTATCGATGAATTCATTTCCTTTAAATAATTATAGATAATTGTAATCACTATATTCATTTTAACTTACCCTGTATTTTGGCTAATTATACATAAAGTTATTCATTTTATTTTAATTCACTTTTAATTATTGATTTATATTTATTGTTTATTATTAATTTTTTATTCTATTTTTGATATAGTAAAAAAACTGGATTTTGTCGGTAAACATTACATGTTCCTTTTTTTATGATTTTACCATTTGGTGTATATTTCTTAAAATATTTTACAATTTTTTTCTTTGTTTTTTAATCAAAACTATTACCACGTAAGTACACACTACAGAAAGAAATGGAACAAATGTGTGTGTTTTTCTTTATTTCGTATGAAACGACTGTTTAAACCCTCAAAAGATTTCGTGGACTATATTTTTTTCCATCCCCTAAATGAGAAAGAAGGAATGAAAGGTTTGATGTTGTATGTACTGTGAAGATTTTTTAAGGTGTTTATTGCTTTCATTTCACAGGTTTCCGCAAAAGACTTTTTGCAGCTGTTTCCAATTCACTTGTGTTTGCCCTAACTTGTATTTTTTTTTCTAGGGCGTGCCGCACCTTTATACCTCCCTTAAGCTTTTGGCCCCTACCACAGAATCGAACGTTGTTTTGTTTTCAACTCCGAATAGTTTCACTAGGAAGCGCGGTTCAAACGATATACTCTTTCTTTTATCGTCTGCTTTTTTTTTTCTTTTTTTCCCCACCTTCTTTCTTTTCTAACTTGTTAGTTTTGAGCAGTAAATCAGTCTCCAATCTGAGGTAAAAGCTTTATTTCTTTGTGACTTACCGAGGTGGTATTTTATTTCTTCACCAGTTAAAGTTATAGTGAAACCGAGACAATTTATTTGAGTATTTTTTTAATCTAAAGTATTTTCTTCCTCTTCCTTGATTTCGAACTATTTTGGAATGTGTACTAAATACGTTACTTAAAATTTGCGAATGCCCATGTGTGAAGTTTATACATCTATTATGCAAAAGATTTTTACTATACGGATCACGAGATCCCAGGAACATTTAGACCTGCATACTTAATATTAGGCAGGCGTGTTCCTTTTGTTGAGTAGAGATCCACTAAGAGTGTAGCTTGTTGAAATGCATCCCAGAATGGGTTGCAAGAAGTTAAACACAAAATTTCCCGTTTTTGAACTATGAAATCTACTATCTTGAAATTTTGCAAGTGTGTTTCTTTTGTTAAGCAGAGTTTCTCTAAGCAAGGTTGTGCAGAAATCTTCCCTTAAAGAAGTTTATGGGGGCGTTGTAGATTTTTTTAAAAAGAAAACTCCGTTTTTGAACTATTAGACCAATGACTTGAAATTTGCCAAGCATGTTTAATTTGTCGAGTAAAGATGTGATAAGAAGGGGGTTTGCAGAAATCGACTACAGGGGGAGAGGGCGTTATAGATATAAAAAAATACCGTTTATGAATTGTTAGATCTGAAGATTTGAAATGTGGTAAACAGGTTTCCCTTATTCAGCAGATATCCAGTAAGATCGGGTTTTGCGGAAATTGACAGCAAGGGCAGTTACGGTGACATTATGGATATAAAAATTCATAATTTTGAATTATTAGACCAGGGAAGCAAACCCTTTTTTTCTGCTGGGCTGCATACATATGTTAGTTATTTCACACGGGCTGCAACATGAGGATAAATGCGGGATGGTGGGGAGGGGGGGAGAAGTGCTTTAAGACAAACACAACATTAGAAATTTAAAATATCGAAAATTGATCAAAATATTATAACTCCTGTTTTGCTTTTGTTAATTATTATTTTTTATATTTTTTTATTTTTGTGACTAATATTAAATTAGACGCATTTAAGAAACACTCCTTCACAATTTCTGCATCAGTAAACGGTTTCATACGATTACCAATAATATAACCAACTTCATAGAATGTCTTTGTTACCGCTGTGATATTACCACTGACAAAACACTTTGTTGCTGTTGCAAAGATTATTCAAAAAAGCCTATTTATCCACTCTTCAAAGAGATCTTCAAGGAAAAGTGTCATTGAATGATTCATGTTTATTTATTTATTGGTATTTTTTAGATACATATCACTTTCGTGACAAATCAAACAATTACTGATCCATATTTGTTTTTCAATACAAAATAGTCAACCTCCCAATCGTCTTGAAACGATATATTTTCTTCGAATATTTTTCGCTTATAAGATATGAAAGATAGTTAAAAATTAGTTCTGCCCATAAAATTGTCGCTACTCCACTGTTGTCTGTTACCACGAACCGTAACCGTTCTAAATAGAAAAAAAGAATATCAATTCGTACTCGTACGACGCCGACAGCAAAAACCAAAATTGATGTATTTCATTTCTTGACAAAGAATTTCCCACCAAATTTTTAATACAATGTACTTATTTAAGTACATTGTATTAAAAATTAAGTACAATGTACTTAAATAAGTACATTGTACTTAATGGTCTGAGTACAATGTACTTAAATAAGTACATTGTACTCAGACCATTGGGCCATGACCGGGCCACTTAAAAAGGCTCGGTGGGCCGCAGGTTGTATTAGACCTCGGTTATCGCTGTATTAAACCTACAGATTTGAAATTCGGGAACATGTTTCACATTTGTTGAGTAGAGATCTACTGAAAATGGTTTTTGTGGGAATTGAATTCGAGGGGCAGGCTATGGGGGCGTAAAAGTATAAATATAATTTATTTTTAGAAATTCATGTGCTACCCTATTTAATTGAAGAGGCGAGGGATATAATATATTTTCTCTTCAATCGGAAGCTTAATGCTACGACATAAATATCCATAACTTAAGAATAATAAGTAGTTGTACAACAACAAAAAATACCAAGATAAATGTGCGGGTAGCGGCTAGTTTATTATAAAGTATAACATCTCAGTATATATACTACACTCCAAAATATAACAAAACTATAATAAAAACATATCAGTATAGACAGTAGCACACACAAGGGGGGGGGGTCTTTGGGGTCCGGACCCCCTCCCCAAAGCCCTTAATTTTTTTCCCGATCGATTATAATTCTAAGTATATAGTACGTAAAACTTAATTAATTACTTGTTATTAATGATTAATTTTATTAATTAATGCTAATTATTTATTCAAAAATTAGTCTCGACAAAAAAAAATCGACAAAATCAAAAGGAGCATGATACAAGAATGGTGAACTTTCAACCCCGGACCCCACCTCTCCCTTGAAAAATTCCTGTGTGCGCTACTCAGAATAGATCAACAGTTTAGATCAACGAAGAAAAATTTTATTTTAGCTACTTTTTATTAAATAGTTACAATTAACACAAATATGTATATACATATGACAGAATCGTAACATTAAGTGGTAATTAATTTTTACTAATTATCATTAAAGTATCGTATTGTAATCCAAAACAATCGTGCATATAAAATTTCAGTTCAACTGAATTCTTTAAAACGTGAGGAAAAAAAATCTTAACGTTTTGACCCAAGTCACCAAAATGGTCGCTAATCGCCAAAAAAGATGCCAAAGTGGCTGTACTAGTAGTTCTTTGAATAATTAGTTTTAATCAATTAATTTTTACTAATTATGGTTAAATTACTGTATTGTCATCCAAAAAAATCATGTATATAAAATTTCAGCTCAATGGAGCCCTTTAAAATGTATTTTATTAACGATTGAAAATTCCACGAAGATAAATAAATAAATATTTAGAGAGTGTGAGCTAATAGTAAAAATTGAAAAATAGATAAACATAAAATAAATCAGACTTCTACATATATCAAAATACTGTTTATTTTTAAAACAAATGACATACCTTATGAAATTACAGGATTTTAGTTCTAGAAGTATGCGATTTTTTTTAAAAGTCTTAAATAATTCCTCGAATAAACAAATGACTCGAAAAATAATGACTTCAAAACATAAGAGAATTGCATAATTACATTTCAGATTTCTTATTAAAAAGGGGTGCTCATTGTACAGCGAATATACCTAAAAGTTCAAAAATGTGGCTTGAAAGAATAGGTGCACGTTGTACACCGGATTTTTCACTTCATTAAAACTCACGCAATGCGTTTATTGTTAATATAATACAGTTTTTCCTCACCACGCCGTGGCCGCGGTAATCTAGTGGTTATAAGCTTGAGCTCATGGCCGGCGAGTTATAAGTTCGAGACCTGACGACCGTCGTGTAGAAGGGCTGATATACGTCACATCTGCCGTGGCTCAAATGTTGTCCCGTTGGTTCAGGTTTCATCCTCGTCACTTGACCATAGTTCAAAACTATGAGAATTGTTGCCAGTAGCCTTTGCGCAGCTCTACAGAGCCACGTTAACCCCTTAACTACCGATTAAAAGTTAGGCAATTTGCTCCCTATTGCCACCATTTTTCACCTGGACACGCGTGTGCGGTGTTTGGGGAAGGGGGAGAAAAGGAATATATTAGCACAAATCCTTCTCTGAAATAAGTAAATCCTTCTTAAATAGTGGCAAGGTCATTTTACATTCCCAAGCCTTCAAAATAATTTTACTGATAGCAGCTCGAAGAGAAGATCGTGCTTCGGAAAGACGAATATATACGTTCCGGCCAGTTAACGCACTAATTGATCGAGACGTATACATACGCAGGTGGTACTTAAGGGGTTAATAAACACTCACTCATTTATTCCCCACTACGCCCATAAACCTCTACACATAAACCAATATTTCTAACAAGAACCTAATACCCACAAACAAATCAAACACATCATGTATCTATCCAAAAACACATAACTAATCCCTTCCTCCCATCCGAAAACATACATTAACAAACCCCACCAAGAGAATAAGCTAGTATGGCGCACTTGGCGGTCAATAGTAGTCCCATTTCACGCCAACTCACAGGATACGTCTGCTCCAGTCCGATGACAGCTCTGACATTAAGTTTGATGCATGAGTTTTTCGAAGCTCGCAAAAAAAAGGAGAGTTTTGGCGAGGGCCATAAAATATTTGGACCGGACATTTTTAGGGCTGTTGTAGGTAAAAGATGTGGATTTCCTTTATCGATTTATTACGGTGGCTATTGTAAGAGAGTGTATTTCATTCCCTGCTTCATTCAATTATGTTTTCTTTATGGCTGATACAGTGGTGCTTCGCGTATCACACTTGCCAAATAGTATATTTCATTTTGTTAAGTGATAAATTATGTGAAGGGAATTTTTTCCCTCCTCGTTATTGTTGTTGCTAACCGGGTAGTAAAGTATTTTTTTAACATCCACAAAGATAAAAAACAGTATTATAATTTTTTTGGGGATATTTTGAGTAATACGAACGAATACACATGTTTACTGGAGACATGTTGAGCTGAGTAGACCAGTGGTATATTTACTCATTTGTAAGGAGGTGCATGCGTAACTCAAAGCAAAGAGAATATATATTATTTAAAAGTAAAATGGCTTGGGGTGGTAAATTCATGGCCGGGGTAGCTGAAAATCCATAGTTATGAATTCGAACCCTAGAGACACTGAAGACCCTCCATATTGAGAAACTGATCCTCCCTTAAATCTGTCAAGGATTAACGCCCTCACATTGGCGTGGTGTGGAAATTGGGAAAGTTGAGTGATAGCCCCTTCAGGACCACCGGAAGGAGAAAGAAGCGTTTCCCAAAGCCCGAACGTTCAGAGAGTATACGCACGCACGGGAACCGGGAGAATTTCCATGCTAAGCCTAAGTTCCTTTTAAAATTCATATAAGTTTTAAAGGCAATAAAAAAAATACACTAAAACTTGCAATTTACTATCATTGATAATATCTGGACATACAGTACAAAATGTTTGCTATATTTGAAAAAAACAACTGCGAATTTTAAAGAAAATGTTTTCATTTTAATAAAAAAAATACTCTTTTCACCATGATGATTTAAATATAATTAACGCAAAATTTACAGAATACTATCTGGTAAATCCCCCAAACAATAAATTAACTCTCACAAAAACTTGTGGCTTGAACTGATTCATAAAATCTTTTAAATATATATAAGAGCTAATATCGTTTTTTTTTATTTTTAATTAATTGTTATATACTTATAGTCTTCTTAATATTATGTTTGCTGATGGTTATTTAAATCTGGTTGCGATAGCAACGAAAAAAATCGTTTGTTAGTACTGAATTAAAAATGAGTTAGTAAGAACAAACGATTCTCTTTTTCGTTAAAAAGGAGTCATCGCGTTCGTCCTGGGAAGATGTGCTTTTTAAATATCTTTCAGTATAAAAATTACTGTTTTAAATACAAACCGCAAATAAAATAAATGCTGAAACTATTATTATGAATACCTGATGCCCAATAAACTAATAAGCTTTTTTTTTATATTTTCTTCCAAATTATTCAAAATACAAACAGAAATCCAATGCGCAATAAATAACGAACCATGGCACCGCTCTAAAAAAGAGATACCAGTTTTCCGGGAATGTACTAGGTCTGCAATTCAAAACTCCAATAGGCAGCCCATTTTTTTATTCTTAAATTCCAAATGATTTTCTTTATCTTAATTTTAATTACCTAATTTTAATATACCACTCACCCACACATGCTACTTTCCCATTCAGTAATTCTAACATTAACATCAGGGCAGCCAATCAAATGGCAGTTCACCTTTCAACATCGTCAAATCACAAGGAACCTACTCAGCTACTTCAGGATGAACTTTCCCAACTTCGACTTTCAATAAACCGCACCTCTCTCCTACGTCACAACGAAAGCCAGGCTGTTTCTCCTCATCAAAGACTTTAACTCTCCCAGGCACCATTAACATTTATAATATGGGATGGAGGCTCGCGAAGCGAGCCAGATGCCCAGCGACAAAGAGCTAAATATGTGCAGTTGTTTACATTAATAAATATATCGGATCTAATTTTAAAAAAAGTTCGGAACCGAAAGTACATATTGAAATTCAAAGTTTTGAAAAACATTGTTCGAAAAAAAACGGACTTAAACCACCATCTAGTGCTTGTAAAAATTCATAAAAACGTTCCTAACTCATATCACACCGGTGTCATCATGGGCCTCTGAGCAGGGAACACTCACTCTCATTTATGATATTGTGGGTCCTGGAGGGTGAAGCGCGTTATCACATATAGGTGATCATGGTTCTGAATGGGATAGAGTTCAGGGATCGTCTCGCCATTTAACCGTGGTTAAAAAATTACGATGGCCTCTAAGCCCTCGTGTAGCTTCGGCGAAGAATGTTCTTAAAATAAGCAGTTGGAATACATAAGATATGTGTGTAAAGTATTCGCCCGTGGGTGATACCTTACTTCTAAGTCATCTTCGTGACCTAGAGGTGTGGGAGTGAATGAGGTGTTGCCATGATCTTAAAATGTCTTTATTAAGATCTTAACTTGAACACTAACAATGATAATATTTATATTATAACTTAGCGGATTTGAGGTGAGAAAACACACAGTACATATTACCAAATAAGCGCGACATTAATCCCTAATCTCAACTTATACACAGTCCTAATAGATAACAGAATTATCCTACCTTAATCTCTTGTTTAACCGCATTCCTCTCGGATCCTAAATATCTTTTGTTTAACTCGCGTGGAATAGTATCCACCTTGACTTGATCGCTCTGACACGGATAGCTTCACACTCAATGACGGGTTTCTTCTCTTCCTTCAACTCACGCACTTAAACTCAGACTAGCATAATCACTTCCCAATAGACAATAGATCAAACGCTTACGTTAAATTGCTATTTAAAAGGTTTCCGATTTGCATATTCACGCTTCGCTTCTGGATTTGGTTGGAAAGAATTTGCCTTTTTCGGCCCCACAGAACCCAAGAGGAGTTTTTAGTGGAAAACGCAATGAGCCCGTCACGTGTGTTGTTGGCTAAAAGCAACAAAATCTTTGGAGAACTATTATAGAATGTTTATTATGATGTATTCTGTCCTGGGATACATTTCTTATTTTGACGTACATTCGATTTTTTTTATCATTATTTATTTACTCTTCAAGAGGTGTAACAGCAAAAACTTTCATGATCCTTTAGAATGGACATTGTAATGCAATTTTTTTTTTAATTGAAAAAGATTTGAACAATAAAATTAAAAATATCCTATCAAGTAGTAGGTGAGCTGGGATATCCAGAGATTCTACAATTATTTTTCAACCCAGATTACAAAAATGACTCCTTTTCGTGGTAGTCCAGTAATTATACTCTTGAGCTTTTTGACCAACCATGTTTAAATCAAGTCGCTGATTCGAATCCTAATTACACGAAAATCCTCACTCACACTCTTTGCGTGGAATAAAGTACTCTGATATCTTAAAATGAACTTTTCTCAAAGTCCTAACGTACTGTGGAAATTGGAGCGTTGTACCAGCTCACACACAAATGTAGACCTTATACTTGAATATGATTGAGAACTAATTCGCGTACTAGAAACTGCTACGGTATAAATACAGCTAAGTCTGAATATCCTTCAATGGTGAGGTGTGGAAGTTAAACGAGTGAATTATACCAGTTCAGATGTGTTCGGGATCTGGATGGCCACATTAGCTTAATGGCCATAGTCACAAACTCATGGCTGGCTTTTTCGTGTTGCAGGATCGAGTTCTGATGCCGCTGAAGATCCATGGTGTAGAGGAGCCGATTCACGTTAAATCTATCGTGGCTCAAATTCTTCACGTTGGCGTGGTGTGGAAGCTAAAAAATGAGGTGGCCGCTCAGGTATCATCCTCTTCACTTGACTGTGGTTCAAAATAACGAAGCTCTCGAGTTTCTTTAAAAGCATGTTTATAAACATTCACTTCTCGGTATTTGGTTTTAGGTCAGAAAATCGTTGTTAACAATATCTTTTATTTCAACTGCGACATTATTTGAACCAATTTCTATACACATGAAAAAGTCTTGATTCAGTCCTCGAACGTGCTATAGTTATAAGAAAAAAACCAAACATATAACGAGGTTAAACGTAAGAAAGCCTTTAAATCCTTTCATATGATGTAGAAACCCGATTGTGAGATTTTGGTAAGATTCCAGTTCAAAGTCTAGATAATAATATTGAAAAAGTAATATTTTAAATAAATGCATACGTTTCCTTACATAAAAACATGCTTTCTAGAAAAATAAGCTAAAAAACATATTTTAATACTCAACATGACAAACAAATTGATATATTTTTACTTATAAATATTAAAAAGATAAAAATACCACACACACAATTTTTAAAGTTTAGAAAAATTACTTTATATATTTCCTCGAAGAATTATAACTTCATTACAAATTTTATTCTTTGTATCTTTTATTTTTCATATTTCGTTTAATTCTCTAGTCAAATAGATAAGATGTTTACCAGAAAAGGAAGATAATAGAAAGGGGGGAGGAGATAAGAAGTAAACCAGAGATTCTTATAATCCAGACGGAATTCCCTCAATTCAAACGAGAAAAGAGAAATAAAAGATGTAGATGTATCTTTCTAATTTTTAATGTTAGTTTTGTTCCGGAATTATCAAAAAATACTTCTTGAACATTTCATTCGATACCCAGAAGGCTGTTCTGTATCCAGAGGAGAAATTTTCTTCCTCATCTTCCGCAGAAAAGTGGTGTTTTATAAATGAATATATTTTTCACCTCAAGAATATTTGTCAAAAAAATATTACGATTATTCTTTTAAAGAAAGAATTTGAAAGATAAATTTGTATTTTTATTCGTATGAAAACCCAATAAATATTTATTTTTAATAGTATGTATATTTTGATCATTAAATGCTGTTACATATATATTTTTTTAATTAATCTCTTCTTAACTTTCATGTGTGATTTACTAATTTTTATCAATTCTAACATTTAATCCGTTTAAAAATTAACTTGCTTTTCGAATCTGAATTTTTTTCTACGGTTGATGAAATTAATTACCGTAAATTCCGGCGTATAACGCGCACTTTTGACCCTTAACTTCGCACTGTTGCATTTCTGCAACATATGATTTATTTTAATTTAACAGACTCAATATTTTTTTAATTACCTGAAAATCACTTATCTAAGAAAAAAAAGATTACTGCAACGCAATACATGCTAATTTTGTCACAAGATGGAAGTACATTTTTTTCAGAAATCACAACAATTATAAAAATTTCTGATGCCTCAAGAACTGTGTTTTTGCTATAAAAAGAATCCATTTTATTTTATGCTTCCTCTTGTAAATTGACAAAATAAATTACCAGGCAAGAAATTTAAACATTTTATGATGAATATAAATGAATCATATAAAAAAAAGTTTTTTAGTTTACAGCACTACTGCGCAATATTGCATTTCTGCAACAAACCAAAAAAAAATGACTGAAATTCAATTTAAAACTGCTTAATTTTTTTTCATATTTTTTTTCCTTTTATTATTACTTGAGAACTATCTCACATAATTTTTTCATGGATATTTAAAAAATTGTGAAGTTAAGGGTTAACACAAAAAATAAGATCAACATTTAGAGATGCGCGTTATACGCCGGATATAAAAATGAGTGCTTTAAAAATAATAATAAAAAAAAAACATGGGCATTTATAAAAATAGATTTTTCTACATATATCGAAAAATACTGTTTATTTAAAAGAAATGACATTCCTTATGAACTTGAAGAGGGTTGCAGTTCTAGAAATATACTATTTTTTCATAAAGCTTGGGGTGATACCTCTAATGAATGACTTGAAAACATAAGAATATTGCATGCGTACATTTCAAGTACCTTCGTAAGAAAGGAGGATCAAAATATCAATCAAGTTCCCTCACTTGCAACACTAAGACATTACATAAGTCGCATGAGTCGAGTAGTCAAGGTTACGAACCCATGGCAGGTTTTACTTCACTCTTTTTGTAAATCTGATTCATGGTGCCACTAGATTAGGCATGCAGACGACTTGAGAGAGACGCACTTTAAATCTATCAAAACTGAAAGTCCTCACGTTAAGTTTAGGTTGAAGTTTGGAGAATGGGATGCCAGTTAAGATATCTTCTAGTCATTTTGAGCGAGGTTTAAAATCACAAGGCCCATCCACAAGTCCTTTGTGTAGTATCAAAATGCGATGTTACTGAACACTTACTCAACAAATATCCAACATTTATTCATAAAAAAATAATATTCGCCTTTAAATTGCTATAAACGTGTACAACTCTCTTTTAAAGTCGTTAGCTTAGACAAGTTATTAGGCAAACTTATTATCCAAAGAGCCAAATATGAGCATTACAATAATTTTTTAAAAAATTGGGAGCCAAATCTGCTTGTTTATAGTAAACTTTTATTACACTAAATAAGTAGTACACAAAATAAAACTAAATTTCATACTTAACAAATATTTATTAATGTTTCTTGCATCTCCTTGGAAAGTTTGAGTAAGTCAGGTTTGTATGTTGTTGTTTTTAATTTTAGGCATGATTCCAAGTTCTCATCAATAAGACGACTTCTCAGTTTACTCTTGATAATGTTCATGCTTGAAAAAGAGTGCTCGCACTTATATATGTAGAACTGAAAAGAGAAAGAACAGCAAACGCGAGCTTTTTCAGCTGATCATAAGAGTCAGGAAAACTATTCCAAGCGTTGAAAATGATCATGTCTTCCTTCTCCAGGTCATTCAAAGCAGATCACTTGTGTTGTGAACTAAGTTCACATTTTTGCTTCTCCATTATTTCCATTCAACACAAAGACATTCGAATTTAGAGTGTCATATCTCCTTGTTTTTTAAATCCAGTAATTGTATTTCACAGCTACCAATGTCAAGTTCAAAAGGAGAAAATTTCAAATCGGTTGTCGTAGCATATTAAGAGGATTTTTGACAAATACTAAAGTTGCTCTGCTGTTTTTAAATTCCTGAAACCTGCTGAGAAATGCTTCCCTCATATTTAAAATTATTGTTTTAAAATGGTGTTTGTTAATAGAGGAATTATTTTCTTGGCGATGCTTCAGCAGGCTCGGAAAGTGAAACAATGTATCCCTTTCAAAATCCTGAGCAAAAATGGATAATTTGTTTCGAATGTTATTACTTCTTCTAATATCGAAAAAAATTAAGTTTCCTTTCCCTTGTAGCTTACAATTAAGCTAATTTAGATGAGGCGTAACGTCTATCATGAAATAAAAGTTTTGGATCCACTGATCGTGTTAGTCCTGGATAGTGAACGCCCTTCTCAAGAAGCAGTGCGTCAATTTCCGGAAAAAGGGACGCGAAACGTTTTAAAACGTTCCCTCTTGATAACCAACGTACCTTGTTATGAAGCAGAAGATCAGCATACTCACTCTCCATTTCAAATAAAAATTCTTTGAATTGGCAATGATTAAGAGCTTTAGTTAAAATGGAGTTGATAATGGTAATCACTAATTCCATAACTTTACAAATTTCATCCGGAAATGTTTGTGCACAAAGCGCTTCTTGGTGAATGATACAATGGTAAACAAGTATCTCGTGATTTATTTTTTCTTTCAAAATAGCAACGAGCCCTTTTCTTACACCGGTCATACTTTTGGCCCCATCTGTTGAAATCGACACAATTTTATCGAGGGGAATATGATATTTATCCATACACTCAATTACAGCACTTCTCCACGCGTCTGACCTTTGAGTGACAAAAATCCTAAAAGTTCTTTAGGGCCTGAATGAGATATAAATCTTACAAAAAGTGAAACTTGCGCTGTACCATTTATGTCACAAGACTCGTCAACTGCTATTGACAAACCGAAACCAATTTCAGATCTTCGATATGCTGGGTGGTTATATTCGAACACATTTTAATTGTTCTATCTTTAATGGTTTTTAGAGACAATGGTAACTCTTTAATTCTTTTCGGGATATCTACTTTGTTCTTAAAATCCTAAGATAGCTCATGCATTTATAAAACAATTTTTTATGTATTCGCCGTCTGTGTACGGTTTCCTTCTCTTAGCAATCTCTTGGCTAAAAACATAACTTCCATATTAATATTGCTGGAGGATTGCATCCAGTTATTAAACACAGAAGTTGACGACTCTTGCCTCTTCTGAAGTTCCTCAACTCCTTTCTTCCTTGCATCACCGGTAGGATATTTAGTGCTAAATGACGCGTGCTTTCTTGTAAAGTATCTCCTTGAATTTGGGTCCTTGTTATGTGCGAATTTCTCCTTACAAATAAGACATGTCGGAAATCCATTCCAGTTTTGGATAAACGCAAAATTCTCGGACCACTCAACTTTAAATTCACGGTTTTCATCTTCTGTTTTTCTTTGCTTTTATGGTAACCATGTTAATTGGAGTGCCTATAAAAATATTCCAAATATATTTTTTTCTAAAGCCACCAGTAGAAAATTACTATCATTATTAAATTGATGAAAATAAAAATTAAAAAAAAATATTTTTAAAAAATACAATTTCATTAATATATGTAACTGCTTTAAAAAGAGAAAAATAATAATGTTTTCCATCTTCAGAATAATAAAACTTTTAATATGTCCAAAAATGGGAGAAAATTTCCAACAGTTGGACAAATAGAGGTTATCGAAAAATCGATTACAAATTTTATACCGGAACCACAAACATATATAGCAGGTGTAATAAAATCGTATAAAAATACATGTAAGATGTGCAGCTAGATTGAAAAATACAACAACTTTTTAATAAGACGGGGCAACGGCAGACACGGTAGATAAGACAAAACTGTTCACACTGCAACTGCTGGTCTGTGATGCCAATTTCTTCCCCCACTACTTACAGGAAATTATATATGTTCTCGATTTATAAAAGAATTTTAATTTATCAAAATAAGATGTGTTTTTTTTTCTTAGCAAGTTTTTTTTTTAAATAAAAATATTATTGAGGCTTTTGTGAATATTTATGCCAGAGCAGCACTTAAGGAGCCAAAGAGCCACATGCGGCTCTAGAGCCGCACTTTGCCGACCACTGACTTAGACTATCTCACGTTTTCCCTAATGACCGGTTTTCCGGTTTTTCAACGCCGGAAACAGAACACATTTTTCGAAATGGCGCGCTGTTAGTTTCTAGTTTCTGCATAAAGTATTCTCTGATCTGAAATTGGATTCTTTTTTTCCCCTTGGTACTTAAAAATCACTAAACTCTGTACAAAATTTAACGCAGTAATGATGTTGTAAGTTTTTTTGTTTATCAAAAACGAAGATGCGATGGCGCTCCTCGGCAGTCTACCAGTAAATGATAATTTTTTTTATGCAGGAAAGAAATTCACGTTTGCTCGTGCATACGTGTACCAAACTACATCACCGTAATTTCATACATTAAGAAACAAAAAATTATGGTTAGATTCATTTTGAAAACAAAGAATGTTCAGATAACTCGATAATTAAAACTACAGAATCACGATAAATTCTTGAAATAAAATCATTCAAAAAATCTTTGTTGTTAAATCAATATATGCTATGTGCACTATTTGGATATTTCGTACTGTCACTTGACCGAGGTTCAAAATTACGAGGTCTATCGCTTATATATAAAGCCCTCGAGTAGCTGAACAGTGTGACGTTGATATTCACTCACTCACTAAACAAATTTTCGTATAAAATGACAGTCATATGACTCTAAACATTATATTTGATGAGCTATGATCACGAAGAAAATTATTCCATGGGCTTCAAACAGAATATTGTCGAATAAATATACATGTAAGTCTCAAATCTCAAAGTTATACTTTTTGTACGTAGAAGATATTGGTTTGGCAACAACGAAATGCTCATTTTGTTTTTATTTATTATAAAGCTTCAGCATTCCGATCAAGATTTTTAATTAAATATGTCTAGGTAAATTTTCTTCCCCTGAAACATAAAATTAATAATTACAACCACCATATCTGAATATAAAGTGTGAAAAGAAAGACAAAATTAAATTTTGAAAATTCATAAAAAGTTGTTAGTTTTTGTCTTTAGTACAAACTAGCAGTAAATTGTATAAATTGTTTGTGTGTGTGAACAAACCTGTATCAATTAAATTTTTATATAAAACCAGTACGCATTAAAACATGTATACTGGATATACATATACTTTTTTTGCCATACGTCTATTTATTTAATTTAAATTTCAGTTATTTTCTTTTTAATTTCTTTCATCTTTATTTATTGCAGAAATACATTTTTTTTAGATGAAAATAATTTTTTGGAGGGGGAGTTGTAAATGTTACTTTACAAAAACTTATCCCCATTTTTAGGATAAAGCATTAAATTCTAAGAAAAAATTTAGTGTTTAATTCCTTTTTACCAGTGTCTACCTATATCGTTTTTATTCAGTTTGACCTTCCTTCTTCTTCACTGCAAATGAAAATAAAAAGGCACCTGGAATAAAACATATACTTTATCAAGCGCGATATCATTTTTATATGTGCCTATATCATCATATTTTAATACCTTGTTTAAACTCGTGTATATATGAACCTCGTGACGCGGTTCACTTGTGTCTGAAGTTGTCTATTTCCACTAAACACACAGTAAAAATAGCCTGCTCGATAGAATGCTATCTAAACTCAAATGAATATCAATAAAGTTGACTTAAAAGATTACTTTGCGGTGCAATCAGAGCCAAAAGCACTGGAAGAACAATTCGTAATATTTCATTATTTGCACCTCGGGAACTAAAATATACCTAATAAATTATTGATTTTTCATACAAACAAAAGAATCTCCTTTTCAGCATTCTCATCATAAGAATTTTCTTCAAAAGGGGACATACTATGATTTATACAATAGTATTTAATTTAATGATTTTCAAGATTTATTTGGTTGCTCCCCGTGTATATGTATTATATAAAACTGTTTTTATGCTTAAAATTATCCCCCCAAAAATAACAATTCAGTTTCCTAAGGAAACATTTAAAAATTTATGAAAGGAATTTAAAACCCTACTCTTTCTACAACAAGTAACGTACGCGCATGAAATTTTATTTACTAGTACATCAAACTACGCATAACAAAAGTTGGCATGGATTCTCTGCTAGCATGATTAATATTTGTATAATATTTTTTTTTATGATTGCTTACTGAAAATTCTTTAAAAAAATGTTTAAATTCTAAATTCAGCTATTTTTTAAAAAAAATAAGTGTTGCCTCTATTCAAAAAGGTATGCCAACTTTTGTTACATGCACTAATATCAGCTGGTTAAAAATTTTCAAAGCATTTATCGCAATAGAAAAAAAAGCCTTCGCACATTTTAATGAAAATAAATACGATATTTTTTTCTGTGATAAATCAATTTAAAGTTTCTATTTGTCATTGGGATGTGAATTAAAATGAACACAAAAGTTATCATAACTCTGTGTTTATTTAAACTTGGAACTCTAAAATTTCGTGAGGTTATAGAAACACATATTTAAAAAAAATAATTTAGGCTTAAATATTTTAAATTTGATTTTTTGGTCCATTTTTGTCAAGCATACTCTGATCTCCTTAAAGTATCATTTAATAAATCAGTAGCTATAACCTATGGCCTGCGTGTAGTAGCGCACACAGGAATTTTTCAAGGGGGGGGTCCGGGGTCGAAAGTTCACCATTCTTGTATCATGCTCCTTTTGATTTTGTTGATTTTCGGGAACAAAACACAGTAAAAAACTAATTATTGAATAAATAATTCGCATTAATTAATAAAATTAATCATTAATAACAAATACTTGATTAAATTTTACATACTATATACTTAGAATTATAATCAATCGGAAAAAAATCAAGAGCTTTGGGGAGGGGTCCGGATCCCCAGGACCCCCTTGTGTGCACCACTGCCTGCGTGCCACACTTGGCAAAAGCACTATTTTACAAATTTGTCAATTTTTGAGTGAATGGAAGTTCATAATTCTGAAATGGAGCTTATTGAACTAACATGTTCAGAATTATGGAAATTAAACTGTATGGAATTATGAAAAAAATCTGAAAAATATATAACTCTAACGAAAAATCAGCTCTTTTAAATTATCATTACTAGAGATTTAATTGTTTTAAGAAAAGTGCTTATTGACTAAATAGAATCGAACTCTGCTTTCCCCGTTTGATTCCTTATATCTATACGCGCGAGGAAGGCTTTTTTCGTATTACAAATATTTTGAGTGCACCAAAAAGGTTGTTCAAGTACTGAAACTTCAGAATAGCGTCAAATCGAAAATCACAAATTATACTCCTAAATTGCGGTACGAAGTAAGGCGATACACACACACACATAGAGACAAGGTTCATATGAACATATTTATTTTTATTTAACTGTATTAAAGGAAAACTAAACTAAACTAAACTCAGTGGCACAACAGCCCATGGGGGCAAAGACCTACTGTGCCTATCTCAGAATTTGTGATCTTAGGTGCTGAGGTGCTCGGTCAAGCAGTCAGTTTGACGTGAAACTCCAGTGTTTAGTTCCTAAGCAAGCTTGGTACACATTTATCGACCCATTGAAGGAATAAAAAGCTGACTCGACCTTAACTAGCCCGAGGATTTAGCCACGAACCTGTGGTGTGGAAGTGCAATACACTACCACTCGGCCAATGAGCTTCATATTGAAGGAATACTTATATTTTACATCTATTTCGTATTTTAATAAATATGATTAAAATATACATAATCTAAGTACAATTTTTGTTGTTTTTTATTTATGTTGAAAGAATACTTATATTTTATGCTGTCTAGCTTATTTATGTTAAAATGTATGTATTTTCATGTTATTTTATAAGTTAGTTTAGTGTTTAAGATATATATATATAAATTTTTTATCTGCGCGTGTGTAAACATCGACAGCAAATAAGTACATTTTAATGGTTTTTGTAAAATAGCAAAAGTTGACGACATAGAGGAGAGGCAACTCGATTAGTAGAAAATGTATAATTGTATTTATCATTTGACTGTGACGTCACATGAATCAAGCCTCTTCACATTTTAGTAATTTAAAAAGACATCCATTCATTTTTCGGATCAATGCGCATAGTTTCTATTTTCCCTCCCCCTGGAAGAAAGTTCATTATTCTTGCTTTCATACATACAGGGTAGGGAGATGGACAAAAACAAAAACAAAATATTCTCAATGTATCTAAGACAGATCTAATTCCCCTGCCAAACGAGAAAGAAAAACCCGCCTTAACGATCTATTTATGTCCAGCGCCAAAAGACGCCGCATAATACGGCAGTAAACTTCCAATCTGTAATAAACCATCTCTTCTGGCGCAAAATGCAACAGTTTTTACGACTGCCTAATTAACAATTCCAGTACAATCCACCGAACAACGGAAGCTACAAAGTGCTTGAATTACTACGATCAACTCGGAGGAAGAGAAATCAGTAGAAGCCGTAACTTTGTGAAATTACGGCGTGATTTACGTTCCTGGAGGCCCGTATGGTGGCATGCAGGAAGTAACAAATCAGTCAACGGGGTATAATATTCTCTCTCCTTTTCTAACTTCCTCGAGACACGCCATTGGATGTTTGGTATGCACTCGGGCACGTTGCGAGTGTTTACGCTCATGACCGCTTCAATTATGAAATATGAAATCTTGTGAAATATAGCCGGACATTGTTGTGAGTAATGTTTGTAAATAAAGGTTGACGGTCAACACACTCGGGTTGTATTGTCTGCGGATGTAACGTAGTTTGGGGTATTTTAAATTATGGATGGTGAGGTCTCTAACGCGATTGTCGTAGCGTTTTGATTTATTCATGTGTTCTGTCACCCCTATACATTGAAATTGTATCACTTCGTTTATGTGCATTTCAGAATAGAGAGGAGAAATGGATACAATTGTAATGTTCCCTTGAAACATTTTAGTTTGATTGCGTAGAAAATTTCCTTATGTAGAATCGTGTGTTATGACATTGAAAAATATACACATCGAAGAGAAATTTCACTAAATTGAGACAATTATATTTTCCCCCGAAATAGTAATCAATAGCTGTAGTTTTTTTTTGTTTTTTTTTGCTTGTACGCAATGGAGTCTTACTTTTGTAATGCTTATATACAGAGATTATATAATGAGCATTTGATCATTTTTTTATTAACCAAGCGCAGTGATATACGGTTAACGCGACAGCGCCTAAGACGAAAACGGTCCCGATAAACTACTATGTATTTCTATGCCTTTTATTTCTTTTGCTTCGAAATGAAAATCGCTTGCCACGAAAAGATTTTCCTTCTGGGAATGAATAAAATTTGGAAAACACCAGCCGCGCGCGCAATCGAGATTTAAAAACGGTGTGAAATGAAGGTGAGCTGGTTTCACTAGTTTCGTAGAAAGGGAATTCATTTGACTTTGGCATAACCTCTTGAACAACTTGTGACATGAAAGATACTTTCACCATCCAATAAGAAAGTTTTTTTTTTTAGAAAAAGAATTTTTTTGCGAGCACAATGCCAAAGAGGTTAGGAAGAAATCAAACTTCTATTTCGCTTAAATTTAAGATGGAGCTTCTTCAGGCTGTTGATCAAAAACAAAAGACGAAAACGGAAATCTGTTAACATTTTGGTGTTCCTAAATTTTATAATAATATTTCAGTAAGTTCTTTTGAGAATTTTTCTTTCGTAGATTTTTTATTAAATAACATGCATATATCCATATCTATGCAAATAAAATGTACTACAATAAATTAATTTTGTTAAATATATGTTGTTGTTTTTTTACAATGTTCTTTAACACGAAATTCTTTCAATACGAAAGAAATTTTGTCCCCCCCCCCAGTTTCGTGTTAAACGATTTTCACTGTACATTTTCAGTAACGTCGTAAGATTTCCTGAGGTCCTGGGCCCAGCTTGTGGCCCTTTTAAGTAAATAGAAAAAAGATTCGTTGTCAAATACTCGTACAAACGGATGTGCGGGACTCATAATCACACAAACCGACTCGTTAGACTGCCGCCTTTTGACAAAATGATGGTGCTAGATAATAGACCAAGGTCTATATCTAGACATGAAAATGATTTTATAATGCAGTCCTGCCACTGTTATCACTTGGCATATCGTTCGAAATTCCCGGATTTTCGGAGATTATGTCCGGGAAATATATAACATTTAGAGATTAAAATTATTCGAATCTGATCAAGATCAATTTGAAAACGAGACATGGCCCCTTACCGATGCTGTGACCCTGGGCCCAGTCCTAGTCAGAGCAAGCCTTAAAAAGGTCCAGATTGTTTGGTGTCCCTGTTTTTTTTTTAAAAATCCTGCATTCTATTTTCTATTCAAAATTTATCTTAGTACTTCAATCTTTAAACAGCATACATCATATTAACAATTTAATTAAATTATTTTCACCAATAATTAAAAAAATAAAGCTACAATCATGGGAAACTTTTTTTTTTCTAATGGGAAAAAGATCTACAACTGTGATGTTGTATTTCGACTTCATCACATAGAGAGAGAGAGAGAGAGAGAAAATAAGAATATATTTTATTATAATATAAAATTTCTATTTTAATTAATCTACTTTTTAACATAGAAAATGACTTCTAAACTTCAATGTCTAACAGATTTTTAACTCCACTTTTACAATAAAAAAATTGTTAATTTATTAAAAGTTTTAAAATTCTTAAGACATAATGTGATAAAAGAGTGTGTTCTCATTACAATCTCACAAAGTCAATGGACATTTTTTTCCATCTTGGGAAAAATGTTCCAGAATTAAATCCAGTTCTTTAACATTATGCGAATGTAGTCAAAATAAGTTTAGGTACAACAAGAAACAAAAATATGTAAGACACTAAAAATAAATATTGGGAATAATTTTTGCTACATTTCGTATATCTGTGTGCAACTTAAAACCATTTACTCTAAATACTTCAACGTGATTTCAATTGTTTTGGGTGAATGGCGAAAATGAAAATGATACTTTTGTGTAACATTAATAATGCTAATAATTTTGTAACATAGTTTATTCTCTAAGGAAAATAATATTTTTATGTGAAAAATTGTAAATTTGTAATTTATAAAGCTATATCTTCCGTTTATTCTATGTTAAGGAGAATCTGATTAAAATCTTATATTCCAGAGGCAATGAGATTTGGCATTTCAATTAATTAGAAAAGAATGATCGTGGTTGCGCTTGAATTGAAATGACATCAAAACCCTTTATAAATTGATCTCGAAATTTTTCAGCAGACATAAAATAATGATTTCACGTATTTTTATTTTCATGTTTAGGTTTTTTTCAATACTTGAGTGTGTATGAAGTCATTATTAAACTTTCAAAGTGTTTTTTTTTGTTATTGTTTTCAAGCAGTTTCAAAATTACTCGTACATTCGTACATCAGAAGCAAGGATCTTATTTTTCTTGACAGTCGCTTGGCTTTGATATTTTATTTCAGTGCTAAAAAAGATAATTTAATAAATGGAATTATTATAATTAATTTGTAAAATTATTTATAAACAACGAAACATTTAGGCACTATTTAAAACATATTTAAGGAAGAAAGTTTCTCCATGTGTAGTATTTTTAAAGAATTACTGTCCATGCTCTTTTTATGCAACATTTTGGTTTTTAATAGCCACAGCGCTGTTAAAAAGAATTCAAGTTAACTGTTGTTGTTCTGTATTTTTCCATCTTTACACTTATAATTGTTCTGTTGAAGAATGTATAAATTTACGTTGATGAACATTCTTCCGTGTGTAGTTTGTTTTTATATATATTTCTATTTGAAAAAGTTTATGATCTAGAAAACTAAAAATAATCCCATAAAGAAATAAGCAGAAAATTTTTTTGTTCCTTAAGTCATTACGGGCAATGTTTATCAATAGAGAGAGAAATACAGCTATGATCCAATTTCAGAAAAAGTATGTTTGTAAGAGCGAAAGAATCAGGCATCCAAGATTGAAAACTTAGATTTTTATTAATGCGATACTAGGCTAGGGGGTCGACAACCTATGGTACGGGTGCCACATGTGGCACGCAGTAAAATTCTCAGTGTCACTCTGCACAACTCTACAAATTTGTCAATATTTGAGTGGATAGAAGTTGATAAACTTTAATGGATTTTATTTAACAAACATCTTCAGAATGACGGACATTTACAGAATTACGAATAAATCTGAAAAATAACTCCAAAAATAAATGTAGCAAATTATTGAATGCCATTGCTGGAGAGACTTAATTGTTTGAAGACAGGAAAATCGCTTATACTCTGCTTTTCACTTTTGGTTTTACTTATCTAAGTAAAAAGTCTTTTCTCATATGAAAAATATTTCGAGTCCGCTTATTTAGTGCGTTTAATAAATGAATGCTCGGATCGTGTCGAATTGAAAGTCACACATTATACCCCTGATTTTATGATATAAATGTAGAGCGGTGCAAGCATTAGGTTCGCATTAAAATTTTTATTTAACTTTAATGAAGGGAAATACTTGAATTTCATGTTTCTTATTTTAATAAATTTGTTTAAAAAATACATAATAAAGAATGTTTTTTCCAGGTATAGAAGTTTAAGTTGGCAATACTTTCCAAGATGGCGACCGATTTAACAGCTGTCAAGTGATTTATTCTCAGTTTGGTTTGGCCATTCATCAAAACGATCATCAAGCAAGGCGTAGATTCGTCGAATGGGCCCAAAACGAGATTGCCGTTGTTCCCAATTTTCATACGCGAATTTTGTTTAGCGATGAAGCGCACTTCTGGTTGAATGGCTACGTCAACAAACAAAACTGCCGCATTTGGAGTAAAGCTAATCCACAAGTGTATGTCGAAACACCGTTACATCCAGAAAAACTGACTGTTTGGTGCGCTTTATGGGCTGGTGGAATCCTTCTTCAAAAACGATGAAGGCCACAACTTTACAGTCAATGGTGATCGGTATAGAGCCATGATTACTAACTTTTCCATTCCTGAATTGAACAATCATGATGTCCAAGAGCTGTGGTTCCAACAAGACGGCGCAACATGTCAAACAACTCGTGCCACAATCGATTTATTGAAAGACACGTTGGGTGATCGCCTAATGTCACGTTTTGGACCTGTGAATTTGCCTCCAAGATCTTGTGATTTAACACCGCTAGACTATTTTCTGTGGGGACTATGTAAAGTCATTGGTCTATGCGGATAAGCCACAAACGCTTGACCATTTGGAAGACAACATTCGCCGTGTTATTGCAGATATACGGCCACAAATGTTGGAAAAAGTCATCGAAAATTGGGCGTCCAGATTCGGCTACATCCGAGCCAGCCGTGGCAGTCCTATGCCAGAAATCATATTTAAAATGTAATGTCACAAGATTATCTTTCGAATAAAAAAAATTCATGTCAGTCAATAGAATAATACATCGTTGTTTTATTGCAATTTAAAGTTCTATACATCTAAAAAAACACCCTTTATATGTACAATTTTAATTTTTTAAAATTTTTGCTGAGGAAATTGTTGTATTTTATTCTGTTTATTTTCTATGTCAAGAAATACCTTTAAATGATGCATAATTAATAGGTAATAAAACGGTAAATCTAACTTATTGACCTCTGTTCTCTATTTCTGTAAGCATTGTCACGGGAAGTGAAATGTTCGTCCAACTGTGTGGCACGTTGAATCTTATTGGTAGATTGGTTTGGAACACGCAGCTAAAAAATTGAAGATCCCTGTGTTATTAGTGTGACTAACTTCGTAATTTTAAGGGGACATGGTACGATTTAAGCAAAAAATATTTAATTTAAGAATTTTAAAAATTGGTTTGGTTGCCTCCTATGTATGTATACTATGTTAAAACAGATTTTGTGCTCAAAATTTCATAAAAAGCTAGCCATGTAATATTTTAAGGAAAAAACTTAAAATTTATGAAGTGATTTTAAAATGCTACTCCTCCCCCCTACAAAAATGTACGTACATGCCTGAAATTAGATTTAGAAGTACGACGTCAAACTATGTATAACAAAAGTTGGTATGAGTTTTGCGTTAACGAGATTGGTATTCATACAATACTTCTTTTTATGAATGTTTATTGAAAATTCCTTAAAAAATTTATAAATTCTGAGTTTAATTATTTTTAAAAAAGTAAATAATGCTTTGATTCAAAAATGCATACCAACTTTTGTTACATGTATTATTCTCAATAGGTAAAAAAATTCAAAGCATTAGGAGCAATAGAAAAAAAAGCCTTAGCATTTTAAATGAAGACAAACTAGTTATTTTATCTTTTTAAGATTAAGTGAGTTTAAAGTTTTGATTTGCCATAGAGATGTGAATAAAAACGAACGTGAAATCTATCATAATTCTGCGTTTTTTAAGTTAAGAGCTTTCAAATTTTGTGAGGTTACAGAAAAGGATATGAAGAATAATTTAGGCTAAAAAAGTTAAATTTGATTTTTTGATCGATTTTGGTCAATTGAATCGTACTGTGACGCTCAAATGACGAGACAACACCGGAGCTTGTATATTACTCTCCAATCTTGCACACCATCTTACCGCGCAGACCCTATTCTATAAGACGTGTTCAAATGAATGTGATTCAAAGCTTTGCAGGCGAACAATTTTCAATGTATTTTCGTGAAACAGACACCATAGTAAAGGTCTATATGCCACGCACACGCAAACAGATTTGTCATTAGGGGAATGGAATGAAATATGGTCCACGAAAGCTTTGGAGGATTTAAATAGTGGCTTTATATGGATTAAAGAAGACATTTGATTTATTTCTCTCTGTAGTGTGTACATACGTGGTAATAGTTTTGATTAAAATAAATAAAGAAAAAAATCTTTATATATATACATTGCTGGACAATTGCTAAGGACGGATCACAAATTGCTATGTAGCATAACATTAAGCGAGACATGAGGCCTAGTAGGATAAAATATAGTTGCCACACTGTTCAGACATTAGAATAAAGAATATTTATTGTTCTGGAAAGTACAAAAGCTGTGAAACATCTGAAAGAAAAAAAATGTTCATTTGATCTGCGTACGGAGAAATGGAACAATGCATCTGAAAGTCAGCAGGCACCTTAAAGAAAGCTATCAGTACGGGATATGTCCACCGTGGAGTGTGATGCAATATTCCACACGTCGTACCATACTTTGCACAACATTATCGAGCAGCTGTTGAGGCGATTTATCCCATTCCTCTGTGAGTGCACGGATGAGGGTGTTCTTGTTTGTCGGAGGATAGTTTCGACCAGCAACTTGCCTCCCCAAAGCATCCCACACATTTTCAATGGGGTTTAGATCTGGAGAACGCGCTGGCCATACGAGACGTTGAATACCCTCGCTGTCTAGACAATCCTGAACAGCGAGTGTTCGATGACATGTTGCGTTGTCGTCCATAAAAACAAATTTATCACCGGCAGCACCACGAAAAAAACAAACATGAGGAAGTAGAACGTCATCAATGTATCGCTGGCCCGTCATAGTCCCATTCGCAACCACATGTAGGCGCGTACGGCCATTGATCATGATGCCGGCCCACACCATGATACTGCATGTCGGATATCGATCCTTTTCCTGGATATTTTCTGGACGCTAAGCAGTACCACTCTCGCGCCAGATCAGTTGGCGTCTACAATCCAATGACAGACTGAACCTACTCTCATCTGAGAATAGTACGCATGCCCAGTCCTGTTCAGTCCAATTGTGATGCTCACGACATCATTGCAAACGGGCAGTACGGTGCTGTCTGATCAATGGGACCCACACAACAGGTCTGCGTGCGTATAGTCCTCCTCCCCTCCAACGTCTGGCAACAGTTTTTCGGGAGATCTGCTTTCCTGAGGCAGCAAGAAACTGATTTGCCACCTGCTGAGCTGTGGTGCGCCTGTTCCTTTTTGCTGATAGGGCGATATATCTGTCTTCTGCCGGCGTCGTACTTCTAACACGATCTCCCCCGTGCCGTCTACTACACATTCCAGTAGTTTTAAATGACTGCCTCAGCCGTGAAACAACGCTGTGAGCGAAGTCGAACCCCCTGGCAACATCTGTTATTTTTCGCCCTTCTTCGATCTTTCCAATAATTCGGCCACGCATAAAATCATCTATGTGATGTCGGGAAGACATGCCAAAAATTTTAAGTTCGTCTATTAAATCTTTCCTGTAAAACTTTGACTTGAAACAACAACTGTCCACACGCGTCAAAACCTTTAAAGCTCTTATGACCGCTATCACGTAATGAACAGACTTGGAAAAAAAATTTGCATACTCATACTTCTTACTAATTATTCTAATTTTCCACATTTTGCTTCCTTTCATTTTGTGGTTGCTATGGATGATAGTGATATCCGTCCTTAGCAATTGTCCAGCAGTGTGTATATATATATATATATATATATATATATATATATATATATATATTATTAAGAGGCCACAGTACAATTCAATTGACAAAAATCGGTCAAAAAACCAAATCTAATTTTTCTAGCCTAAATTAGTCTTTATATACTTTTCTATAACCTCACAAAATTTGAAAACTCTAAACATAAAAAAACGCAGAATTATGATAGCTTTTACATTCATTTTTATTCACATCCCTATGGCAAATCAAAACTTTAAACTGACTTATCTCAGAAAGGTAAAATTACCAGTTTCTATTCATTTCAAATACTAATACTTTTTTTTTATTGTGCCTAATGCTTTGAATTTTTTTACCTATTGTTAACCGTACATGTAACAAAAGTTGGTATACATTTTTGAATCAAAGCAATACTTATTTTTTTAAAAATAATTCAAGTTATAATTTGCAAATTTCTTAAGGAATTTTCAATAAGGATTCATAAAAGAAGTATTGTACAAATACCTATAGTGTTATCACAAGACCCATACCAACTTTTGTTATACATAGTTGAACGTACTTGTAAATCAAATTTCATATATGTACGTAAATTTTTGTGGGGGAGGAGTAGCATTTTAAAATCACTTCACAAATTTTAAGTTTTTTCCTTAAAAAATTAAATGGTTAACTTTTTATGAAATTTTGAGAACAAAATTTGTTTTACATAGTATACACACATAGGAGGCAACCAAAGAAAATTAAAAAATTTTGTTTGTATCGTACCATGTCCTCTTAAGATGTATCAAACGGTAAAATCATAAAATGGGAACCTGTAATGTTTACTGACAAAATCCAGTTTTTATACTATATCAAGAATAGAATAAAAAGAATAATCAACGATAAATATAAATCGGTAATTAAGAATGAATTAAAATAAAATGAATAATTTTATGTATGAGGCGTGTTCAAATGAAAGCGATTTAAAACGTCGAATGCGAACAGTTTTCAAAGTATTTTTGTAAAACAAACGCGATGGTACAGATACACGTACCACGCACGCGCTTGCGCAAGCAGTTTTGTGATAACTGCATTTGTAAGGATGTGGCATTCATTTAAAAATGGCTTCTGGGAATGCAAGAGCGTCAAAACAGATTAGCGAGCTGTAATAAAGTTTTTGATCAAAGGAACGGTGTAAGCCGGTGGATATTCATCGCAGAATGTTGGCTGTGCACGGTGACACATATGTGTCGAAGCAGACCGTGACGAGGTGAGTGAAATCGGTTGCCCTGGCCCGGTCAAGCAAACAAAGTTGTGACAAAGAATTTGATTACGGACATTGACACTGCAATCAAGGGAAATCGACGTCGAAACATTCAAGACGTCGCAAATGAGTTCAACGTTTCCATCGGTACTGATCACAGAATTGTCACCAACATTCTGAAGTATCAAAAAGTTTGCTGCCAATGGGTACCCCAGATGCTGTGGGAACACCACAAGATACAGCGAATGGCCCAGAGTTTACAGCATTTGTTGCGCTAAAGGGATGACGTGGACGACTTTCTGCAGTACACAGTGGCAAGGGATAAAACCTGGTATCACCACTCTTCCAGCCGGAAATCCGTTAGCATGCAATGGAAACATCCCGACTCACATTGGCCCTAATAATTCAAAGCTCAGCAGTCAACCGGAAAGGTAATGTTAACGGCCTGATGGGTCAATGATTTCACACCGACGATGGCGTAAAGGCTACCGTTCTGAACTGGTTCCATGATCAACCGGCATTGTTCTTAGCGGACGGAATTCGTAACATTCCTAAGCAATGAGACGCCTGCCTAAACGTCATGGATGATTTCTTTTAACAAACTTTGTATGCATTTCACTCATTAAATAGTGTTGTTTCTATTTTTATATCTGTCTCATTTCTGACCCTACTCATCTCATCGATATGTCACAGGAAAATGAAGAAATTTGGAATTTCATAAAATCCCTAAGAGATAGGATCAATTGACGGGAGATGTTAAAATAACGTCTCTTCAAGGTCATTTCCATGATGAAAGTCTGTGATTTTATCAAACCCTGAACTGTTTCAGTGAAATGATACAATGAAATAGTCAGCATTGGAAAAAATGCTGTCCAGAGAGGGGAGACACCTAGGGGTGTCGAGTCCTTGTACTTCCTAACCATGGAGATAGTACTATGGATCCCCTAAATATCAACCCCATTTCTTTAAAAAAATGGCACCCCCATAGGATTAACGTAGGGATTGATATTTTAGTGAGTAAGCAACCGAGAGAAATGTGTTACACATAAAAAAATACCAGCCTAATTTTCTAATTATTTGTTAATTAGTTTCGAATTAATAATTTGTATTTTATTGACTATTGTTGCATTACTTACTTCTACGTTTAATAGTGCAGCATATTTGTTAAATAAACACTTTGAAATTCTTGACAATATTATTTCATCATTCCACTTAAGCGTGTCAAGGATTTGTTCAAAGGGCTTTCAACTTTTATCAGGGAAATGACCTTGAAGAGACGCCATTTTAACATCTCCCATCAATTGATCCTCTCCCTTAGGGATTTGATGAAATTCCTAGTACCATCATTTTTCTGCGAGAGATACACACCTCGAATCCCGTTCATTTGAACACCCCTTATATTTGAAGAGATTATCCCACTTATAAAATAAATATATCTGTTGTGTATCTGAATTAATTCAATATTATTAATTGATGTTTTCCAAAGTATTTTTACACATTACCCATAATTTACTTTTAATTACTTACCCCAAAGCTATTTCCTATCATTGCACAATTAATTATTTACTTGTTAATTAAAAACAGATGAAATTTAAAATTAATTATACACATTTATTGTTTTATTTTAATTTATCTTACAAGGAATAAAAATGTCTTACTTTATTCTTTACCCAAAAGCTATTTTCTACAATCAAAATTAATTGTTCACTTGGTAGTTAATAAAGACTGAAATTCGCTCTCTCTCTATCTATACATTTTCATTATGATCCACACATTCCATTTGCATTCAAATTAAACTTTTATTTACTACATAAACATTCCGAATACGAATATTTCATACTTTATTACTATTCATTTGTGCTTCCAATTTACACAACAGCGCCGCTCCCACAAATCGTTTCGCTGCCTCTCAAAAGTAAATTCGAAAAACTTTTTTTTTCTTTTCCTTTTTGAAATAAATTATTATTTCACATTCCGAAAGGAGCTTAATATCTTAACCTTTTATCAAATCCAATAAACGCTTTTCGTAAATTTTTCGATTTTTATTTTTCGTCTTTTTTACACTTTTCATTTATTAAAGATTTTTCCCTTTATGCGTGAACGTTTCGGAAGCTTTTTCCCTCGGTAAAACCGTTCTGGATTCTCGTTTATTTATTTTTTGATGACGCCGTTTCAGACTAAATAAATGTTTGTGCAATATTCTTTCTTACTTTTATTTTAGAAAATATTTGTTTGCAGCTGTCTTTTCTGTAAATTATGTATTTGCAAATTCAAATCGCTAAATAATAAAGTCGTAGATACATATTTAGTTAGGTATTTTAGAATTTCAGCATATATATATGAAAATTGCTTTTGATATATTTTTACAAAAGTGCGGTTAAAAACTATTTTATGATATTTAAATTTCCATAGCAACACTGCCAGATTATTTTATCGAATGTCATTTTGCAATAGACACGGAATGAAATATTCAATATGATTCGAATTTATTTTATATTCTGTGGTTTGATATTTTATTTTCATCTTGTTTTTATTATGACAAGTTGCAAAATATCTACGATACTATAAATTATTTATAAATGTGATTATAATATACATAATATTTACTTTATGTATTTTTGTAAATACATAATATTTATTTTATATATCTTTTGAGAAGGAACACATAATGTAAATCTAAACGTATTAACAACACCCAATCCGTCAAAAAGCACGTTACACGTGATAAGACACTATAATTAAAATGTACGTGACCGTTTTCTGTATAAAACATAGAAACTGTAAAGATTGTATTTCTTATTTCATATTTTACTATCTGGTATACCATTTCTTCGGGTGAGTTGAAAATTGAAAAATTAAACAATACACAGATTGAAGGATAAAGAAGTATTTAATGAGTTAATTTTACGTGAATTGCAAATTAAACAAAAAATGCGTTTTGCGTATCTCAGCTGAACAAAAAAAAATCATATTTTTTAAATTGTAAGTCTGTAGGTCTAATAGCTGATAAAAAATTTTTTATATATATTTATAACTCCTTTGTGGTTTGATTTTTGAAAACACCTCCCTAAGCTGATCTCTGCTCAGAAAAAGCAATATATTGATACAAATTTTGTGTAATGAATGCTTAAGTAGTAGTTAATGAATTCTTAATAGTGTAAATAATTTATATCTGGATGTGCAATACGTTAATATTACTGTCTGTTGTATTTATTTTATGTTAAAATTGTAATATTCGCAAGCAATACCGTTCCTTACATTATAATGGCGATTCCATGGAAACATAGCGAAATGGTAGTGATAGAGCCAAGTTGTCATCTTTTTTGGTGACCACGTTGACAACTTGGCGATTGATTGAACAGTGCAGAAGCTGATATGTTGTAGCGCCACCTGGTGGGAGTTGAAACAAAGAGGATAGCACAAAAACCTTCTCCACAAAAAAATACATTTACATGCAAATTTTCATAGTGATCGGTTGAACGGTGTTGAAGTGAAGCGAAGTCACATATACAAACATCCCTTTAAAAGTCGGGCTGGTAATAACATATCCTAAGTTTATTCATAGATGATGCTAGATGTTGTCTGACGCTATCTTTTAGCGAGCGGTAATCATTCTTTGTTCGGCCTTACGATAATGGTGACATACAATGGTACTGTAAGAGTGAAATGCTGACTTTGGTTTCATGAGAATCATTCAGCCTTGCAAGTACGACGAAAGTTTATTCTAGAATACAAGAAAAAGCTTCGAAAAGAGATACTGTGTTGTCTTATGGTATTTACCTGGATGTGCTACAGATTTTCATTGTGCATATCATCAAAGAAAAAATGCCAGAATGTTACATTTTTCAACGGGATGGCACGCCGTGTCACTACCACAACGACGTTGCATCTTAAGGTACCAGTTAGGATTGGTCGTGGAAGTGTAATTCAATAGCCACCACTTTCACCCCTGATGTTCAGTGTACAATCCAGCATTTCCTGCGTCCATTCAGTGACGAATGTAGGTTTAGGCCCGTGAGGTCAGGGCCTAGGGCGACAAATTTTTGGAGGCTCCAAAATTATTGAAGCGACAAAAATTTGATATCGATTTGGTTTTTTATCAAGTATAAGATAGAATTTTAATGCTGTTTCTATGCTTTGACAACCTCAAGATGTCAATACTAAAAAAGGGTAGAATTATTTTTTAAAATAATTAATCGTGTAAGTAATAAAATTTAAAATATCTAACGTCACCCATCCGGTATAGTGGTTAGCGACGCTGACTGCTGTGCCGTAGGGCTTGGGTTCGAATCCCGAAGAAGACATGGATGTTTGTAAATGAATAGTGCCTTCGCGGCAGGGGGTTACTCTAAATAGCCGTCGAGCCACAAGTCCTCTGGTGAAGTTGGTGGAAGGGCAAGAGAGGTGGGAGGCCTTTGACCACACCCAGAGTGTTCTTTCTCTAAATTAGGGTAGTACCGAGCCAAATCGTACTGTAACCTGCATGGTGCTCAAAGCTACGGTTAGTGGCAGGCGTCACTTAGCACTTTGCCGTGATGAATTTCGTGGTCCTCGATCTGGCCTTTGCCGATCAGGTGGCAGAAGCAACAACAAAATATCTAACAAATAGGTAGTAAAAAATTTCGTTAAGTATAGCATTCATCTCTATTGACGATAGATGTTTCATGATTTTTTCCTATAAAAATATAAATGTAGCGTTTGTTTGCTCATCATTTTAACATTGATATTCACCCTATTTAACTATAACTTTGTCCAATTACTCAAAAACTTTATTATTTTTTTTTAATCTCGCATAAAATTCGAATCCATTGTTACTATTCCTATTATTATTATTACATATAAGGGTATCAAATTAACTTGGGTCTAGGGCGCCATTGAACCTAAATCCATCACCGCGTCATTTCTGAACTAAAATCAAGAATCTACGCTTTAATTAATTTGATCAACGGAAACAGGTTGACAAATCTGTGGCAAGAATTGATTTACCGATGGGACATTTGCGGAAGTCATATCGAGAAAATTGGTAATAGTGGTAAACTTGGACTATTTCTCTGTCTAGCGACAATATTTTTTTTCACTATATTGCACGCAATAAATGAGTCTTTTTATCCAACTAATTTATAGACACCCTGTATATAATAAAGCAAAGCACAACAAATAGTAGCTTAGCTAGACAGTGTATAGTTTATAAGATAGTCTCTGTACTATATTAGTTATTAACTGAGATTCTAGAGATAAACATAGTTTTATATAATGCTAGCCAACTTTCCCCTATATTTTCCTACATTACTGGTCTGAAAGAAAATATTGTAAGGATAAGATTTTATTCATACTGAAGATAATAATCATGAAACTAGAATAACAATACTAAAACTATGACAAATCTAGAGTTAAAATGAATCTACATACCTAAGTGAAAAACTTAAGTATGTATTAATCTCTCTCTCTCTCTCTATTTTTTTATTTTTGAAATCGTTTTAAATTATATTTTCTTCTAAATGCTTCCTCTATCATTTTATTGTAATAACTATTAATCGCCTCATTTAATACACTTTGGACTTCTTACTTGAATGTATTTACTGTGCATTTCAAAAACCCTGTAGGACTTTTCTAAGTAAATGAAATAATTCGTAAGAATAAATTGTACGAAACAAACAGCAAATAAATATTGCATTATAAAATTTGCTCTGTTTTCTATTAGTACGCCATTAAGGTATTCGACTACGTTCGGAACCGTGATTTTAAAAAAGCGCATAAATGGATAATTTTCATGATATTTAGTGTCACTTAGATTAGAATACATGTATAAAATTGTTTTAAGGACATTATAACAAAAAAATTATTTCAATACAATATTTCGGCAAAAAATTAACTTAGAATATCCTTTTTTCAAAATGTTTTCCTTTTGTGAAAAAAGTGCTTCTATTCTAATAATATTTTTCTCTATGCTCAGACCTCTGTACAGAGGCTCAACTAGGATTTTTGAAAAATTCACATTATCCTCAGAGTTACAACAGGTTGAAATAATTATCGGCGTTTTTTTTCTTTAAATTTCTTCCCTCTGCTGTAGTAAAACATGGATAAACACACTTCTAAGTTATATATTTCAAAAATTCTAGTTGAACCTCTGTACAGAGAGGTCTGAGCTATATACAGGCAAAGTATTATTATAATAGAAGCATTTTTCACAAAAGGAGAATATTTTGAAAATTGGCCGTTCTATGTTCATTTTTTGTCAAGATATTGTACTTAAATAATTTTTTATTGTAGCACTATTCTTAAAACAATTTAATATACATTTTCTAATCTAAGTGACACTAAATATCATAAATATTATCCATTTATACGCTTTTGCAAAATCACGGTTCCGAACGTAGTCGTACACCTTAATAACGATTTTGTTCTGTTGTATCAATTCTATTTCTTTAATCGATCACACGTTTATTCCTTAAAGGTGATTTTTGCAAGTAGATAAATAATTGAAGTAAATTGCATTACATGTAAGGTTTTTCACAATCGGTTGGGGTGGAGCGTTTAAAGGACAACTGGGAAACTGTTGAGTTTAAGCTTTGTAATGAGGAGATATTGAACTTTATTCATACAGTAGTTGATTTTAAATTAATTTAAAATACACACCGAATCTGAATTTAGACACTAATGAGAGTTAGAAACATAGCTATTTTTACATTTTATTTTCTTCTGTTCCTCTCTTCTCCCCGTCTTTTATTTTCCTGAAGTAGAATTTCTCTTTTATTGTGTTTTTCAAGCTGAGAGTTTCGTAAACAACGTTTCAAGAAAAATAGCTTTTTAATTCGTAATGCTGCTAGAGCTTGTTTTTCCGCTACAGGCTGTTGACCTTGGGTTGAGTGTTCGATTTGCACTACTAACATAATGCTCAGCAAGCCACAGTACACACGTTAGATGTTTGGGTCTACAAGTTATTCCCCTTTCGGACCAACTACCAAATGTTTTTACCCTTCGTTGTTTTCGATTTGCTAGAGAATGGCTAGATAATTCCTAGAGTAAAAGATCTTTTTTGGCGTTGAGGTATTTGTGAAAGTTATTCTCCAGCCATGACTACAACTGGTATCTTTTCCCTGTTGTTTTTGCGGACTCTATAGGCAGTCTCTATTTAAGATGGTTGGTCTACTTGACACATGCAGCAAAACCATCTCTTTCACAAGTTGGGATTTACTGAGTTGGATTACAAGTTGGGATTTAGTTGGGCTGGGCATTAAGTTGATCGCGATCAACCAGTGGACCACCAAGACATTTTGGGGTGATCGCTTTCACCAAGACCTAAAGTGCGCATACAAACCGAAACATATTTATGGAACACCGACACCATGTAGACTGAAGAATTAGCTTTTCCCAAACAATGCGACTGCGTTTAGTGAAACAAATGATTCGATAAATGTGAAGACGATACATGCATCTTCGTTGACAGCGCGCGATTACGCTTAACACGTTAGTTGCTGCTGTAGGGGGGAATGATCACAGTAATGCCAACTGTAGAAATGAATTATTTCCCACGCGCCTTCTGAAAGGGAGAATAAATGTCGATGATCAGCTTTTCCCGTGATACCATAGGATTGGTTATTGAAACATCATACCACACCCTACGCTTCCATGGCGTTGAGTTCTCGTGTTGACGTCATGTCCCGCGAGGGCACAGGACTCGGTATCGAACAAATTGAGCACACATTTTGGTTTCAGATTCATCAATGGCATTCATCAAGTCATCAATGAATTCATAAATGACATATATTCTCTGCCCGCTGTATTGAATACGCCCATGCTCGATGGTTTAGCGGTTGCTCATTGATGTTCAATCATTCAAATTGACAAATGTGTGTTACTTGAGTTCTTGTTGTAAAAATAGTAATGTCATGTTTTAAAAGAGTCCATGCCAAAAACAAGCATTAAGAAAGTAAAACATACAACTTTAATACAAAAAGGTCACACCTACGCCATTGGATAGATCGCAACTTTTTAAAAACATTAGAAGTAGCCCAAGCCCTGGAAAAGTATGCCCATCCCTGGCCTAGTTAGATTCTGTGGAATGCTTACTCAACCAGTGGAGTTAGATTGTGCTGCCACCTAGTGATCAATTTCTGAGTTACCATTATGGGTACGCCTGCTGGTAACACTAGTTAATGCTTTTAGCTGTGTGTATGAAATTGGGGATATTGGGACTTCTTACGTGGAAGTTAACCGGAAACACAAGAGTTATCAGACGGACTCTCGGACTCACTTCTTGATTTGATAGTAAACTTTTGAACCTAGGATGACCTCTCAAGGCTGCAGATAACGAGCATTCCAATGAGTCTTACTCAGCCTTCACGTCAATGACGGACGTCTTATGGCATGGGCTAACTGAGCCTCGGCCGCAATCAAGGCCTTGTCTCGTTCTCGACTCAGTAAAATCTTAATTCGAATACCTTCAATGGTCAAATGTTATTTACGGTTGTATTCGCCGAAAAACTGGGAATTTTGCACTATATGTCAACTGGCTACATGTGATGGCCGTCGTCCACGTACAGACCTAGGCCTACCACCATACAAAATGGGCTCAATTCATGAGACGTCATAGTCACATGATAGTGAAAGCCACGTGATTCTAGCCAATCAATTCAAAAACTAATACAACGTCATAGTCACACGATAAAAACTATCTAGTGTTTCCCGCTAATCAGTTCACGCTCCCCGGTGTTGCCGAGTTTTGCTCTTTGCGGAAACTTTCTCTTAAAAAGTACATATGTATACAAAATGCATTTTATTTAAAAGTATAAACACATAAAAAATATGATTTTTTTTAACTTAAAAAGATCTTTTTAAAGAATTTTTTTCCTAACATTTAAACATCTTTACCAAATATGAAATTTGAAATTTTATTTGAGTTTTACAAAAATAGAACAACAAGTACAATTGGTTTAATGTTAAGGGCCGTGGGTAGTCTAGTGGTTAGAGTATCGGACTCCAAACCAGAAGCCCTGGGTTCAATGCCCGATGCCACCAAATACCTTCCGAGTACACTCGAAGTACGTGTTCGGTGAATCAGTGGGACCGAAAGTCTTGTGGGCTGAATCACGAGTGAAGGGGGACTGGAGAATATTTCCCGGAGATAGTTGGTGTCGCCATCCATCGTCCCTTCGAAGAATTTCGCCGAGCTAAATCGTACTGTCACCTGTATTGCGATCAAGGCTAAGGCCAATGATAGGCGTACCCCTAGCCCTTTGCTACGATGAATTTCGTGGGCCTCGATCTGACTACGTCAGACAGGTGGCATGAGCAGTAACAACAGTTTAATGTTTGCTTTGAATTCAATGGAAAACACGTGTTTGTTTTTATCATGTGACTTCATGAATTGAGCCCATTATTACTCATGGGGTCAAAAGGCGATAGTCTGTCGAGTCGGTTTGTGCGATTATAAGTCGAGCACATTTATTGTTTCGGGTTACTGCTTGTTCGAGTATTTGACAACATATATCATTTTATCATCACACTACCTACTTTTAAGAGTTATAGGTGGGGCCAACATCTGTGTCAGGGTCCATGATATACTTTTGAGTTGGAGCTCAAGGCTTCAGAAATCTTAAGACGTCTCTGGTCAGTTGTCTGACCTGTAACATCTTCCGACCTCCTCGACACACCGGCGAGGGAGGGGAGAGGGGTTAGAGTTTATCTTCAAATAAGCATATATAATCAACATCATTTCACTAATACAGCTACGATTTATAAGTGGTAATACTTTGTTTTAGAAATTAGAATGAAGAATAGTAAACTTTTTTTACTAAACATTTCTATTTTAATCTCATTTCAGTGTAATTTTTATTGAACTTGTTTAGTCTTAATAACTTTGTTTTAAGTTTTCAATAACTCATCAAAGGTCTTAAAAGGTAAAAAACTCCCCGCATCAATTTTTTTTAATTTGAAAAAAAATTTAAATTAATGCCAAGAAAAAAATCCAAACTAAAAATTCTTCAACCTTTGAAGTTTCCTGTGCTCCAAACGTTGCGTCAGCTCATTTTATTACAGCTGTAGTAAATTTTTGCAACAATCAATTGTTGCAGTTTATATCCAGTAGTTTATTAGAAATAGAGTGTTAATATCAATTACGGAAATTAAATTATTGATGCAGAGATATAACTATTTTACGATTGAATATATTTGCAACACTAAAGAATAAAAATTTCATTTATATATATATATATATATATATATATATATATATATATATATATATATATATATATATATATATATATATATAGTGTAACTTTTATATATATTGAAAATTCATACCAGACAGAATTTTTTATTCTTTTACATCATAGCTTTTAATGATGCTTTAAGTTCTATAGATATGTTTGCTTTTTTGCTCCGAGTAAGTTCTATTATATCCATAATACTTGTTACTTATACATAATACTTATCCATACTACTTACTTGTTTATTTTTGTAAAAACCACGTACATTCCAAAATAAATTTCTGTTTGTGAAATATGCTCAAATATTCAAAAATTATTTGCCATTGTTTCTACATTTTTATTCTATAAACTACAGTTTTTAATTCCGGAAGTTAATAATTGCAACTGTTTTGCAAATAAATAATTTTTAATCGCAAATTATGCCTATTTTTCTCCAAAAAAATGTTTATGAACAATTTTAAAGTTTTCTTGTTACCAGTCTAGACCATTTTTTCAGGAGCAAGAAAATTAGCTGCCTCTACTGACATTTATTAATAAATAATAAAATCAAAAGCATTCCTTTTTGTCACAATTTCTATTAACTAATGATTTTTTTTACTGAAACTAGGATAAAAGAGTAACAAACTAACCAATTACGCACATTTACGAACATTTGTTTCGAGTTTACTTTCTCAAAATATAATACAATGTATGTTAAAATAGTTTTTAATATTTTTTGTTCGAATACTGTTCTTTAATTCAAAAACTGTGTGCAGGAAAATTTCTTTTATAAGTATGGTTTTTAAGTGTATTGAATAAGTTCTGGAATTATTTATTTGAATTTCCTTTCTTTTTCTAAAAGCAATCTGTCAAATGTAAGAAAGGTATAAAAATATGTACAATTATGCGAATTTTTACATTAATATTCTTTTTTATTGAAGTGATAGTTTTGAAAAGGATTTATTTTTTTTCAATGAAGTATTTTTAATGTTTGTAAGTTATACAGATCCACAGCTGTGCGGTTATTTTGTATTATTCGGAAGAAGAGAGCTATAATATAAATTTTTGAAATTTGCAAAAAATAAAACTTTTATAGTCATATTCGTTAAAGCAATATTTAAAAATAATGTTGCAGATTTATTTGTAACTGTAAACTGCACTGAATGACAAACAAGATTATTGTAATATTTTGATTCTACCAGTAAGAACGTTTATGTACTTAGATTAAGTTGAGTGAAACTTAAGAGAATAAGAATTTTATCCACGTGACTCTGCATATAAATTAAATTACCCATTTAAAATAAATCTATATATGAGAAAAGAGAGTTATTCATTCAATCACCTCGATATCTCCAGAATTTTAAGACTTACAGATTTGAAATATGGTACGCATGTTTCTTTTGTCGAGAAGAGATCCCTTGGGAAAACGGACATTTTTAAGAGAGAGTAGTGAAAAAAATTAACTTTTTCAACCATTACGCCTACCGACTTAACATTTGGCAAGCATGTTTCTTTTCTTGAACAGAGATCCGAGAAAAATGGATTTTGTGGAAATTGACTGCCGAGATGGTAAGGGAACCTAAAAAATAATATACTTTCGTATTAGAAATTCAAGTCTTGCCCGTTTTTTTAAATCCAAAAGCGAGAAAGATTTATAAGAATGTTTTTTTCATACAATCGAAAGTTTAATGCTATAACTTCGTTACTAATAACTCACAACCAATATATAGTGATACAACATGATTAAATTCTCAGTGAAGAGGGCGGATAACGGCTAGTATTTTATATTAAGAATGTTGAACATATAATGCAAATAATTAGAGCTTGTATATAGTGTAAATTCTTACTGCAGAGTGGGTCAATAAATGAGTACCAAGCTTGCTTGGAGACTTAATCACTAGGAGTGTGTCTCGCTTCAGACTGACCACCTGATCGGGACATCAGCTCATGCGCTTTAGATCCCAATGGCCACGAGTACTGGGATGGCCACAGTCGGCCTTGGCCATCATGGGCTGTTGCGCCACTGAATTTGAGTTATATACTGTAAATATTTAATTAGCTTTATTTACTTCTTGAGATGTCAATAAACAAAAGAAAATTTTACGAACTGTTTTACCATTGGTTTTGATTTAGTTCAGAGGTTCTTAAACCGTGGTCCGTGGTCCAAACGCTTTCCTATAGGGTCTGCGAAAGGTTGTCGTTTAAGGTTGAGATTTCCCGCTCTTAGAGACTCTGAAAGGCCTCGTGGAAAAATTGAATGTTGCGCCATCCTAGACTAGATCACTAAACTGTCCCGAATGAAAAAGCTCTACTAGAACATCGATTTACATTAAGAATATTCAGGGTTTTTTTTATTGTTGGCAATTACATAGCCATTACTACATGGTAATATTTTTTAATTAGATGTTGACTGTTTTCTAAAAGTAAAAGGAAGTTTTAGAAAGATGTGTACAAGTAATTATATTGATCTTTCTCCTATTATAGAGATAAAAAAGTTCAATAATATAAATTTTGAAAAGTAACGATTAAATAAGTTTGAATTAATTTTATCGAATTATGTTAAAATGCTCTACAAGTATTTAACTTTGAAAAATTAACTTAAAATAGGATTTACTTAAACATGATTCATTTTTTTTTAAAAAAATTCGAACTTATTTTTTTTAAAAAAAAAGTAGCATTGCTTCTCAAAAAGAGAAAGAAAACTTTCTTTTCGGGTCTTGCGAAAAAGCGAATTAGAACAGATTTTGTTCAGCCTGTAGAATTAAACTTAATGATTTAGGTTCTAATTACAAAAAAAGACTAATACATAACTTTTTGTTGTTAATTGTTTCACCTGTTAATAGTTTTTACTTAAATGATGGCTTTGAAATAAAGAAGAAAAAGAAGAGAATTTCATAATAGATTTTAAGAAAGATCATATGTTTGTCTTTTTTTTCTCCTGAATTATTTGTGTGATTTCAATATTATTTGGATTGTTATTTTTCTTAATTTATATCTTTTCAAAATCTTTTAATACATATAAATTATTATCAATATATTTTTAAAGTTATAAGTAGAATTAATTAACAGCAAAAGCGATGCATTTATATTAAGATTACTATAAACAAATAAAAAATTTTCGAAGAAGAAAAAATTGAAGAAAGGTTTGATAACTATAGTATTTAAAAATAACTACTTTAAACTCTTTATGTTAGTTCTTACTTTTTTATGTAAATTTTGTACATAATTATTTTTCTCTATAATATAAATGCAAATATCTAAATTAGAAATATGCTTCCATTTCTACAGATATGCCATTGCATTAGAAAAATATGAATGAACAGTAGAGCGTCGTTTATCCGAATGAATTGGGACCGGGCACTATTTGGATACGCGATTGTTCGGATAACCAAATGCTACCCATGCAGTATATGAAACCGGACACTATACGAATATTGAAAATCATCACATGCAGGAAACGTGCTTGAGGGCAGTCATTAGAGTAATAACCTTTTGAAAATAGATTTTGAGTTTTTGATATTTCTAAAATCTCCAAATCGGGACATTTCCAATGTTATAACATACAAGCCATTATATGAATTAGAAGTACTTTAGAATGATTTTTAAAAAATAATCAGCTTATGAACCACGCCTATTTTGACAGATAGAAATGTACACATTGTCTTTTTAAATATGGGGCAAAGTTGTAAAGCCTCAATTTATTTTTATTCATACGCATTAAATACCTGTATAGTCACTGCTAATTTAACTGTGTTAGATACATAAAAAATTTTGGATCCAAATTTGGAAGCGTGGTTTTAATTTGAATGTTATATTTAATATTTAGTTATTTTACCTAAATTTAAGTCTGTTCTTCACTTTAAATTTAGTTTTAATTAGTTATTATTACTGATTATTTAAACTCGCTAAGGCTTAGTAAAGAGTTAAAAATATTTGAAGTTGAATTATGTGCTATTTTTAAGAATTCTGCATAAAAAATTTGGATTAAAAAATAGTACAAAGGTAAGATTTTTTTTATAAAAATTTCTGTTATCTAAAATTTATATTTTTAAAATTGTTTAAATTTACTGTATGTATGTTTAAAATTTATATTTTTAAAATTGTGTAAATTTATTGCATGTATGTTTCTTAAATGCAATTGTGTATACTGAAGTGACATTTTTGAGAAATATTCTTAAAATTTCTAAATATAAAGCAGTTATCATAACAAAAAATGACAATTTTTGATAAATTCATAATAATAATTATTCGGTGAATGAAGGTTTGTCTTTGAAAAAACTAATTAATATATTTAAAAAAATTTCACTTTAGTATAAATATACTGTCTAACTAATATATATAAAAATTTCAGTCTTTATGTTCAATAGTTTCTGAGAATAAGGTATGAGATGATACACTAAATGTGATGTTTGTTGTCTTTGCAAGAAGCTTGTTACATACATAAAAATACATAAATTTCACGTTTAAAAAACATAAAAACAGTTTTATTTTGTCTGTTTTAGAAATCATTTGTCCAGTTTAGAGTAACTTTTGAAGTTTAAAACTTAGAAACTGTCTGCAACAACAAGACCTAATGATTAATGTTACGAAAACCTAACAAAAACTTACGAAAAGTCGTATATATATATATATATATAATCAGGTATTTTTAAATACCATCTCAAATTCATACCAAAACCTTATTGATACATTTTCACATTATATTTATGATGCTTTCTGTTCAAATTTGATATCTGTAATGCATGAAAGCTACAAATTCTTCAAAAATTGATACAGAATTTGAGAAAATTTTGACGTTTTCTCGTTAAAAAATCTGAAAAATGCTTTTCTGGGCAATTTAAGACGTTTTTGTTTACTATTTTGTGCAAAATAAATTTCAAAGATGCCAATGTTTAATACAATGGGACAAATGCATTTTGTAATTCATTATTTTTGTGAAGAAGTAGCACTTTATAGTGAAAATTCAATTTTCTCAAAAATGATGTTTTTAAAACTGTATGCATCTTTTTCTCAGAATATAAAGTATGAATGTACATGAAATTTTTTTCCTCGTGTTACTGAACGCATACCATCTAGGTTGCTCATCTCTTCATCGCATTCTTGAAATCCTGCGATCGATCAGACAAAGTCGGTAGTCTCCTTCCTGTGGTCGTCATTGAAGTCTTTTTCGCCTTCTAAATCTGGCCACAACTTATTCCAAATCACACAACTGAAATTCCCCACATACTGAATTCCCACTTTTGGCCTCGTACTGCTCGAAAATTTATTCAAACACAATACATGTAGTTGACGAAAAAAAAAAACTAGCCCGGATATTTGACGCTCCGGATAATAAACGTTCGGATAAATGACGCTCTACTGTACTAGCATATTTAAATTTTCTAAAAATAATTCACTAGAAGCGTATATTTAATAACTTAGATTATTAATTTTAAAGTAAAATTTATTAAATTTTTAAAGGAAATAAAATACCATTGTTAAATTTTTTTATAAACAAAATAAAATAAAATTTACGTTTCAGAAAACATTCTAGATTCAATTAGAATCATTTTCAGATTCCAGCTTGAGCATAGGTAAATCGAAGTAATTCGCTAATAAAAGTGTATGTTTTTTTTTTATTTATGAAAAAATACTTCAGTCTTATTTATTACACAAGAAACACACACCTTGCTATCTTTTTTTTTTTTAAAAAAAAAAAAATGATTACAAGTGGTATCTCATTTTTATTTTATTAATCCATTTTTCTGTGCTTGTAGAGCGCTTTTGATTAAGCATTTTAAATTAATTTTCTAGAAAACGAGTTCTTCGAAAAATGGACACTATTTTAATTTTCAAAAAAAAAAAGAACAAAATTAAAACAGCGTAAAACTTGTTTTAGAACTCGTTTTCCAAACAAACACAAAAATTAATTTAAATTCTTAGTAGCGAATATTTTCGAGAGTTCTTTTTCTTGACATTTTCATCTGACGATGTTTATTCTTTCTCCTTCACTTAAAAAAAAAAAAAATTGAAAAATTGTTTATTTTAAAGTTGGCAGCGTTTTCTGTTATTATTATTCTTTTTCGGAGAGAATAAAAGAGCAAAATGAAATTGTTTTCATAACAATAGGAAAAAAGAACCTGTAAATGTGAAAGGCATTATTTGAAAGCTTTTGTATTAGAAATTGAGACGGAAAACTGTTTTCTCGGTGTTGGGAGGGAAAAAATATAAGAGATTCCGATGAAGAGATAGCGCATTATGTCGAAGAAACTAAGTGGTTATTACTTATCTTACTAAAGTTCCTTTCAAAAACAATCTTGCATTTGAATTTTGACTCTGACAAAACATATCGATTTTCTTCAAGATAGTTAAAAATAAATATTGTACGCAAATTAAAGAATTGTTTCCTTTCAAAAACATTTTTCCTTGATTTGAATTTAAGTTAGGAACATTATATACAAATGCAAAAATTGCTCGTGATCTGTTAATTTTTTCCTTTATTTGTATTTAAATATTCTTTACATTCTTCGTAAAATTTTATAGAATATATATATATATATATATATATATGAATGACACATGAGAAGGACACATGAGCAACCGAGATTAAAAATTATAAAATGGATGCTGCAGTATTGTAAACATTGCTGACTTAGGACAGCTAATATATATCAAATAATTTATATAAAAGTGGGGTTTAACATGTTTTTTGGCCAGCCAACCTTCTTCCTTTATGTAAATAATACTGATCAAAAACCTAGTGAAAGTAATGGATAAGAATATCTAAATCCATTACAAGATAGGGACAACTTACCTAAAAGTTGCACTTAAAAATGCAGTGCCCGCTCTCTCTCTATATATAATATCAAGTAACCCAAAAGTCCGTCGTTCGAAAATTCAGTAATTCATGAAACATTGTAAAAAGGTAAAAATTGACGCGCATGCTTGAAATGACATGGTGTTTGTTCTTTTTGAAACAAAAATATCTACAAAAAATAATCAAAAGATGGCACTGGCCATCAAAACGTCAATGATGCCGCATAAAAATTGCATATAAAATGAGCCATAGTCAGCGAGGAAACAGATGCACTAGCAACTGCAGCATGTTGACTTTTCCAGAAAAGACATTGCAAGCAAAGCTGTACTACCAGAATGTACATCCTTTGCGATTCTATAGCCTTAAAAAGGGTGTGAAGGATCTCTTGCGCACATCGTTTGGTGAAGATCGCATGCTGAGCCGCCACTTCCGCCATGATTGGCCTTTCAGGTCCCCAGACCTCAACCCATGTGATTATTTGTGCGAGGTTACACGGAGTCGCATGTCTACCGCGATCGTTCAAGTTCACTAGGGAAGATAAAAGACAACATCCGATGGCACTTTCTCACAATACTTATAGATGTGCTGTACAATGAAGTTCTTAACATTGTGTCTCTCGACTACAGGTATCGTTGATGAATGCTGAACATTTGTTATCAAGAACGTAGTTTATTGCTAAAATTAAATTCTTACGCTAATTAATGTTTTTCTTTTATAAAGCGTCGTCTGTTGGCCATTTTATGTACTTTTTTTCAGTAAAACCCCTGCTATTTTAACCATATTTGTCAATTTTTATCTCTCTCCCTACATCAGTGGTACCCAAACCTAGGCCGCCCTAGAAACATTAAATTGTTTCCATTTTATTTACTGTTGTGAATTGTGTACCGTTTCAGTGGGTTAAAATTTTAAATCATTTTATATTCATTTTTGGTGTAACTGTATTTTGTTTTGAAGGCATGTCAAAATACACTTAAATTAAAATTGTTGAATCAAAACGATATAAAATATAAATAGTCAATGCGTCGTCTACGATAAAATTTATCAAATGTTAATCGATCTGCGGCGATAAAAAAATTTGATTAACACTGCCCTACATTATTTCATGTGTGAATTATTGAATTTTTTCAAAAGTTAACGGAATTTTTTTTTGCGTCCAAGGTACAAGATATTGCAAAAACTATTGTGTATGTTGAGCATTTTTTTTATCATAATGAATTCCCTTTATATTGTAAAAGAGAACATTTCATTAAATGTTTTATGATATAATGTATTTTTTAAATAATTTTTGTATGTACTGACGTTTCTTTTATTTAACTTTTTATTTGCGTGCTATTTTTTTATTTTTTTTATCCTCAAGAGTTTCTGTATTCGAGATCTTTTTTATGTAAAAATAACAAAGAAGATACCTCATTTGAATAATTACTCTCGTTGCACAGTAGTCGTTTCTCATTTAATATTTATTTCTCGGCATAATACTATCGTTTCATCAACTTAATTGAAACAAAACTAGAAGAAACTAATTATTTGTCAAAAGAGGTAAAAAAAAAAGTCAAAGCTTGCTTTTTTTCCTCCCTTTTCTTTTCTTTGTGATGTATTAAAGAGTTATTTATATAATGAAAATAGTTTGAAGTTATTATCAAATGTTTTATGGTTCTTAATGAATACCGTATGCCTCTTGATTAAATTAATTGCTGTAAGTATTTGTTTGCAGCAATCTGCTATGAATTAAAAGGTAAATGCATCGCTTCAAGATTTCTGTATTGAAACAGATTAATAGTTTTAAAACTAGCAACATTTATCACACAAACCAAAGAAATAAAAAAAACTGCGCCATTAAAAAAGTTATCTAAATAAAGTAAAAGAAATATAAGTAGAATGTTTTATTTTTGGACAAAGTACTTCTTATATACATTTATTAAATACAATTTTTTAGAAGTTCAGTATGAAAATAGACAATCATGTACAAAATTCTTTATACAGAATGGTTATTGGAAACTAAAGTAAAATCTTGACATATATGAATAAATTCAAAGTACGTTGATTGATTGATTCATTATTTATTGATGTCATTTAATTTGTTTTGAATTTGTTCTTTACTAACTTCTCATCTTGAATCTGAACAAGGTCTATTTGTAACAGACCTCGTAATTTAGTGCCATGGTCAAATGACAAGAAACTCACTTAACCTCTTAACGTGCACGATTGAATTAATTCGATCGCACCCTACGGGTCAAACTGTGCGCAAACGAGATAATTCGAGCAAAGTCGTATTTTTTGCTGCTGTAATTTTCACACTCGAATATAAGCGATTAAAGTCTGCATCTGTGAGACTGACTGCGATCGGTCGACGGGATTTCGTAAATTTAGATAAAATTTACAGTAAATCTAAGTAAATATTATCAAAAAATATTCTTTCATTTGCTAGACATTAACATTTGTAGCGCATGTTTTCCTTAAAAAAAATTTAGGTAAAATAAAAATTTATGTTTCAGGAGCAAATTAGTAGAATGTGTGTGGACTAGGTACATAAAAAAGTTATCATAGCGATAAAAATATAAAAATGACGGTTAGATTAAAATCTTCTGAAATTCTACGATTAAGAGAATTTCATTTTCTCAGTTTAAAGTTCCACTAATATCACACACAACAACAAGCTCCCACAAGACATTGCGCTTACGTTGCGCTAAAAGGGATTGCAAAGAAAAAGAAAAGAAAGTCGTTACATGTGTAATAATTGCAATGTTGGACTATGTACTGCTACTGGCTTCAAAATATGTCAGATAATAGAAAAAATTTTAATCGTTTCTTTTAATAAATGCTACTATTATTATTATTTCTCTGTTGTAAAAATATAAATGAATATTTTTACTGATAAGAATATGTTTTTTTAATAGCTATATTCAAAAATAAAGATAATAAAAGTTGATCTACTTGTAAGATTGCAATTTTCATCTCTTATCTGCAATATAGAGAAAAATTCAAAATTCAAATAAAAGAAATTGATTTTTTAATATATATATATATATATATATCTGACCAAATCATGGTTTTAAATTATGTTTTCTTAGATAAAAAAAATGATTTTTTTCTTCAAAATAACTGTGCTTTAAAGTTGGCTTCGTCTCCCCAAATTTTCCCATGAAGCCAACAGAAAATTGAGTTTCGTATTTGTAATGTAAATCAAATGAAACTGACTACAAAAATGGCAAAGTGATTGAAATCATAAGGAAATAAAGTACGCTAAGTAACGTGTGTTTTTTAAATAGCTATTATTCTTTTCTTTATTTCTTCTATGCCAATTCTTATTGGAAGGGGATCACGGTAGTGTATTGTTGATTGTCTAGAGGTCACGTCGAGTTGTTGACGAGTTGTGAGTACAAATCCAAGTGCCTCTGAAATCCCTCCGTGTTTAGGAATTGATGCGCGTTAATCTGTAGTAGCTCAAACTCCTCTCAGTGGCGTAGTGTGATAGTTAGCAGAGGAGGAGTTCCAGCTCAGGTTGGGGCCGTGGTAGCCTAGTGGTCAAGGTAACGGAATCGTTTCCGGCGTGTTATCACCTCGAGCTTAGTACCGTTGAAGACCCGTCGTGTAGTGGGACGATGCACATTAAATCAGTCAAAGCTCAAACGTCTTCCCGTTGGTCTAGTATGGAAGTTATGAGAGGGGGTACCACAGCTCAGGTGACATTTTCGTCGACCTTGGTTCAAAATGATGAGGTCATTCGCCAAAAGCCCTCGAGTAGCTGAATAGTTCGATGTTAATATTCACTCACTCACTCAAAAATTGGAACACAGGGATCATGATGGATGATGGACTTCAAATAAGTTCGTAAATATTGGAGTTTAATTTGGTGACAGGCATTCTGTTGCTTTTGTGATATTTAGCTCCATTTTTATTGTTAGCTTTGAAAAAGTTAGATTTTAATTAGTACCGCGATTCATGTTTATTTATTTATTAATTAATGTGCTCAATTACTGCCTGCTTTTATATTCAGATACGAATTACGTATCAAAAATACGTATGATTACGTATAAAAATACGACTGTTTGACGTTTTATTATATAGCAATGCTGTCTAATTATATTAATTTTTGTGTACATTATAATTTGTGTTATATATATATATATATATATATATATATATATATATATATATATATATATATGTGTGTGGGGGAGACAACAAGGGGTCCAAGGCGTTTCTTTCTTCTGGTTTATTTAACATTAAACAAAAATTAATTAAAAAGGTAGTTTTTAACAGATAAGTTTGACGATGATATGCAGAAGGTAACGCCTGCTCGCGCACCTCTCGCGTTCTCTCTTCTCTCTAATTCTGCTCTAATGTCCAAGAGTTTTAGTTTTGATTTGCTGCGCCTGCGCGCGAAGACTGCTTGGCTTTGGCTGCCACAATCGGCCAGCCTGACTGTACGCTGTCCGCAGCGGTACGTCCATAGAGACCAAAGGAGAATCTGAAACATACAAAAAGATGGAACAGACAAGGACTATACGACAAATATACAAAGATTAAACATATCATAATTCTGCTGAACTAAACAGTTTCTCCATCATGTGAAGGCATCTCTTCGACATCCGGAAGGTTCCACAGGAAAACATTGTGTTTCACAGGCATAAGAACGTCTTTTTTTTTAACAAGTTGATCTTTGGTTGAACGCATCGATATTTTCCTCTGTAGAGTTCTGGACGTCTGTTCAAAACGATTTCTCTTTTTTTCCTTCGCTTCCACTGCCAAGGCTCAAAAATTTTTCGGAGCAACACAAACCGTCGATGTTCACTCTTCATAGGTAAAGGGTTAGGTGAGCGGGAGATAAATTCCACGGAACTCGTTTTCATGGCACCATTGGCTTTCTTACACAATACTATATCAGAACATTTTTCTCTTACAATACTCAATTTTAACTTAGTACTCTTAATTTTATTACATTTATAATCCTTAATTAGAGAACTCGAATCATTTCTAGTATTAAAGTTTTTAACATGTGACAAATCATAACTAGAGTTTTCTATCACATTTGAAACAGAAACATTTGGAAAAGAAACTCCATAATCTGCACTCAAGAGGATTCACTTTCACTTAATAAAACATCGCTCTTTGCATGGCCTAGTTTCTCTATTTCAGAATATACACTGGGATGTATAATAAATTCTTCGGTCAAGGTCGGTGATATCGCCGTTCGCACACTTATACCGGAAGAGTGTTGATTAAGAGAAAGATTTATCGGTTTAACTTCTACCATTCGCTTTTCGCCAAAACATGAGCTTAATGTTATGATTTCTTCGGAAGGTGTTTGCACTCTAATTAGTGAGGAATTTAAAACTGGGATCTGGCAACCTGAATCGATCAAGGCTGTTACGGGCTGATTTTCCACAAAAATGTTTACGTATTGAAGATTTGAGAATTCATCGCTATTTTGTTTTTCGCTCTCGATTTTCAAAGTATTCACGTTTATTCTATTATGGATGTGGTCGTTAGATTTTCTTTAGGTTTAAAACGCTTCTTACAGTCTCTTGCGCAATGAGATGAATCACCGCATATAAAGCAATTTTTATTTTTTCTTTCAAGATATTGGGGATAGTTCTCTTTAATCTTTGTTTTAAAGTTTTGTGATCTATTTTTAAAGGGGTCTTGGGTATATCCATAAGTAATAGGAATTTCTTTATGTGATCCGCTTCTAGATGAAATATAAATATCACACTCTTTAGCTAAATCAATAGGCCTAAACCAATCTTCTGCTTCTCGAATGCCAATATGAGTTGCGGTTTCCTTATTTAAAGTTTTGAACTGTTTCTCTTCGACTTTAGCTGCAGGATTTAAACTTAATGCTTTATTTTTAACCCTTTGAAGTTCGACTTCTTTTTCTAATTTTGCTAACTGAAGTTTCGCGAGCTCAATTTTCTGTTTTCCTAAAGTTACCTCTCTTTCGTTTCGCGATACTCTCTCATCTATACAGTTTTGAATTAAAGTTTTAACGAAATCTGGATCACTTTCAAATGTACTACTGTTCTCAATTTTAGTCTTTAGTTTAACTATAGTGTCAGTACTCTCCACAGTACCGTCTAGATTCTCAACAACTCTTATGAGATCCTCTTTAAGAGCGTTTTTATACATTTTAGAAAAATATGGAAAGATCCTACCTTTTTTTTTCTGGCTCCCTTGTTGCTCGCACGTACGATGTATCCAATAAAAACGTTGATTCCACTGATTTCACCTCTTCGCAGGTAATACAGTTGAAATCGTTCGAATTGACACCTCTTCGCAGGTTATATCTTGAAATTGTAGTTCCGGCCTCTACACAGGCGGATTATTCACACTGAGTTAGTTCCAACCTCTACACAGGCGGGATTTTGAGAGGGTTCGTTGAAAAATACACCTCTACACAGGTTATTTTGTTATTTGTTCCGACCTCTACACAGGCGGAATGAAGTTGAAAAAATTCAACCTCTACACAGGTTGAACGAAGTTTCGAAAAATGGCGGCGCGTCTCCTCCACGGACGGCTTTTTGTTCACGTTCCAAACTTTGATCAAAATTGAAATCTTTTTCAATCCCGGCCTCTACACAGGCGGAGTATTCATGCTGAGTTCAAACCTCTACACAGGTTGAATATTTATGCTGAGTTCAAACCTCTACACAGGTTGAACGAAGTTTTCGAAAAAATGGCGGAGCGTCTCCTCACGGACGCTTTTGTTCATTGTCCAGACTTTGGTTCAAAATCGAAATTTTATCGATCGCGGCCGAGCCCCCATAATTTGTGGGAGACAACAAAGGGGTCCAAGACGTTTCTTTCTTCTGGTTTATTTAACATTAAACAAAAATTAATTAAAAGGTAGTTTTTAACAGATAAGTTTGACGATGATATGCAGAAGGTAACGCCTGCTCGCGCACCTCTCGCGTTCTCTCTTCTCTCTAATTCTGCTCTAATGTCCAAGAGTTTTAGTTTTGATTTGCTGCGCCTGCGCGCGAAGACTGCTTGGCTTTGGCTGCCACATATATATATATTCCTTCGGGATGAATTGAGGCAATCCGCTATGAACTAATGAGCAAAAAAAATTATTGTTCACTAAATCCGCAAAAGATTTTATTTCTTTTAAAAATCAATAGTTTTTTTAAAAAAAAGAAATGAGAATGTCAAATTAAATTAATCATTTTATAAATTCCATTGTTAAAAACTTGAGTGTTCAGTTGTTCAGAATCTTTGTAGTATAATAAACAGTTCGTAATTTTCTGATTCTAAAATAAAATTTCATTGGAAATAAAATATTTTATAAGAGTATTGAATGATAAAACTGCTGCTATATATATAAGTATTATATTCTTCTTTTAAAATGAAGATTTTTACACTATCCTTCTACATAGTTAGTACTTTCACCGTTAATCACCCTCCCTGACACCCAGAAGAGATGGTTACTTCTCTAAAAGGAACACCATGGTGTTTGATAAGAAAAGGAGGAATTATATAAAATTCAAAACGGAATGTAGAGCTATTGCTTAGACTTACATGCAATATCACGAATTCATGGCCTAAATTGTCGAGTCACATGTGCTACTGAAGACCTGCTGTGTGGAGGAGCTGATGCATGCTAAATTTCTCCAGGTTCAATCTCCACCCGTTGGAGTGATATAAAAGTTCAGAGAAGGAGATGGCAATTCAAGCATCGTCCTCGTCACTTGACTATAGTTCAAAATTACAAGGTTTATCGTACTCACTCAGCAAAATGAAGTTCTAGCACCAGCAGTCCTTGTATAAATGTAGGGTACGGATTCGTAATAGAAAAAGTTTAGAGTTCTTTATGAGTTTCTGTAAATTGATACCAGAGGGTCCATGATACAACCCCCGAAAAAAATCAACATTAAATCTACATTTATATATCGGCTACTCATTGGTTCATTTCTATAAATATATTACAGTAAAATTATTTAGTTACCGTAAAATCCAGCGTATATAACGCACACTTATACTTTCAAGCTACAATTTTTAATTTTTAGGTATATTCGCCGTACAACGTGCACCCCCTTTTTACGAAGAAACCCTAAACGTACAAGCGCAATGCTATATCTTTTTAAGTAATTTATATTCCAGCTATTATTCCAAGCTTTAGAAAAAAATAGAATACTTCTAGAGCTACAATCCTTTAAGTTCATAAGGAATGTCATTTCTTTTAAATAAATAGTATTTCGATCTATGTAGAAGCCTTAATTTTTTTCTATATGCTCATCTTTTTTTTTTAAATTCTTTTTTTATACTCGGCATATACCGCGCACCCGTAACTTTTGAGCTTATTTTTGGTGTTAACAGTGCACTTTACACGCCGTATTTTACGGTATTTACTATGTCATCTGAAGCGCGTTCTGTCTCAGTTTAATGTTCTTTTTCACGAACTAAACAATAACATTTTTCGAAGAATATAATATGAGTCGAGAATATACAGATTTTATATTTCTAGTACATGTTTGCCTGTATATTGAATGCACTTATAGGGCGTCTAATTGATTGGATTATATGAGTTCAAATGAGGTTACCTCTGATGTGGTGTAATAAATTAGAAATGTTCGTTTGCTGAAAGAGTTTTCCAGCCCTCTATTTATGGCAGACATAAGGTCAAACTAATGCTTCTTGTAATTTTGAACTACAGTCAGATGATGAAGTCTACACACGAACTGCCACTCTACTGTCGGAACCACAGAAATGCGAGAACTTTGAGTACAAAAAATTAAAGTGCATGAGCTCCTGTATTTAACGAAATCTAAGAAAATTTTTATTTAAAAAAAATACTTTTCCCATGTGCGTTTATTAGACGCTTTTGGCTGTCAAAGTGACCATGGTAGACTAAGGGTCAAGGTACCGGACTCGTGGCTCGCGTGTCATGAGGTGGCTACAGAGGGGGCTAATGCACGTAAAATATATCGAGGCTCAAACGTTTTCCCGTTAGTGTGGTGTAGGGCTGGCGATCTGAGATCGATTAATCGAAGAATCTATTTATCGGACCTAAAAATCGATTTTTTAAATCGATATGTGGCACTGAATCGATATTTCATCCTAGAAAATTGACATTCGATTTTTTCTGGTTTTGGTAAAAACCATCAGATATATTATTTACAATGTGAATTGAATGTTCTCTCTTTAAAACCCGTAATATTACGGTATTGGTGGTTAAAGGGTTAATTACTCAAAAACTCGCGAGATGCCTGTGTACTTAGTTTCCTTCGCCTCTCTTTAATAAAAAAAAAAAGTTACGTTTGTGTAATCTTTGATTTTTGTATTCGTTGATATTGCGTCATTTGTTTATGCCTTGATTAACTGACTGTCGCATTGTACTGTGATTAGCAAAATAAATATTTATTTTTATGTTGTGTTTGTTACGGAATAATAAGTAATTGTAGATAAATAAATCGCTGTAAGTAGCGTGGGATCATTTGTTCCTTGTGAGCGCTTTTTTTCGATTGCCGGCAACATCGCAAGTGATGAGTGGAGAACCCGCTTGGATCCCAGTAGACTTGACAGACTGTTGTTTTTAAAAAAGCTTAGATAATAAACATTGTGGGAACTAAAAGCTAAATTATCCATTTTCTAAACTTTTTATTGAAACAAATAGATTTAGAAAATAAATGTCTTCTTTTATACCTGAAACTTTGACATGGTACTAAAAATAATTGTAATTTTCGAATTCCCTGAACTAAAAAATTTCCTGATTTTACTGATAAGAGATCTTTTATTATGGGGTATTTTTCTTGTTTTTCATAAAATGTATTTGTATTTACATTCTAAATGCAGACTTGAAAAAAATCGATCTTTTAGACCTCGATTTTTTTGTGAATCGATTCATCAGGTTACGATTCGAATCAATTTAAAAATCGCCATCCTTAGTGTGGTGTAGAAGTTAGGAGAGGTGTCGTCCTCGTCACTTGGCCATTGTTCAAAATCAATCAATCACACATTTTATTTAGATACGTATTATTGACACTTAATATTGTAAAAAGAATCGTTTCTGATCAGCCTCCTGCGGGTATACTAACTTTAGAAAGTAACAAATAACTTAAGAATGTAATTTTCATAAAGCGAGATGCGGCAGTTATAACAGGGCTGCGGTAGCCGAGTGTTCAAGGTTTCGGATCATGGCAGGCATGTCATGAGTTCGAGCCCAGTACCACTAAAGACCCGCCGTGTAGGGCAGCGATGCACGTGAAATCTGTCGAGAGTTGAAACGTCCACTCGTTGGTGTGGTAGTACTGAGAGGGGGTGCCAGCTCAGGTGGCGTCCACGTCACTTGACCATGGTTCAAAATTACTTGGTCCGTTGCCAAAAGCCCTGGTGTATCTGAACAGTGCGACGTTAATATTCACTCACTCGCGGCAGTTATAACCATATTTCATAATCACAAACTGGTAATTGGAGTTGTTTTTGTCTATTCGCAGGCAGGAAAATCCTAATTCCACTAAATTCCTATCGTCAAAGCTAAATAAAAAAAAATGTTAAAATGTTCTAGAAGAATATACTTTAAATTGTATCCAAAATTATTCTGTAAATTTAAATCAGAGCCTAACTTTTCAAACATCGAAAGAGAAGAATTTTTTCTTATTCCAACTGTTCTATAAAATCAGACACCTAAAAAAAGTTAAATTAATGTTTTTTTTTGTTTGAAATTTTTAAAATTGCTTCGTTTTCATTTTTAAGGCTGTCTTCGGTAAAAGTACGAGAGTTTGAACTAAACGGGAAGCACATTTTCAGACAGAAAAAATGCCTCAATTTCTATGGAAATTTGCAATATTATAACTCATATCTCTGTTAACACAATATAGTGTTTCTAAAAATTTCAAAATATTCCGTGAATACTTTCATTTTTGTTTTAATACGTGAAGGCATAGCCCATTTAACATTACGGTATAGGAGAAAAAACGCGAAACACATTTTACACCAGAAAAAATGATTCAACTCGGTTAAAAATGGTAGGTATGATAAAAAATGATGCTCTCCAAAAGATAGTGAAGCCAGAATATCATAAAATGTTCATTTCTTTTATATATGAAAAAATGTTCCAAATTTGGGTCCTATTCTTTAACCGAAAACAGCCTTAAACACATCGTGTAGAGAAAAACACTGGCTCATAACTGGGCTGTTTTGTGGTATATAATGGGGATATTTTTTATAACAGAATTTTTTTTTCAAAATGTTGTGTGAATTCTTACTAGCCCGTTACAAGGCTTGTGAATCCTTTACTTTGTCAGATACTTAAATTTCATCCACTTTGTTTTCATTTTAATAGCAATTAAATTTAAGACTTCCTTGATTTATTATATATGATTTCATAAATCAAATTACTGTAATTCCACTTGTAATTAATTTGTTCTTCAAATAGAATAATAATTTGATTATAGATAGAATAATAATTTGTACCTCAAAGCATTAGGAGGGCAATTGGCGACCGAACTCGTATTTGTGAAACTGGATAAGATTGAGCTGACACTCTCTCTTCATCCTCTAAACTTCTACACAACACCAATGTGTTGAGTTTCGACAGATATCAACTGTTCTACACAGCGGATCTTTAGTGGCATCGGGACTCGAACCCATGACTCAACAGAAATAATCCTGACCACGAGTTCGCGATTATGACCACTCGGCTGTTGAGGGCCTACTAATGATTAATATTCTTGTTCATAAATGTAACCTATGTGGTTAATAGCCTTTGTGGTTCCATATCCCCCCATAAAACCATTCAGCCATTGTAATCAAGGGTGAAGATTAATCGTGGAAAAAACCCCATATAAAAATTAATAAGATCAATGACAGATTTTAAAACTAGTCATATTTTTAGAAATAATATTTTCTAGCAATTATCAATTCCTGTATTTCTTTGAACACGAAGCCACGAACTGGGGGAAGCATTTCAATTTTCTCATTACCGAACACTAAAACGATATAGAAACCTTTCCGTCGCCACGGCTTCCAAAAACCACAGCAGTGGGTAAAAACAAAAACCCGACCTCCAAGTCAACGTATTTGTGCTCAAAGCAAGATCGTATCATCCCCCTATCTGCTCTTATCGACATACCCGTCCGTTCAGGTGGACCCTCACTTTCACAGACCAAGTATCGACGCGCATCGAAAAGTCGCTGCTCTTCCACCCTCTTCCCCAATAAGTAACTCACTCCTACACTTCTTTCGGTACGTCGCCAGATTGGCGCTTCATCGCCCCACTTGGCGATCCTTCTTGGCGACTCCAACCTCTGGCAACCCCAGTCTCCTACGTTTGCATCAACTGCCATTCGGAGGAAAGTAAAGAAAGCCCCGCGTGGACCAACACTTCGAGTGCCTCCCGTGTGAGTGAGTGTGTTCGAAGAATCAAATAATTATCGTTTGGCGTGTGAAAGTGAAGGAATTATTACTCCTACTCCTCGCCTTTTGCTTCAGCCCCTTGAGTTTTTTGGAATAAAATCGAACGAAATGGAATAATGTGTGTGCGTTCGACACCCCCCGACAGTGAGGGCTTCAAATTGATTAGATAATAATTAAAATCGTTTGCGCCATGAATGACGGCAGACGATTGCGGCTGAGGGAGCAGGGGACCACCAAGGGCCCGGTGAGGGCCCAAAGGAAGGCCCGGAACCGTCTGGGGTCGGTGAGTTGTAGTAATGAGGAGAGCACGGAGGGGGAGGATGATTCGGTGGGGTGTGCCAAGAAAATTAGTGGTGTTAATAATCGCAATCGTGCGGATCGTTCCAAAGATAGTGATTCCAAAGATCGTGGATTACGAGCGGGTACGAGGAGAAGTAACAGAAGCAGTGGAATACCTTCAACTGCAGGAGAAGAGGATGTCATTGATGGATTTATGATTCTTAGTTTTATGACCTTTCAGGAGTTAGAGGTAAGTAATCTATTTGTTGAAAAAAAATTAGTTTTTATTTTAAAAACTTTCGGATATATAATTTTTTAACTTTCGCTCGATTGTGATTGGTTAAATAGAAGTCAGTTGACATGGGTTACAAAGAGTTGATTTAAATTAAGAATCTGGTTTCAAATAAAAGAAGAAAAGTTTCGTGGGGTTTAATGTTTTAGTCGTCCTTCAAGTTTATTATTTTTTTTGTTATGATGATGTAAAAGCTGGAAAATTCTTTTTTCGAAGAATTTTAATTAATTTATGTTCATAGTCGGACGTTTTGATTTCAAATATTTGAATTGTAAACGGCGTATTTTCTGTTCTTAAACTTTTATCAGTTCTCGAGCACTGCCTGATTACTGTTAAAAAATTATTAGAGCATCTCTTGTATAAACATAGATGTCTTCATTTTTTAACTGAAACTTATTTTTCCCCTGAATTCTTTCTGAAGTCGTTCTAAATGAATCCTCTCTGCCATATTTCAAAAAGATGATTAAATCAATAAATACAGTTTCTCTCAAGCTGAACCAACATTCAAAAATAAAAACTACAATTCTTTCCATTACATGATCAATCCAAATTTACATGTGGAAAGTACCTCCTTAAATGTGTGTTTATTTGACTATTATGTTAATTAGAGAAATTTTTGACAAATAACCCATGACTATTAAACTATGGTTTATAATTATTTAAATCGTGCAACTTTAAGCTTTTAAAACAAATAATTTGATCCTCAAATGAGCTGTTAAAAATTCAAGTTGATCTATTACATTTTTACTGACTTGTTAAAATAATATTTCAACATACTTAGTTTTGAAACTATTATCATATATTTAGCAAATAATAAATTTGAAAAATAAGTTATCACACTGAATAATTTGTTGATGGAAGTTATCCTAGTTGTAATTTAACAATAAAGTCAACGTAACTAAACCAAGTTAATAATAAAATATTAAGACATCTAACCCGAATTTATAATTTTGAAAAGTTTTGGTATTCAAATGTGGACTTAATCTTTTAATCCATAAAATAAACAGCCAGATTTTTATAAAATTGAGACTGTATGTAACCAATGTTTACTGGGTGAGTGTATTTTTCTTTTCAGTATGGATTTTTATCATTCTCAATTCCCCTTTTCGTATACCGTTGTGGACTTTTCTTTTCGCGTACGGTTTTTTAGTGTAATCACCTTCTGATGTGCCTGTGGTGTGTGTCCTTGACATCTTTCTGTTGATTACTTTTCAGCTCTGGTTGTGTTGGAATATTTTTATCCCTATCTATTTATTTTCTTCTTATTGAAGGTGGATTACCACTTTCGCTTTGTAGTTTGGGTGGTGTGGTTTGTTTATTGTCGTTTTTGACGGATTATTTAGAATGAAATTTAATTTATGTTGCATGTGATGTGAGATGTTATCGAGTTTCGTTACTGAATCAAAAAAGAAGGAAAATATATTTGTTAGATTCATTGCTTCTTAAAGTAAACATTACTTTTATTTTGTCTTTTTTTTTTTTTTTTTTTTGCTATAATTTTTTGGTTATCTTGATAAACATTTTGTGTTGTGCAATCGATCTATTTTGTGGAATAAGAATTTATTTTCTGTTATGTTTGTTGAAAGGTGTATGCATAGAATTCTTTGAAAATCTTTTGGTACTTTGCTTTTGGAAATAAAAATAAATTAAATGTTTATAATTTATTATTTCTTGATATAGATGTTAATGATGCTTCTTATTTCCAGCAATCTATCATTGTTTTTCCGTTTCTTTATTGATATTTAAGTTAAATTAGGCAAATGTAGAATTAATTAAAAGTTACAAAATGGTGTTTGGATTACAAAGTGTGTGGGATAACAAAAGCTTAATTTTTACATCATGATATATCGCTTTTCTGTTTATATGTTAACCAATCATGATTATGGCTGTTATGCGAGCAAATTGGATAATTTCCTTGAAGTTAGGTAATCTAGGATTGAGTTGAGAAACAATGATTTCATACTGTATCTTAGATACAGTGGCGTAACGTGCACTCCCGCATCGCGGGGGGGGGCAAGGTTCTAAAGGGGCCCAAAGCCTGACGGACGCAAGTGCCTACCCATTGTAAAATTCAACATGGGGGCCCCAAACCTGACTTTGCAGGGGGGCCCAAAAGTTCTCCGTTACGCCACTGCTTAGATAAGATCTAGTATTTGAATAATTTTCAACCAAAGTCTTTTGGTATATTTGTTTCATGTCAACGATGTGGAATAGACAAAATAAGGTTGCCATATCAAACGCATTTATATTTTATTTGACGATATAACTTCGCTTCAGTTAGAAAATTTTTAAAAATCTGAAAATGTGCATTAATGTATCTTTTAAATGGATTAATAGTGTAAGTAATTGAGAACTGTATGGAATATAAGTACGATTAATTTTTATTTCCTATTATCTTACCAGTTTTATCATTTGTCTTAAGTAAGACAAGTTCAGGCAGGTTTTTTTTTTCTTGTGTATTGATTTAATCTTGTATCTTACTATGACATAAATGAGATTTTTCGTATGGTTTATTTAAAAATATCTCTCCTTACTAATGTTTTTAAAACTATATATTTTTTATATTTGAATTAGAATTTTGACTCTCTTCCAATTTTGAATTCTTTTTTTATATAAGTAAGCACGTTCTAAAATTATCGTTCTTTATTTTGATGTATCCTTTTTCCTTGTAATGAGGTTATATAGGAATGTGTTTTTTTTTGTTTTTGAGGGTTATCATAAAAAAATTTTTCTTTAAAATATGTAAACTTTTTTTGCGATAAATATGTGTAAATTTACGTAAAACTTTATCCTGGTGAATTTTCTAACACTAATTAACTCACTTTCACATCAAATAAATATTCGAATTCAGTAGCTGCAAAGTAATTCTAATAATGATTTAATTATTATGGACAAAGTCTGGATATATTTCAAAATCGTGTGGATTGTTATTTCGTTGCCAGTTTCCGTATACTTTTAAATAAATAGTCTGCATTCCTTCAAGTTGTAAACTGTTGCAACATTATCTGAAATTACGATTTCAGGAAGCAAAATAGTTTTCTCGGGAAACTTTTTTAAAGTTACTATTGAATGTGAAGTCTTAGTTTCTTTATTCCCTCTTAAAAGTCAGCAATGTTTCGATTTCTCAACGAAACTAGGATTTGGTAAGACATGTTCGAAAATAAATTTTGTCATATATCTGAAGTTTTTTTCTTTCTTGAATTTGTAAGAACTGTGTAATTTATATGCTCAAATTTTATCTCTTAATCATGTTTTAACGAAATATCTGGTTATGAGTACTGAGAATTAATTTACTTTCATTAAAATTTGAAACCCGTTGGGGCTTAAATTCTAATGCCCGTTTTAAAGAGTTTATTTTTTTTATTCATTAGCTTGTTAACATATGTAACAAGTAAAAGAATTAAATTGTTAAATATGTGATCTGGTTTATTTTTAAATGTTAGTGAGTATTTTGTTTTTAACTTTGATTTAAATTATGGGAACTTGAATTGAACATTTGATATTTATTAAGTTGGCCATAAAATCGATATCGATAAAATTTACTCTTTTTCAATGTTGGCATAAAAATATGTGTAATTTAAAAATGTGCCATAATAATTTAAATACATTATTCGGGATTATTTATTTTGAAAATATTTTTTAATTTTTTTTAAAAAAATTTTTAATTTAGAAAAAAAGTCAAAGTCATGAAAAATGTAGTTAAATTAAACAATATATTGGATTTGTGAAAAATAGATACGGGATTTTTTTCTTCAATTGCTGCCAATTACGTTGTGGTTTATTTTGCACATAAAAATAATTTAGATTAAATAATTCTAAAACACACACAGCCCGGATGTTTCTCCCAAGATTCACCACGAAACTTCTAGAATGTCCTAAAACACACTTGCCGTGGAAATATTATTAAATATTATTACACTTGTTTAATTTTAGATTTGATATTATTTCCGAATAAAGGTAATGGTGGGAATCTTTCTTTCAAAGGAATTGATGAATTGATCTCCTTTTCAAAAATTTATCGATTATTAATAAGTTTTTGTTCCTGTTCATGTTCCGTTCGTCAAATTTGCGCCAACTGAGCTTTCACTTGGCGACATTTTTATTCGGATTTATTTATCCATGTAAGGAAAGAGAAGACAGGTTGCAATAAATTAATGATAATTCTTGTCTTTTTTTTATGCATTGTCTTTGTTATAAAATAATATGAATGGGGTAACTTTTATAAAATAACTTCCTGTATTTTCAGCGCTTGTAAAAGAAAAGTTTTCCTTTTATATTGAACAAATGTTGTAAATATGTATCTTTTATTTTACACGAAAGTTAATGTGTTCCATTTTTCTGGTAATAAACCATTTAATAAATAGTTTCTATTTGTTTTGTAGTTTTTGGGAGTGTGACAACAATTCGATTTTTTGATAAGTTATTTAATAAAGCTTTTAATGGTCTATAACTAAATGTACAATTTGTTTTATAATTTCCTTAATTTTTTGTTTTTGTGAATTATTTTTTACATACCGAGCTGAATCTTAGCTATCAAACATTTGTTATAATATTTTTAAAAAAGTTCTGTACTTTTAAGAAAAGTTGTAAACTGTAATATAATTATTTTTATAAGATTATAGATTTTAACTCAATATAAATTTATTAAGGGATGGAATTTTGGTTTTTTATTGGTTTTTCTATAATATTAACTTAAGAACACAAACCATAAAATAACAGATGTCTTTGTAACTTAATTTCATCTTAAATTTTTGAATATTATAAAAAACTTGAGCATTGTATAGAAAGGCAATGGCATTTCGAAATATATTGTTCTTTGTATAATTCGTTGTAGTAAAATTTTATATATGTATTTTATTTTTGTTTCTTAATGAAGTTATAAGTATAACTGTTATGAGCTTTGGTACCACGCTATTGACCAAGCCTCGAGTTTTTTTTTTAATTTATCGTCTGCTCACTTTTGTTGCGTTTTCAATTCCTTTAAATTCAATTTTCATTTATATCGGTTGGTTTATTTGTGACTGAACTTGTGCTTATAAAATGATTAAAATTCCATTTGAATTTAATTAATTTGGTGTTCTATTTTATCATTTTTCTACAATTTATTTATATCAGCTTCGATTGATCAAATCCTAACAAAACTAATAAATGATATAAATTAATTCATTAGAAGAATATTTGGTTGGGTTGAATCGATTAGGCAGTTGAGAGTAGACTCACGTTTAACTTTAAATGGAAACATGAGCTTTTGAAAAGCTTCATATTTCAAATAGGAAGATTAATAATTTACGTTAAATATGAACTAGGAAATAAATCAAACATGATATGGGCAGTAATCTTGCATACGAAATTCATTTTGTCAGTAATCGTGCATACGGAATTCATTTTGTAATTCTTAATATAGAAAATGTTTACACAGTGGTTTATTATAAATCTTGGAGGAAGGAAGCATTGCATTTAAAATAACATGTAACAAAATGATGAACATTTTTACTGCTTTAATCAATTAGTTTAATATTTACGTAAGATTTAAAGTTTATGGTAAAAAATTTATTCACAAGGAAATTTAAAAAGCTACGTGATGTAAGACGAAAAAATTGTAACTTATGAGATATAATCATTTGTTAATATTTTAATCATTTTTAAAATTCTAAGGATTTTCTATGAATTATATTTTTATCTATTAAATGAAAAAATAAATAGGCTGTCGGAGTGTACTTAGTATTCAAACATCTTTCTTAAAAATGTATATTTTTTCTTTTGTGTATTCGCTTAAGTGTTAAAAATGCAACAGGGGTTTCATTTTTTAATTAATGTCGAATCTTTTGTTTTATAATAACATTATTTGTTCTTGTTCTAAGCTATTTTTGTTTGATTTTTATACTGTTAAAAAAATTTTTAAAAAATTACAGTATTATCAATAATGTCTTCTGGAATTATTATTTAAAAGTTGGATATCTTTAATTCAGACAAAAACAAATTTTTTGTAATTATTTTTTTCCTTTAAACTTTTATATGTAAGTAACCAGACTTATAAATCCTTTAGAAGTATTTTATAAAATACATACTAAAATAGGCGTTATCTTTTTAATTATGCGAGTAAAGATATTACTCGACGTTGGAATCAAAATACTTGATCAGAAACAAGATTATTTTTGAAAGAAAGCTTTAAACCAGTGTCACAGCGGCTTGGTGCGGCGAATATTTATCAGCAGTCATTGAATAAAAACTTTAACTTTAAAAAATGAGAAATAAAATGCTTGTTCGTTTTTGTTGACACAAGACATGACCGGAAAAAAACATTGTACAAGAACTAATGGAATTAAGCGCAAGAAATGTGGTTTCTAATAAATATATAATTTTATTCGAATAAACATTTATCTATGTAATGCTTTTTTATAATTTGTTTAATGCTTTCTTTTATAAATAAACTTTGCTAGATTAAAAAGTTTTATTTTATACAGTTATTTATATTTTAGGTTACGTAGTTTGTAACTATGATTTCTCATACTTGTGCTTGATTTTTAAACCAAGTAAATGTATTTGAAGCTCCGATGTACCCAGTAGATTTTCAACAAATTGGTAAAATTCTTGCAAAATATTTTTGTATTTCTTACCTACTTTTTGTATTTAATTTATGAGAACTTAAAGTAATCTTTGGATCTTGAGTATTTGTTGGATATGCAAATATAAAAATCGACCCCTGAAATGCAATTTCTTTGCTTTTTTTCCATTGGCGAAGGTGAGATGTTTCTTGTGACTGGTTGCCATATTTTCTTTATATTTGCAAAGAAAAAACAATAGAACTGTAATTACGCTTGTCTTAACTTTATAATAGAAATTTTTATTTTAAATTCCCCAATACATCCGCATGAAAAAATTTGCGCAATTATTCAACAACTGGTTATGGTACTTAGTTCTTTTTATCAGGTTCCGTCAAAAGTCCTTTGTCTGTTAAGATGTTTGCTAAGCAGAGAGAAAACAAACTAAGTTCACCGGAAATGATTTTTTTTCCATTTCCAAAATTGAATTATTCTATTGTAATTGCGCAATATAGAAACAAAATATGAAATTATTTTAATGGATCGTGGTGTTTGTTGGAACTTTGCAGTTGGCAAAGGAAAAAAAATCTTGTTCAGGTAAAAAGCTACCGAAAAACAGATTCGAGAGTATAACTGGAGGAATAAAAGATGTTATGCTACAATTCATATTAAGTTAAAAAATAAATTCTTCAATTAATTCGGAACAGCACAGATGTGATGGATAAACAAACATGACATGTATTGAAGTCTTAGATCGAACTTCAAGAGGTGGATTAGAAGTTTTAATTGATGAAATTCATATAATGTAAATTCATCTCTACAAAAGAGAAATAAAAAGCTCTTTGATTGCACTGGAGCGCTGTCGGACCTTTCAAAACAATTTAATCAATACAAGAAAAGTAGAAATTTGAAGTGAATGGAACAGTTTTTTGAATATCGTTATTGCAAAGGATGGATGGAATCCCAATGCTACAAGAAACAAGCTTTCGTTTCTGAACTTTTTCTCTTTGGGATTAATCGGTCTGTCCGAGCTTTTGCATTATCCAAGGATGCAGAACAATATCTAGTCGACTTTGCAGCTCTTCTAATGTCTGTTCAGAGTGAAACTGGCTTAAGAACTTCTAAGAACTTTCAACCACCTGAGCATTATTTGTACATAAGAAGCGCACCTGTGAAGTAAAATGGATAGGTGATATTAACTTAATAATTAGAGATCTTAAGATATCCGACTACCCTAAAATTCTAATTTTTCTTAGAAATTGACAAATTTATTTTATGATTTTACTTTATAGTCACTTTTTATTAGCTTTATAAAAATACCAAGTTTTTAATTTTCCATTCACTAGAACAAAAACTACAAGTGTTTTAGTAAAAGCAAACGCCATAACTTTACATAAGATGTCAAACTTTAAAATACGTTTTACTCGAAAAGTTTTTTTTTCCGAAAAACTCAAACGGGGACAGTGATTGCTCAAAAAGTTTGTAAAATAATCTGTTGAAATTTTTTGTGTATATTATGCATAACAATAGAAGTGTTTTAACCTTCAGATTTATCAATCACTGTTTTATTACAAAATTTACAGTGCTTTATATGAATATAATCACTGTTTTTTTTAAGCAATTTCATATAACAGTTAAGATAAAGTGCTCTAGGTTTTGAAAAAATTCTAATATCCCTTATCATGAAGGTCACTTCAAAAAGGAATAACAAAGTAATACATCAAAATTGAAAATTTGAGAATTTGTTCATTTACTATTTGTACAGAGTAGGCTCCGTTTATGTAATTTTTTGCCAATTTTTACCTATTTTTTCCCATTTTAGTAGCAATAATTTATTTTTCACTTCTTAATTTCAGCCTTATTTTCTGAAAATGTATTAAAAACATCTAAAAACCACAAAAAATCTCCATTTTTTTTTTAAAAAAAGTTGTCGCAAGTAGTCGGATACCTTAAGGGTAACATATAAATTATTTCAAAAGATTTTTTCTGCGTTCTCGATGTGAAAATTAATCTTATAAGTGGAGATAAATTTAAAATAAATTGGTAAAATAAAATATAATACGAGTGTTGATTTTTTTCTGATTTTCAACAAGGAATGTGTGAAGGTCTCCTTGGACCTCACTTTGAGAACGAGAATAAATAGGAGTCATGTAAGAGCCAGAAGCCATTTCTATAAACAACTTTCTTTATTTGGTTATCTTATCCGAATAGAATCAAAGACTTATTAACAAATATGTTTAACTAGTATTATGAGGTTTTAAGGATAATATCCTTTAAATTAACTTAATTAATGATCAAATTAATTAACAATTAAATAACGATCACGCAGAGATTACCACGAAAAGAGATCCCAGAATTATATTTAATGTTCCTATTGAACATTTATCTTTAATCTCACTCTTAAAACTTTAACGAGACTTTAATTATAAATCAATAATTACCAACGGAATCTCAACTCTTGAGAGTAAATTATCTCCAACAAGAAACCTTCAATTTAACTTCACTATATCTTTCTGCTTCAATCTCTATCTCCTACTGCTCTAACTTTACTATTCCGTTTGACTTAAATACTTTATCTAATCTGCATAACAAGGAATCCTGTCCGCTTTTTTTTGGAGTTGATTGGAAATAGGTAGGGAATTAAATTTCCCTAAAAAGGACGACTCAGAAGGTTAGTGATAAAGTTCCGTATAGATTTGTCACAAATGTTGCATATAATATATGGTTATCCGTTTTTAGAAAATGTAATATATTCTAGTTTAAATTTAAATCCAATTCACAAAAGATTGTCATGTTATTATTCCTATGATTGAATGTAAGAGTAAAAACCAATCAGTGAAAGATTAGAAAATACAAATATTTAAAGGAAGTCCAGCCATGCATAGCGTGCAAACACGGGTACAGTTACAGCAACAGTAAAATAATTTTAAATTTAACGCTTTTAGCTTGTTTACATAGTAAAGCCGTATTTAATGTAACTGGTATTGAATGTTAAATGAGCCTTGCTTTATAAAAAACTGTTTATTAATTTTCAGCCATACTTAAATATAACGGTATTTAGCAATTTTATATATTTATTTAATCAATTAAACATCGAACACATATTAATTACACGTACTACAAAAACGAACAAATAACTCTCCCAATTATTTCCGGTTAAAACACCTTTCATAAAAACTTTAAATCATCCCCAAAGACTCTTTTCCCCAAATAGATTAATTGGCAGAGAGTCGGGTTTCTTGAAAAAATAATTAACATTTTTTTTTCAACTTTTATTTTTTTATGTGAGGATAAGGTCAAGAAAAAAAGTTCAAGGTAAACTCTCGAAAGAAAAGGTTTGAAGGGGAAAAAATAGGTTACATTTTAGCCACAAAACCACAACGAGATCTTTTGTTGGTGGAAGAAAGCGCGTTGTTTCTACAAAGGAAGAGAGAAAAGGATTCTAACTGTGCAGGTAAGTAAAGGAAGTTGGATCATAAAAAAATAAACAATGAAAATTTTGTTGAGAGCTTTTCTTCAAAGAGGCTAGCGATCTTTTTTTTCTACCTCCCCGGGTTCGTCGATTTTATTGACTTTTGTGTTTTCAACTGCTACGTATCATTTCTTTTCTTTTTTTTTAATCGCTAGACTCGATATGTGTTATAGGCAATGTGAAGATGTTTTTAAACGTTTTACTTTTTATTTTATAATCAAAACTGTGTTTGGGAAGGGGGGGGGAGTAAAATTATTTTAATAACTGCGTTGTATGCAAAACAGTAAAAAAAAAAGATAGTCATACTTTTGCACTACAAAATGTTGGCACTGTTAGTCATTTAATTATACAGATTTTTCGTCATTTTTATTAGTTAAAATTGTGTGAAATCTATATCAGAATTTCATTTAAATGGAACCAGATAATTTATTCATCTTCCTTTACTCTTATAAACGAAATATACTTACTGAAAATAAGGATGAATAGTAAAAAATATATGTTCCAGATGTTCGGTTTTAAGCTAAAAATAGACTATCATAATTCATTCGAGCATTATTAGCTTGATGAAAAAAAATGCATGGACATAAAGAGAGTTAGGTCGTGGATTCGAGTCCTGATGTTGTTGAAGATGGTTGCGAACCAAGCTTTTAAAGTTTTTATACATATGCATTGTAAAGGCTTGGCACATAGCGCGCGATAGATTAGAAAGAGGGCGCTGCTGTGGACTGTTTTGGCCATTGAACGGGAAGGAGAGAAGGTGGTCTCGAACATAAAAATGGAGGAAGATGCCTGCAGTTCCTTTTGTCATTTATAATTGTAAATAGAGTTCAAATATAGTGATGTGCTTTAAAGGAAATAATAAAAATGGTAAATCCGGTAAATAAGAATTATGTTTAATTCAACTACATGAAGATACTACAGTATGAACAAGTGATTAACAATTTTTTTGAAGTGGGCCAAAAAACAAAAGGAAAGGGGTTTTGAAAGTGATGTATAATTTTCATTACAAAGTGCTGTATTGGCTAAATATAGGGTATATTCTTTCCATACGCGCAAAATAAAGCCAAACGCAACAACACTTAGAAAATACTGCGAATTCTGACTCGCACTTTTTACGCATACACATTAAAGTGAAACTTTTATGATTTTTTTGCTGTAGATTTATGGTGTATCTGATGAAAATAATGCTAATGTTCGTGTTGGCGACGACTTATAAAAGCAATCGCCAATCCTTGGTCCTTACAACTGATAAGTGCATAAAAGGGTCTTTTTGATAAATTGTTTAATATTAATACAATGACTGGAGTCAAATTGTCTTTTGTAAATTTTTTCTCAACTAATCAAACACGTTTTTTATAATCTTATGCATATTCCATTCTTCACACATACACGTTGTTTTTGAAATCAATTTTTGTATAAATTATCCTATGTATATAAAAAGTATTCAATTTTTAGCGGAAATTTTTTGCATTCATAAATATGGGAATATGTCTAAAAATCAATTTTTAAAAACATCGAAATTTATTTTGTTACATATTTTAGATTAATATAGAATTTTATACAAGTTAAAAATTTTTTTAATTCGGATTATTTTTTTTAAAGTTTATGTGTAAATTATTGATTATTTGAATGAATGTTTAAGTTGTTGAAATATATTTCGAACAACCAAACAATTCATTCATCTCGCCGGCTTTCAATTTTTTTTCAACATTTTTTCCCCTTAGTTAAACCGAGTTCTCAAACTTTGGCCAACCTTTCTGATAACCTATGTTATTTAATTAAACGTAAATCAATTCTCACCTCAAGTGGAAAAAAAATCCTCGGGGTGAAAAAACAACAGCAACAACTAATACACAGAAGGAAAACTCCATTAAAACAGATAGATAACAGTTTTATCCCGAAACAAGGACTGAAAAAAAATGCCTAAGCAACAACAGTCTAAAACTATGTATTTCATAGGGATAAGCATCAGCTTTCGGTGCATTTTATCGCTGTATGCTACTTAAGGATAGGGAAACCTGTTTAAACAAAAACGTTAAGTGCTCTGATGAGATTCATATACACACGATAGAAGCCAGGGCATTTTTTTTGTTTTGTTTGAACTAGATTTATCAATGGCGGAGTTAAAAGTTGCCAATAATGGAAGATTTATTTATTAAACTTTGGGTTAATTTTCTTTTTGATGTGATTTTCTGGTATGAACGTTGTTTTGTGGAATTTATTTGAGGGGATTAATTGTGCAGTTTTAAATATGTTCTTTATGATTATTCATTAAAGACATAATTTTTTTTATCTAAGGTTGAATGTCTAATGTGATGTTTATGTATTTTTTGTGTGAAAGAGTTTAAAAGGTATTAGGGGGATTTCTTGATATTTTGCGTAGAGTTTAAACTTTCGACTCATTGTGAATGGGGTATTCGAATTATCTTTAAAATTGTAGCAATTAATTTCAAAATTCTGATGGTGATTCAAAAGGTTCTTGACGCTATTTGAATAGATATGATTTTCATTATGCTAATGAGATCGTTAAGTTCCCTTGAACTTCTTTTGTGTATTATACATTTTATAGGAATTATAATACGTGAAATTAATAAAAAAAAGTTATTTTATTTGTATTTATTTAAATATTTAACTGTATTTCTGAATTACAAACTAAATGAGTGTGCATGTTTTGATTCTTATTGCCTTAAGTTTCTTTAACTGAAACGTATTGTACAGTTAATAATTATTAAATTAATTATTGATTGACAAGTACATCTGACTGACTGTTGAATAGTTTATTTTATAAATATTAGATGATTTATTTACTAAAAAAAATTAACTGTTGTGAATTGCTTACCATTATGTGTAAAGGTTTGGTTTTATAAAGAGTTAATCTGTAAATGAATTTATATAAACAATAGAAAATTAATTAACTTTTTAAAAAAAATCTAGAAAGGGCTCATGATAATTTGCAATCGTTTCTGTATTTGAAAAAAAAAAGTAAAATTAAATAAACCAATGAAATATGATTTAATAAATGAAGATATTTGCTCTTGCCTTATGAAGCAATATATGACAGATATACTACTGAGTAAGAGCGATTTTTTACATTTTTTGTGGTCTTTCCTCGAACTGCGTAACTCAACGATTAGAAAGTCGAACTTGTCAAAAATTAAAGTCCTGACTTCACCAAAGATTGCCGTACATAAAAAAGATCGCTGCTTACTAAATCAAAATACACTTTAAAATTGTTCACGTACAAATTTAATTCAAAATTAAACTGCCGATAACTGGTAAGAGTCGAGAAATTCCCGAGACTTTTTTTTAATGCTTGCTCCACACACACTGACACACACAGTTGATTTGTAAAGTATGCTTAAATAACTAGCACAGGGGGAAAAGTCATTCTAAGCCGTCCTATTTACATTGATATTAAATCTTTAATCCCTAACAAATACTTGTCACGTTTCTTGACAAAAAAGGGTCCTTGCTTATACTTAAATCGATTTCTTCTGTCTTTATGGTGTTTGGAATTCAATACACTGCATCTTCGATTCCCTAGATTTTTCCCTTTCTTCTTACAAATCCAAAGATTAACAATAAGAAAAATAGATTAAAAATACAATAAGTAGCATATATAAATACTATGCAGAGACTTTCGCAGAATCTTATCAAAAACTAGCATGCTGTCATATAAGTGGCTATGTGAAAATAATCTGAGAATTTTTGAACTTCATATGACGCTTGCGAAAAATGAGGGTTTCGTCCAATTTATTTGAAAGAACATTCCAACCAAAAAATCTTGGGGTACCCGAAGTAAAGATCAAAGTTTCAAGTGGTGCGTTAAGTTTCCTTTCACGTGGGACATGTGCAAATTAATTAAACGATATATCCTACAGATTTTCATGTAGCTTAAAATTATGACATTTTATCAGTACACTGCTATGTTGTTATTATACAATTCTAATCTTAATCAACCAAGAAAAATCCGTTCTGCTCTGTTTGATCTTGATTCGAAAACAAATCTGCTTTTCCGGCATCTTTTTCTTTTTCTCCGGTGCATATAAATTACATTTTTCCCAACCGAACTCTTCGAATTCTTGTTTCCTAAACTCGTATTGTTTTACGGATATTGCTTATACTTCGGAGAACTTTATATGAGAAATTTTTGGCGAAGTTTTGTAAAATGCCGCCTCGAGGAAAAGTCGATGAAGTTTATTTCGAAATGTCTTCTAAGAAATCGAGAATGAATTTTGAGATGCGCCGTCTGCAGTAAAATAGTTTTGTCAATCAAATATTAAGGTGCTTCGGGAAAGAAATATCTCGCGTGCTTTCTTATGGTAAAGGAAGCTAGAAGATGGGAAATAAAAAAAGAGGAAGAATTTTTCATGCTTTCTTTATCCACCCCCACCTCTAATAAATAGCTTCAATTGTATTTTTAAAAATAAACTCTAGATATGGTGTTGTGTGTGTGACTAGTGGTGAAGAGGTAAAAAGCGAACTTGGATCGCTTTCAAGAAATGCTATAAATTATATAGTTATACTTATCAAATCTTTATTTATGACTTTTTTAAAATATGAAAATATCAAGTTTTATTCATTCTAACGTTTGAAGATAATTTATTTTAAATTCATTCATAAGGGCTGAAATACAGAACATTACTCGCTGAAGAATGATTAATTTATGCAATAATGAATAGGACATTGAAAAGAAATATTTTTTTTTATCGAAGTGCGATTTTTTAATATTTTCAAAATCATCACAGAAATGTTTCTTTAAAGATGGTACAAATGGTCCGTCACATCTTACATGTTTTCTCTAGACCAAGGAGTCTCTAAATCTTTTTTTGATTACCCCCGAAACAAAAGTATTTATAAGTACCTCATTATCTATCTATAATTTTTTTTGAAAAAAAACTGTTTTGAAACAAAAAAAAGTTAAATATTAAAGATTTAAGCAGGTAACTGAAAGCTTGTAAACTATAAAAACATTGATATAGCAGAATTATAAACATTACAGACTGAGGACTGCTTTATTAAAAAGTGAGGTTTAACTAGTTTTATATATGGCTATAGTCACACTTTACCCCTTTCTGTTTGTATAACACTCAGCGAAACCCTCTGGAATATAAAATGAATATTTTTCAATGCATCATGAATGAATAAGGTGACATACCTGAAGAACCGTTATAAAATGCTTAGATTATATTCGAATCAAAGAACAACTGACCTGTTGCCATATTCGGTGAACCAAGTACAAATTCAAAACTTGAAAAATAAAGGGCCGATTAGTAGCATTATCATTTAGTACAAAAATATATATATATATATATATATATATATATATATATATATATATATATATATATATATATATATATATATATATATATATAGACGCATGATCTATATCTTTCATGAGCTTGCTTTTTTCATTCCCTCCCCCCTGGGATTCGTGTATCACACTTTTAACACCTTTTCTGTTTTGGTGTTGTTTTTCCGGTGCCTGAGAAAGCAGGGAAAAGAACAAGCCCTACACAAAATTTAAAGCAGTTTTGTAGCTCAAATTTTTCTGTTGTCAAACTAAAAACAAGACTCTGATGGCACTCAATTACATTTTCTCATTCATCGGTATTATATTGGTGAATTTCATCTTCTACAGGTAAGAAAGAATTCAAGAAGGTATATTAAGAATCTAACCCTTATGCTTTAGACAAATTACGGTCACATGTCTGTTCATAACGTCTCGTATTTAAAAATTAATAACACATCACCCTTTTATTGCCATATATCCTAATAAACCATTTAAAAGAATTTTTTGAACAAAACCCCTCTTTAGTGTTTTGCATTTGTATCGCATATTAATACATACAGCTTCAATTGATTAACAAGTATAGAAATACACAGACTAATTCTCGTCATATAACATGACATAAATCTCTTACCTTATTTTGAATCTATGGCGAGCATTATATTTGGAAAATGCAACCCGCCTCTCATTTAGAAGTCAAATGTTAATGACATCTCGGGTGCATTGCGAAACTCTATTGGAGTAGAAATTCTTGGCGAAATTCGCTTCCTTAGCAATTGCTTCTATGAAGCGTTCGGATTGCATATTTGTTCCCTACGTATTTATTTTACTTAAATGTTCAATTTATTTTTGATGTATCGCAAGGATTATTAGTTTTAAGTACGTCAATTTATAATATAAATAGGAATTCATAAATAATAATAATGTATGGTTGCAGATGAAATGTTATTTTTAATTTAAACCTCAAAATATTACATTACCTACAAGGAACTTGGGTTATTTATTAACATCCCCCCCTTTGCAGCTGTATGAAAGCTGTTGATGACGAACCTTGTAACGTTGAATCATAGTAAAAAATGGGTCACGTTGACATGGTGTGGAAGTAGAGATGGCGATCTGAGATCGATTAATCGAATAATCGATTTCTCAGGCCCAAATAATTGATTTTTTAAATCGATATGTAGCACTGAATCGATTCAGTGAGTCGATATTTCATCCAAGGAAATCGAAATTCGATTTTTTTCTGTTTTAGTAAAAACCATATTATTTACAATTAGTTGAACGTCGTACTGTCTTTAAAACCCGTATTATTACGGTGTTGTTGGTTAAAGGGTTGATTTACTGGCAAGAACAAAATAACTCTATTTATCATCACGTTCACTCAATACCAATGATGTATATGAATATCGTTGGATCGTCTGTTCCTTGTGAGCGTCTTTTTTCGATTGCCGGCAACATCGCAAGTGATGAGCGGAACCCGCTTGGATCCCAGTAGACTTGACAGACTGTTGTTCTTAAAAAGCTTATATATTAAGCATTGGGGAGCTATAAGCTATAATATTGATTTTCTAAACTTTTGAATGTAACAAATACATTTAGAAAGTAAATGTCTTCTTTTATTCCTGATACTTTGATATGGTAATAAAAATAATTATAATTGTCGAATACCCAGAACTAAAAAAATTCGCAGATTTTACTGATAAGAGATCGTTTATTATGGTATCGTTCTTGTTTTTCATAAAATGGATTTATATTTACATTGTAAATGCAGACTTGAAAAAAGAATTGATTTTTTTAGATCTCGATTTTTTTGTGAATCGATTCACCAGGTTACGATTCGAATCGATTTAGAAATCGTTCTTTTTCGGAAAGAATCGCCATTCATATGTGGAAGTTCGAAGGGTGGAGTTCAGGTGTCATCTTTGTCAATTGATTGAGAAATTAAAGTTTCTTTGCCAATGCGATGATTTTGATACGGACAATAAGCCAACCACCTTAAAATATGCAGAAGTATTAAGGGAGGCAGATATCAACAATGGTAATGTGTTTATTATTATAATTATATGAAACCACAAATTGGAATATTCATACCTAAATAGTATCTCTTGTATGTTTATGAAGCTCGTGTTACATATTATTCGTAATAAGATATTCATATTTCACTAATAGAAAAATCGTGAACAGGAAAGGATAGGATCCTTGCCAAGAATAATATAACTCTGTTGCTAGGGGCATTTAGAATTTTAACATTTTCATAATTAAATTGCTGGAGTGAATTTATAACTGAGTAGGATTAAATACCAGTCTAAAACAATGCGATAGCTACGAGATGATTTTGTTCTTCTTGTCCCTCGGGAAAAAACCAGTTAGTTCATAAAAACACAATTTTAACTAGTAAGTTATTTTAAAAAAATGAATGCCATATTTAAATAACTTTTACGAAATCGAATATAAAATGTATATTTAAATATATTTAAATTTACTGTAAGTTCGAGAGTAGGCATATTATAAAAATTTAATATAGAAAAATTTGTTAAATCTGCCTCATGTTTTTTTCTCGTAACTCTTTAGTACGTGTCTTCTCAACGTAATAAATGTTAAAAAGTTCTAAAATGCTTGTTTCATTTTAACAAAAATTGCACTGATTTTTTTTCAATAAAAAAAGCTCTCAAATTCGTCATCTTTATTTCGCTTGTGGCAGTGCAAAATTAATTTTTAGTTTTATTTTTCCTTACGTAAATATACCACATAACATCTTTTCCGCATAGGTATATTTAGAAGTTCTGAAAAAATTTTCTATCTACCCTGGTGTATGTATATTTATGTGTACATATATGTGCATATGTGTATTTGTGTACATGTGCATTTATGTGTACGTGTTTGCATGTGTGTATGTGCGTGCTTTTTTAGAGCTTTAAATTTGGTATTTTATTCAAGTAAAAAGTATCACGTTGTATTGGAATTCCTTTTACAAAATATTAAACTTTTTTGGGGTAAATTTTTTTTTGAATGAACTACCAGAAAAAACCATGGCTATCTACCCCATTACTTTAATCGTAATAGAAATATTTAACTTATAAATAGTATAGCATTGTGTGAAGTATAATTTAAATTATATTTCGAATTTTTAAATGCGTTGAATTGAGAATAATGAATATAAAATCGAATAGCTATTGAAAACCCCTAAGCTCTTCAAAACAACAAAAGAGGGGGAAGGGCATTTAATTTCTGAAAAGTTCTAAAATTTGGATATTTTTTTTTATTTCAATTAATAGGAAACTCCTTGAGAATATTTTTTTCAATCTAAAAATTATTTTCAATTTCTACTATTATTTCAGTCTTTCCCTATATATATACATACATACAGAGTGTTTTTTTTTCAGGTATAGAAGTTTAAGTTGGCATTACTTTCCAAGATGGCGACCGATTTAACAGCTGTCAATTGATTTATTCTCAGTTTGGTTTGGCAATTCATCATGAATAGACTCACGCCTGAACAACGCTTTCAAATTGTGCAATTTTATTTCGAAAATAATGGTCGCGCGCGATTTTCATAAGCGAATTTTGTTTAGAGATGAAGCGCACTTCTGGTTGAATGGCTACGTCAACAAACAAAACTGCCGCATTTGGAGTGAAGCGAATCCACAAGTGTATGTCGAAACACCGTTACATACAGAAAAACTGACTGTTTGGTGCGCTTTATGGGCTGGTGGAATCCTTCTTCAAAAATGATGAAGGCCACAACGTTACAGTCAATGGTGATCGGTATAGAGCCTTGATTACTAACTTTTTCATTCCTGAATTGAACAATCATGATGTCCAGGAGCTGTGGTTCGAACAAGACGGCGCAACATGTCACACAGCTCGTGCTACAATCGATTTATCGAAAGACACATTTGGTGACCGCCTAATTTCACGTTTTGGACCTGTGAATTGACCTCCAAGATCTTGTGATTTAACACCGCTAGACTATTTTTTGTGGGGCTATGTAAAGTCATTGGTCTATGCGGATAAGCCACAAACACTTGACCATTTGGAAGACAACATTCGCCGTGTTATTGCCGATATACGGCCACAAATGTTGGAAAAAATCATCGAAAATTGGACGTCCAGATTGGACTACATCCGAGCCAGCCGTGGCAGACCTATGCCAGATATCATATTTAAAATGTAATGCCACAAGATTATCTTTCGAATAAAAAAAAATTCATGTCAATCGAATAATACATCGTTGTTTTATTGCAATTTAAAGTTCTATACCTCTCAAAAAAACACCCTTTATATATATATATATATATATATATATAATATGTCTTGTTCAAGTTTTCAATCATTAATAAAATACTTTCTATTTACCATAATTTTTTTTATACTTGCAGTGGATGACACTTGATGTTAATACATTTTTTTCAAATATTAATTCATTAGTTAAACTTAATTAATGAATAAACAGTAACAAACAAAAATAGTAGTCCAACACTGTATATAAAAAGGAAAATCGTTCGTTGTGTCCCTATAGCGCATTGAACTCTTAATCCAAAGGTCGTCTGTTTGAATCCCATCTGGGATGGCCTACTTTCTGAGAATGGGATTTTTTTACTATACAATATGATTAGAATAATTAAATTAAATTAATGAATAAATAGTAACAAACAAAAATAATAGTCCAACACCCTAGAGCAGGAGTGGCGAACCTTTATGCATCAACGTGCCATTTTTTCTAGGAAAGACTTAATGAGATATAGGCATCCCGTCAAATAAGTTTAATTTGTGATTATTGGGAAAATAATAAAACTAAATACTCTAACAACTCAAAAAAACTTTATTTACTGCGATAAATACGTTTTTCACTGTATAGTAGTAAATGTTTTTGTAAAACGTGTAATTTTTAATTCAAAGTAACATTAGTATGACTTCTGTTGTTGCAGATTAGATGACAAATAACTTAAATTAGGATTGTAAGGTGTTACTTTTAGCAGAATGCATGCTGAATTAGAGTCATCTGCCAAAAGGCTTCTTAGGGAGTCTTTAATGATATTCATCTCTGAAAATAATGACTCACATGCATGGGTAGATGAAAATATGGTTAAAATGGCATATACCAACTTCTTCAAATAGTTAAATGTGTCTGGAATAAAATCCACACCACCCCGCGACCGATCACTTGCGATTGATCGCAATACTTCATAGTGAACTTTGTTATTTTAAACGGTGGAGTGCCCGATATATTGTGTCGCGTGCCATTAGTTCGCCATCCCTGCCCTATATAGAAAGGAAAATGGAAAATTGCAGGGAAAATCGCTTTCTATTTTGCCACTTAATATTGTGATTATGTCGTATGTATATACATACTTATACTAATTGTAACTATTTAATAAAAATTATTTAAAAAGAAATTGTCTTTTTTAACCTAAGCATGAATTGACTTAAAAACGTTTTTTTATATTACTTGTTCATTAATTTGTTCTTTTTTACCACCCCTTGTCCTCTTAGATCGTAACTAAATTTCATCATCCATTACCTTCTGTAATCATTTCATACTAGACAAATTCACATCTCTTTCCCAGAAATCTCTGGAAATGGCTTTGAACCCCTCCCCTTCAAAAGACCCCTTCCTCTGAGAGCAGACGGTTTAATCGAATGAAGTGACCATATTCACTGGCGTAATTTATGTTTACTTCAGGTTTAGTCTGAGCAGGAAGAGAGAATAAACAGATTTCATTGTGAATATCGATCCTTCCTCTCTCTCTAGCATTGAGCCTCCGGAGTATCTTCAGTGAGTTCTGGTATGCTTTGAGTAGTCTTTATTTTGCCATTCTCCAGGAAAATGATCGTGATTTGGATGGCGGGGGGTTCTTTAGGGAAGGGGGTTAAGATACTTTGCGGAATGGGAGTGTAGCATGTTTTGAATTCGAAGGCGTTAGTATGGGTTTTGAAACAGTTTATCGGACGGGGTTTGTGTGAAATAGAGATTTTTATGGCATTAAGAATATTTTTATATGTTTTTAAAATATTTTACGGATAGATATTAGATTATAAGAATGTGGTCAGCGGATTATATTGTGATTGAATGGGAACAGGATTTAAGTAAACGAAATCTTATTTGAATCAATCATTATTAGTTCGAGTGATTTGTAATATCTTTAACGCGTAGTACTCGATCGTTTGTGAAAAAAAAAAAATTAATAACTTTTTGAGGAAGTAAAAATATTTGTATTATGCATATAGAATGTTGTCGTTGTTGTCGCATATGGCTTTATTGGAAGGAGCAATCCGAACATAAAAACAGCCCAAGTATCACACAAGAACAATGATAAATAATAAAGAACTAATGTACAAAGTAAGAACCAGGACAAATTAACATGGACAAAATAGAAAAAGTTAAAAATTTAAACCAGAAAAGGAACGCAAAAGATGTAGTCTTTACAAAGACTCCAGTACAGTTTGCCTATCTCACCACGTCCTTGTTTAATTTACCTTGTTAGGTTTGTTTAGTTTAGTTACCCACTCTTTATTTAGTTCAGGCAGTGGCGCACACAAGGAGGGGGGGGTCTGGAGGTCTGGACCCCTCCAAAAAACCTAAAACCCTCCCCCCTTGAAAAATTTCTGTGTGCGCTACTGAGTTCTGGACATATAAGATGTTCTGCATTCATGAAACCCGAATTACAAATTTGGCATAGACTTTATGGAAGGATGCCTATTTTTTTAAGATATGTCACGCAATCATGTCCTGTCTGCAGTCTGTTTTCAACCGCCTTCTTACGTGGGTTTTGACAAAACTTTTTCCAAGTGTCTTGAATGTTAACCCAGAGTTTGTGCTTGTTGATTTTGCTCTGCCTGGTCAAATCTAAAAGTATCCACTGATTTCACACACACAAAAACGTTTTTTTAGTGGTTCTGGAGGAAGAGGTTTGTTTCCTTGTGGCTCAAGTGTTCCTCTCTTGGCTAGTAAGTCTGCTTTTTTTGTTACCGTATGCAAACCATCTAAAAGCATTGATATTATATTAAATTACTATAAATGTAACATAAATTAAAGCTATATAAGCAGGAAACTGACGAGACAGTACAGGGGAAGATAAATAACTACAATACTACGTTGTCAGATTCCTAGGGTTTGGACCAATATTGCAGGGTAAAAGTATTTTATTGCCCTTGAGTGTAATTTAAAATGTTTTTTTTTTAAATTAATATCCCTTTTAAGATATCAGGTAATCGAATTATGGGCTGTTGAATTGAATCATTAAATAAGAATTATTTTTAAATGTTTTTTTTCTGAAAACATTTTAAGGAATGCCGTTTCTTTGCAAGTGGTTATGTCATTTAAGTCAATTTTTGATTTAAAAAATTAGCTAATGAGAACAATGAATGCAATTTGCTATAATCTTTGTATCTATAAATAGTTCATCGAAAACTCTTAAATTTATATTGAAAAAAATTATGAAAATTTTTAAGTGGTGCTATTCCGCTTTCCACAGACATTTAGCTCAAACATAATTCTACGTGATTTCTCTATTTCAGATTTATATGTGTGGCAACACTGTTAATGACATAAAAATGTTCGTTCGTTTAATAAAAAAATTGTAAAAAAATGGTTTGATTCAGTTGGATTCCGTATTTAATATTTTATAAATGTATCATTTTCACATTTGGTTGACTTTAAAAGTGGTGCAAGTCCTTTAAAGCAGTGTTCCCAAACCTTTTTATCGCCGCAGACCGATCAACGTTGGATAATTTTACCACGGCCCGCTGAGGGGGAGGACATTGATTGTTTATATTGCTTTGTTTTAATAATTTTATTTTAATTGTATTTAAACGTTCCTTCAGAATAAAATATAGCTGCATCAAAAATGAATATAAAGTGATTTTCAGAAAAAGTTGCTCAAACTCAAGAAAAATATGCCGCAGTAAATAAAACGGAAAAAAATTTAATAGTTCTTGTGCGAACCAGCAATATTTGATCCACGGACCGGGAGTTGGAGACCACTGCTTTGAAGTCATCAAAAGTATACATTTCTTTTAACTAATACTTTAAAAACGAACACATTATAAACTTAAATAAATTTATCATTTGGAAAACACAAAAAAATTAGCATGTTAACATTTACGAGTATTTTTCAAACCATTCAAATACAACCTTTAAATATCTCGATGTAATGTAAACTGTACTTACAAAAAGAAGTTCTCCATTATATTCAGACAACGGTTATATAAACAGACCACTGCTCACAAAAATAGAAAAAGACTCATCCATTAGGCGTGTTTCATAGCAAATTGCAAGCTACGGTTGAATTATTCACAGTAAACATTTCTGGTACACTGCCGACATAGTCGTTCACAATCATTAAAAAAAATTCGTCTTCAATACCGGGAGGTGGCGCTACGAGCACAAAGAAAATATTCAGTGGAAGGTTTTGAGATCCATTTCTTCAAATACATCATGTAAAATAAATAATAAGGGGTGTTATTTCCACTAAAATCTCCTTATATCGAACAGAACCCATCCAATATTACTCATTGATGTCAAATCAGATGTGCTCTGACTCTTCTATTTATTTGTCACTTTCTTTGGATCTCTTTAAGCTACCGTATTCTGCTTTCTTCTCGAATGTGGTTGGTGTTATTCTCACTTTTACCCGTAATCTCTTTCTGTGTTGCTACATAAAAGTTGACTCTATTGCTGTAACCCGTTGAGAAATAAATCTCAAAATCGAAAACAGACAATTGGTGTGATGAGATGGGCTACACTCTACTCTTGTTTTATTTTTCCACTCTTGTTTTCTTTATTTAATTTTATCTGTATTTTTTCTGATCTATCAATACTACTTCTGCTGCAAAGATCATGTTCACATTTTCAGATGCTTAAGTAATTATGAAAAAACGGAAGAAATATTCGCTTTAGTTTTCCTTCATAAGCTTGATCATTAAGTATTCGAGACAACAGAATTTATTAGACTGTAAGATTCAAGTTTAGACCCACTTGTAGAAGACATTACATTCCTTTAATATAATCGCTGACATTTGTGGCGACTTGCTCCACAGTAATCCCAAAAGGGAAATTTGTGTGCGTGCGTGATCCTTCCCTACTGATGGGGAATTCAATTAGTGTGTAAAAAACTTTGTCTTATTGCGGAGTACCGAAATCGGTGACCCGCAAAATAAAAAATTTGTAATGATCGTTTAATGCTGTGTGCTTTTCTGACATAATTATAAATACAGTGGGTAATCGGTTAACGAACAAATCTGTTAACGAACACTTTCACGAAAGATTTTTGTGTTCGGATAATATAACGAACACATATTCGGACACCCCTGCGATTATGGATGAAATTTTGACAACTGCTAGAGATCTGGAAGTGAACGAGGATGACATAGAAGAGCTCATAATGGGACATGAAGATGAACTGACGATAGAAGAACTCCAAGAAATTTTGAATGAAGAACACCAAGAAACACAACGAAATATGTCTTCTTCTGAACAAGAGGAAGACGAAAGAGGACCAATGCCGAAATCTGCCACTAAAGATTGAAAAGTGGGAGGATGTCAGAACAATGGTCTTAGAATGGCACCCAAACCAAGCTGATGTCAGTAGGGTTGGGGATCTTTTCATTGACAATGCTATTAATTACTTCCGGAAAATCCTGAAAAAGAGAGAAAAGCAATCGACTTTGGACGTGTTCTTCAACGCCCCATAAGCAAAAAATGAAAAGGACTGATTAATACGCAAGACTATATGTATGTATTACTTTTTAAAAACTTACTGAGAAATTATACATTTTTTAAAGTTTAATGTTTAGGGTCCCCAAGACGAATTAATCGATTTCACATAGAAGTTTATGGTGAATCGCGATGATCGGTTAACGAACAATTCGGATAGCGAACATAGTCTTGAATGGATTATGTTCGTTAACCGATCACCCACTGTATTTCAAAACTGAAAAAAGGACTAATATTTAGAATGTGAATGCGCAACTAATAACGCGACAACATTGATAGTTGACGTTGAACCTCTGCATTTAGATTAAGCTACTGTAGAATTTTCCTATTTGTTTCATCAAACATCCAATTATACCCGGTTCATCCCAAGTAGAAACTTACTTTTGTTATTCCTCTGAAATTTAGAAATGTAGATATATTTTATAATTAAAAAGCGAACAAAATGTATTAGTTTTATTCTTTATAACTCTTTCTCAGTGCCTGGATATTTTATGATACATTTTAAAATAAATTATTCAAAGTTTAATACACATCTTTATCAGTTATGCTAATAGTCCTCAGAGAGGAAAACCTCAAAACAACCTCTAAGCTAATTAAATTCAAATCAAATGTAATCTATCTTTTAACTAGAGTGAAAAATTTATTGTTTAAACAAATTTAATAGAATCAATGTAGTGTTACTTTTCGAGTGTTAAAGTTTTAACTATAATCAAATATAAAAGTCAAGATGAACAAAATTGTATTTATCGAAATAGAACTAGCAAAATTTTAATTTCTTCAGGTGTTATAAGTTTTCTATCTGAAGGACATAGGTTTCTACATAGATTTATTTGTATTACTATAAGAAAAATTATTTTATATAACTGGATATTTTAATAGGGAAAGTTACCGTTTGGATTTGATATCACAGGTATACATGTTTTTTTAAGAAACCTTTTTTAATGTATCTTTTAACTTGAAATAAATTAGTTAAGAAGAATATAATAAACTTCTTAAATGCATTTAAATATTTCGCCATTTTTGACAAAAAAAAACACAGTTTTTAAAATGAGTCTATTTATTTGTGTATATGCTTGAAATTCTTTTTTTTTTTTTTCTCTTCTGCATAAAATTTAATAGTTTCGTTTGAAAAATAATTTGAATTGAGTCTTTGAGTCTTTTTATCGCTTATGAAATTCCACATTTATGGAGTTTGGTACTATATATTTAGATTTTAACGAATTTGAAATGAATATTCGTAATTTTTTAACCAAACTTTTCATCGGATATTTCCGAAACCACTGAATTTCAATTTTACACTTGCTTAAAATATATATTTGAAACACCTGCAGAGTATATGATACCGCCATAAATAAAAATATTTGTTTCATAAATTTATTCTAAAAAAAAATTGTTATTCTATTTTTTGTTGCATTTTTTAATTTTACTAAAAAATTTAAATTGTTTGTATATAAACGTATCAGTGGTTCGAATTTTAACTAAATTAAACATCCAGATTATTTGTTCCATTAAGTTTATGCAACAATTATATGTTAAATAATAAATAAATATTTTCATTATATGCAACGAAATTGAGAAGAAATAATTATACTAGAAATATGTAAGTATATAGCTAAATGAAACCCATTATTAAAATCATTTTATTTTTCATTAAAAATTATTATTTTAACGTTCGTTATATATATTCGTTCACATAATTAATTTAGATTTGAATACATATTTATAAAATTTTAAGTTTCTTAAAAATATGGATAATGTTTACAAAATACATAAATAAAACTCTGAATGTTATTAAAAAATGAAATTTGTACAATGGAGAGAATTATTTTAAATATATTTATAGAATTTAAAATCATAGCCTCTTAATCTTACTTATAAGCAGTTTTATTCTTCTTAAATCGCTATATACTTAGGATAGAATAAAATCTCAATATCTTCCAACATGCATAAAAAGGTATAAAAACAAATAAAAACCACCTAACAGTTTTTTCATTGTCTGGTAATTTTATTTCAACAAACATTATCTCTCCACTTATTATTTTCTGAAAACTTTTCCTTTTTTTAAATTTTTTTTACTAACTACATTTTGGATAGAAAGGGAAAAAAAATACTATAAGCCGATAACTTTAATCTCCTTTTTTTGTTTCTTTATTATTATTTTTTCCTGCTTCCTTAAACTTTAACGCTTTGGATCACAAAACTTCGTGTAAAACGCTAGCGTCGTAAATTATGCCGCTAATAAAGGCCTTAGTGTATTTTTCATCAACGGTTTAAAAGTGCTCTATAAAAATTTTCTACTCTTTCACGACGGACTATTAGTGACGCTAATGTTGCCATGGTTACGGAGAATTCTTGGTAAAGGAGAATTTTCCTTCGCTAGTGGAAAAGGGAGAAAAAAAAGATTTCTCCAGTTACAACCAAATCGAAAAGAGAAGCTTTTAGAAAAGGGACTAGAAAAAGAATGTATTCAGCCAGCGAAAAGGGGGGGAGGGAGGAATTAACCTTTTTTTTTCATTATTCTATCTTTCCCCTCGTTACTTTTTAAGTACGGTTGTTAAAAGAATTTAACTTTTCAGAAGTCCCTAATTAAAATAAGTGCGTTGTGTCTGTCGATCTGTCTGCATTTAACTCCATAATTAATCTTCTTAACGCATGAATCTCAACTCATTTGCAATTCTGTTGGTTTTAAAAGGGATGATAAATTGAGAAGAGGAGTTGGGAAATTTACGGGGGGGAGCATGTTTGACTCGCGAATTGAAGCGTTAAATAAACAATATATTGTTACGGATTTTCAATGTTATGTATTTATGTTTAATTCGCAAATGATACTTGTTTGTTTATTGTTGGAAATTGTTATTTGCGTTTGTAGATAGAAGATGTAATTAGTTTTGAATAATAAACTCTTATTATATACCTTATCTAATGAAGTGGAGGCTTGGCACGGTACTTGGCGACTTTGGCAGTGTTTGGATTTATATTGTATTTGGAATGTCCCTTGTATTTTCCGACTTTGAAGCATTTGTTATGGGTATTATTTAGGATAGCAATGTTTTTATAATCATATTTTATTTATTTAGTTTTCTTTTTTTCTCCCTATTCTACTATTCTTGTTTTTGTATGAATTCTAAATGTTTATATATGTTGAATTTGAAGATAGCATACAAAATTGATGTTAATTTTTATATGTAATCTAAGTATAAAAAGATGGGAGCAAATGCTTGAAAATTGTTTCTGAAATGAACTAAGAATTCTATGAAATAAAAATTGTTTTATTTTCTACTAATTTTTAACTAAAATTCAAACGTTGTTATTTTTGGCAATGATATTTCATTATGTTTCAATAATGGTTTTTAGAATACAGACAGTTATTATAGCATTAGAATATTCAGTTGAAACATAAATCATTTTCCTTAGTCCATCATAAATATTGTAAAAGAATTATTCGTCGTAAATTTAATCTTCAATAATTTTTTGTGTTGTTTCTAATGCCACATGTCTGACGCAGTCAGATCGAGGCCCACGAAATTCATTGTGGCAAGGGGCTAGAAGTACGCCTGTCGTGTTGGCCTTGAGCACCATACAGGTGACAGCACGATTTAGCTCGGTGAAATTCCCCGAAGGAACGATAGATGGCGACACCTCCTATCTTCACCTCCACAATTTCTGCATGGAACTGAAGGGGAGAGAAATATTCTCCAGTCCCTGCGCTCGTGTCTCAGCCCACAAGACTTCGGACCCACTGGTTTAATGAGCACGTACTCTGTGTTTACTCGGAGGGTATTTGGTGGCATCGGGCATCGAGAGTGGTTAGAGTCCGATGCTCTAACCACTAGGCTACGCAGGTTTATAAATTATTTGAATGATTCTACAGTAATGTGAATATGACTTTCTGTCGATAATATAAGTATCATTGAATTTCGCTTTGGACAAATTGCTAAAGGAAGGCTTTACCTTTAAAAAAAACATTTTGAAAAATATTTACCTATGTACCTCCATTTACAGCCCCCCTTTGGGGGCCACAATAATTTGGTGCAAAAATGTTCAGGTTTTTTTTCTCTTTTTTTGTGGGCACCTAGGGCTAGTTAGAAACGAGAGAAAAAAATAGAATGTTTTTTTTAATATTTGATTCAATATATATTTGTGAGCAAAGTTTCTCTTGCATAAAGATCAGCAAGAGTAATTATATATGCAAGTTGGCTGTGACATTAACTTGCAGGATATGGTAAAAATTTCACCAAGCAATCTCATTGATTTAAACCCCTCAGGGGGCTCACCTTCTTTAGGTGAGTACGGGTGTCACAATCCCGAGGTACCCTAGTGATCTTTTCCTATTTTCCCAAGGGGTTTACTATATTTGGTAAACACGGGCTTCACGAACCCGAGGTGCCCTAGTGATCCTTTTCTATTTTCGACCCTCTTTTTTGTCATTCTAATTCATCTTTTCTTCTTTTCCCGTCTGGACCACAGATTTAAAACGTTGTTTGGCACAGCTTAGCCAAAATTGGCTCTTGCGCCATAAAACCACCTTACACTCACTCACTCATTGATTTAAAAAAAAAAACTTAAGAAAATTGTGATAGGGTACATTTGTCTCATTGGACTGTTTCTAAAATGAAATGTGCTTGCATCTAAAGGTATGAACTTAAGCGCAATTAATAAATTAAATAAAACTGCCATTGTTTTGTATAACTTACACCCACATATATATGGGATGCAATTTATACGCGTTTTCTGAGGTGCAAAGTTAACTAATGAATGCAATCATTTTAAAAAGCTGCGACCTTTCTTTATTTTCCCCTTTCTTCCACAATGTAGCCTTGAGCCAAAACAATTGCCCACCTCTGGAGTAGTGCTTATGGTCACGAAGTTGCAGATGGCGCATCATGAATTCGAGCTTTAGTGCAACTGAAGACATGTCATGTGGAAAGGCTGATGCATGTTAAATCTGTTGCGGCTCAAAGTCGATCCGTTGTCGTGGTGAGCTAGTTTGGAAAGGCGGATGCTAGCTTGGGTGTCATTCTCGTCTATTAAGCATAGTTCAAAATAACGAGGTCCGTCGCAAATAATCCTAGTGTTGTTTTGCAGTACAATGTTAATAAACACTCGCTCACTCATCTTTGAAAACGATAACAATTCCAGATGCACTTTCCAGGCGCACAGCCGTATGACGCGCCTCTATACTTAAGAGCTGCAATTTTTAAATTTTAGGTTACCGCGCACTCCCTTTTTTACGAAGAAACCTGAAATGTGTGTACGCAATGCTCTTATATTTTGAAATTTATAGTATATTTCTAGAAATACACAACCCTTTAAATTCCTGAGAAATGTCGTTTCCTTGAAATAAACAGTATTTCGCGATACATGTAGAAATGTAATTTTTTTTAATTCTCATCTTTTTTTCATTTTTATAGCTCTCATTTTTATACCAAACGTATAACGCGCAACCTAAAAATTTCGATCTTATTTTTTGTGTTAAGGCTGTTTTCGGCATATGTACTAGAGCGTGGACTTGACGTGGAAGCACATTTTCGGACAAAAGAAATGCCTCAATTTTTACAAAAATGCTGTGACACTGTAACTCATTCATTTGTTTATAATATAGGGTTCTTAAAATTTCAAAATATCTCTTAAATAATTAGCTTTTCCTTTTAACATGTAAAGAGATAGCTCACGTAGCATTACGTTATAGAAAATAAAATGCAAAACACACATTTTTTAAAAGAAAAATTGAGAAGTATGATAAAATGAGTGATTTTTTTTTCTACAGGATAGTGAAGCCAGAATGTAATATTAATGTTCGAGTACTTTTATATGTGAAAAAATTGTCCGAATTTGACAGCCTTAAAAAGCGCGTTATACGCCGGATTTTACGGTGTATACTTTTGTTGGTGAATGATGAAATGCTATCGGTCACTATTTCAAGATGTTTTTCGTTCTTCGGTATATTTTCTCTCACCATTATGTTGCATTTGAAATTATCTTTAAAACGGTTTTATTTATAGATCTTATCTCTAATGTTTTTCCATCGCTGATTGAGATCGATTCATTAGTATTTCCTGAAAGTAACTTTAATGAATTGCGTCATTGTCCACCGTAAGGGAATGTGAGAGATAAGCCGTGTATACAAAGTGTAATGTTTCTTTGTACATTTACGGTCGTGTTTTGATCTGTTGACCGATAGTGGGCAGTGGTTACCGGTCGGAGGTTATTTTGTGGGTAATGTGTTATCAGCTTTGAGGGGGAAGCTATCTGTGAGGAATTTATTAGATGTTATTGAAATAAGAGATGGAAAAAAACTAATTTATTGTATGGTTAGCTAAAATTTTTTTAATGGAAATAATTATCAGTTCAATATAAAATTCATATATATTTTTGAACTTTTTTACATGCGTCGTATCGTATAAGGCAGGTCTTCAAACTTTATTAACTCTATTTCCCATTAACACTATGTGGCCGCGGTAGCCGAGTGGTATAGGCATCGGATCGTGGCTGGCTTTGTCACGAGTTCGAGCCCAGTACCACTAAACACCCGCCGTGTAGGGCAGCGATGCACGCTAAATCTGTCGAGAGCTGAAACGTCCTCCCGTTGGTGTGGTAGTTAGGAGAGGGGGGTGCCAGCTCAGGTGTCGTCCACGTCACTTGACCATGGTTCAAAATTACGTGGTCCGTCGCCAAAAGCCCTCGTGTAGCTGAACAGTGCGACGTTAATCTTCACTCACTCACCCATTAACACTATAAGGTGGAGTCGTGGTAGTCTAGTAGCCTAGTGGTCAAGGTATCGGATCGTGGCTGGCATGTCATGAGTTCAAGCCCAGTTTCACAAAAGACCCGCCGTGTAGGGGAGCGATGCACGTTAAATCTGTCGAGAGCTCAAACGTCTTCCCGTTGGTGTGGTGTGGTAGTTAGGAGAGGGGAGGTGTCAGCTCAGGTGTCGTCCTCGTCACTTGACCATGGTTCAAAATGACGGGGTCCGTCATCGAAAGCCTCCCGTTTAGCTGAACGGTGTGACGTTAATATTAATTCACTCAATATTATAGAGTTCTTCCCGAGCCCCCTCCCCCCTCCAAAAAATTTTTTTTAGAAGAATACAACTTAAAATATAATTTTTAAAGTAGATCAACATGTTATAGGTACTGTAAAGACAATTAGAAAATACTGTATTTTTACTTAACATAATGTTAATATAACCTCACAGGATCCAGGTGTGATTTACCATTTCATTATATTTAATAACTGAGATATGTATGCATTTTATTTTTTACACTAAATATCCAAGTCTAGATATATTGAAGCTACCTGATATCGGCTTTTGTATTCTGCTTTAATTTATTTCTGTATTTTGTTTTTGTTGCCACATACTTTGAGAAATATTTTTTTAACTTAAATACATTGTTCACAGAATGCATTAAAATGTTTAACTGTGCGAGACTGTTGACTCTGTGTTAACTGTATTCTTCTAATTTTCAACCTAAAATTTAGAAGCTGTTCTTGCTTAAATTTAGACTTAAGTGCTGAATATGTTGATAGTCAGTAAGTTGTTCCCCTTCTTCATTGGTTAACCTTCTGATATATCCATTCATGCTTGAAGCACGTGACTTTTTGAAACTTTGTTCCAGCCAAGAAATATTTATTTTTACAAGCAAAATATCTTTAAAAATTCAATCGCTGCTTTAATTAAGCAAATAGAGATCACTTGCGGGAACCCCTTTCAAAGCTCCAGGCCACCTAGGATTCCGCTGAACCTAGTTAGGAGACCTGGTGTAAGGTGTCGAAAAGTTTTACTGCATCTGCTCTAGTGTACTAAAATATGAACTTTAAATAAACAATATTTATATTAAAAAAATATCGCTTTCAATAGTTAAAATCGTATATCTTAAATTAAATGTATTTTCTATAACTGAAAATTGAAAAATGTCAGTTTTTAACGGTTCTCTTACGTCATTACTGGGTAAACCAAAATAATGGGCAAGATCTCGGGGTAATTAAAATAATTTAATGACACAAGATAACACAGTTCTTATACAGAATAATAGAGCAAGATTATTTAGAATAAACATTTATCTGTTAACAGGTTTTCTGGATGAAAATATTATTCATTCGCAGGGAGTGAATCCTGTTGTCGGGTGACAACACTTCAACCTAAGTGGAAAAAACGAGAGAGAGTTGGGATTTGGGGTTGGCACCACGTTGGGTGCCAGAATTGTAACGGTTCTCTTACGTCATTACTGGGTAAAACCAAAGTAATCGACAGAATCTCGGGGTAATTAAAATATTTTAATGACATAAAATAACACAGTTACAATGGACAGACACTTAGACACAATACAGGGGAAATAAGTGAAAATTAAGTAAATTACATAGTCCAGGATTCGACAGCGAGACGGGTATAACGCTCACTCATTCAATTCCAAACTCTGACGGTAATTCAGTGCTTCGTTCGGTAACACTTCCGTTACAAGTACCGCCATCTACATTTCGGTCTTAGAATTAACCTTGTGTTACAAGTTTATTTTTAAAGAAATAAAGGTAGTTGCATGTGAGCCCCCTCCTCAATTGTTTCCCCCTATCATAAACCATCCCAAAATGGCGTAATATACTGCCAATAATGAAAAAAACTTTTCCGCGTCGTGACGATTGCAATAAGTTACTAAGACTAACTTTATCAGTTTTCCATTTTGCTTGTCGTAATTTTTGCTCAAAACGAAGAAATTTTTGTCTGTGGACTTTTTACACATTTCCAAACTTATGGAATCATTCTATTAAAGAATATGTGTTAGGGAGACTGAGTACACCCTTTGAATGTTTTTATTAATGTATTTAAATTTATATTTAAATATTTCTTTTTATGTTTTTATCCTAGAAACTGTGTCACTTGAGATGAAATTTTGCACATAATATTCACACAACTTGAAAACTCTTTCGAGATAATGCAACTATCATCCTTTACTGTGTCTGTTCAACTACCCTTGTCTAGGTGGTGTTTTCGTCATTTCCACGAATCTCAAAATTACAGGTCAGTTTAAAATAAACAATCGGTCAACCGTCCGAAACGGGAGATAGGGATAAGTAACCTTTCTGCGTATACATGTCAGGATGTTATTGTACAAGTCGACAATCACCTATTGTACAATGTTATTGCATCTTAACTTGAACTGCACCGAAATACTCATTTAATTAAGTGATCGATACATAAGATTAAAAACGAATTCTTTGTTGTGGAAAGATCATTAACGTACATCGAACAAGAACTCTTAAAAGGGAAAAAAAAGATTATCAAATTCTTACGAACGTATCTACTGCTTCAGTTTTACATCTTAAGAACGTGTTTAAACAAGTTATTCTACGAAATCTTTTTAAACATTGAGGGGGGAGGGTAGTGTACTTGGAAGAAGTCGTCTGGAGAGTGTGAGTAAGTAAATCATGGGTAAGTCGTTAGCGGTCCTGGGACGAGTTGTTCAGTCTCGTGCGTAATTAAACAATTTAACGCCCCGCTGCGTTTGCGCTCCACCCCTTCCGCCCCCCTAAACTTTTGTCTAATGATGACGGGAGTTCTAGGAGCACAAAAACACAACCAGTATATTGGTTGCGCAGTGTGGTGCGAGTATGCAGTTTGTTCTTTCAATATTATTACTTTTAAATAATGTGTATTTTCGCAGATTTATCGTCCGTAACAATACTATTAACTTGAACTGGGTTTTATTACTTGTAAAAGAGAATCGTATACTATTAAATGGGCTCATGTAACTCAATGGTTAAGACATTGAGTTTTGTGACTGAGGGCAATAAACTGAGGCTTTGGGTTCAAATCCTGATTTCACAAAAAGCCGTCGCGGAATAATAATAAAGCTTCGTAACTAGCATGTGAATATAAAAAGCCACAGTGTAGAACTTTTGGCCAGCTACATTTCAGTTAAACCTCGTGTTCGAGTCCTGATTCCACGAAAGAGATCCCTCGTGTGTTAGATTTAATGCGCTTTTTGAATATGTGGAAGCTTGAAGTGTTCTGACGTTTCTCTCGAGTGGTTTGGAAGGGTTAATAGCGAATAATATACACGTATATATATATATACGTATGTTGTCTTCAATTCTCTACCACAGTTTAGAATTATGTGGTTCGGGACTATAACCCTTATGGTGCTTCTATAAGTAACATTATTATAACTGTCACATTTATTTAAGCAAAATTCCCGTCTGATGTGTTATTGAAATGAAGGAGATACCACAGTTCGCGGGTGATGACTAAACTGCGGCTAAAGATATCAGTCCCACTTGTAGCATTATGTATTTATTGTACATCCGCTATGACAGCGGCTCTTAAACGTCTTTCATGCACCTCTGGAGGTCCCCAGCGCTTTCTAAGGGATCTGAGAAGTATCTCATTTAATGTTTAGTATTTTGTAATATTTTTAATTAAATGTTGGTTTTAAAAGGTAGAAAAAAAGAAATGTTAAAAAAGTATAAGTAGCTGCGGCAGTCTTAGGATTATTGAGGAACCTTTAATTCGCTCAGCCATGTGTGTATTGGAGAGTCCGAGAAAGGTGTTCAAAACCTTTGGAAGCTGCGATGTCAAGCTGTTACATTTAGGGAGCCGCGGCGACTGAAATTTTAAAAAAATGCTAGTTATGACATTAATTTCCGTGGTGAGTTCGAGTGCCAGTGACGCTAAAGACCAGCCATGTAAATCTGCGTGTTATTAAAATCCTCACGTTGACATATTGTGGCAGTTGAAAGAGGCTTTAGATATATAATAGGTATAGAGTTCAATTGGTTTTGGTTCAAAATTGAGAGGTCTTCTTTGCGGAGATGGCATAATAGCTCCATTATAGCTAGTTGGGTGATCTAGATCTCCCGTTGAGTTCTCACGTTGACGTAGGGTGGAAGTTTGGAGGAGTGGGATGCCACTCAGGTGCTGTCCGCGTCTCTTGAGTGACAAAGAAGTACGAATGCCGGCGTCACTAGCTTTCAAAGTACAACGTTGATAACAATGCCCCCAAAGTACCTTTTGAATCATTTTGTCAGTATTCAATATATATGTCGTATTTAACCTGTTTGTTGCAAAACATGCGATTTTCATATTGATTCAAGGAATTATAGTAATGTATTATGGTGCATGAACAAATACACGAATAGAATTGATGAATAATAAATGAACACGTAAGCAGAATGAATAAAGATTGAATTGCGTTAGAGCATTGGTTCCCCGAAATGGCTCCTACGGATCCCAGGAGGTCCCTTTGACTGCTGAGGAGGTTCGTGGTAAATTAATTTGAGGTTGGTGTGGACAAAACGCTAGGGGTCTTTGAAAGGTTTAATACTAGGGTGGCGAACTCAAATGACCTTGCAGGCCACTTCCGAAAAACACTATAATCCCGCGGACCGCATATAAATTATATATCTTTATATTAGATTTGGACTCATTACAAACACTTATTGGAGTTAAAATTTGTTGATTTTTGTTTTCATTATTTTTCATGTATACAGTCATAGATAATATAATAATTATAATGTAATGACCAAATAAAGTTTGATTTATTTAAATAGTGATATTTGTGTTTCTCAGTTCTTTCACTTAGTTTGTGCAAGTCATCTCAATGCATGTATTTGCATATCGTAATTGATGTTGCAGGCTATCGTCCTATAAGTTTAAGCGCGATTTATGTTTGATTTATTTCGTTTCCGAAAAGAACCATCCGCAGGCGTAAGTTGAAAAAGAAAGTTACGGGAATCAAGCGTGATGCTGTGTGTGGGGGGGGTATCTCGCTGCAATACAATGCTGCCCACTTCTTATCTTTATATATAAAAATCTTCTGTGCGTGTGTATGTCACTAAACTGATCCTAAACGGCTGGACCGATTTCGATGAAATTTTTTGTGTGGGTTCAAGTAAATTCGAGAATGGTTTCGATTCACAATTCGGTCCGATATCGCAATTAGTTAAAAAGATATTAAGGGGTCATAGGACCCTTAACAGATATCCATGCACTCGAAGAAAACATCCTTCTTCAAACCAATGTAACTTAGCAATAAAACAAAACAATATTTTGAAATTTTTACCACATGATAATCATATATATTTACATTATTTCTCAAATTTTCTGAAAATTTGAGAAAAAATTAAAAAAGTTATTAAGAAATAAAATTTGATCAATTTTTCAAAAATATGAAAATTAGCATTTTACACCGCGCAGAAATCTGAAGAACAGAATTGATCAGAATTCACAAAATTAATTTTATTTGATATAAAAATGTTCCTTTTTGAACTTATACACACTTTTAAAGCATTTAGAGAACAAAAAATTTTAAAATACAATTATGAAGAAAATTTTAAAATTTTATGAAAAATTCAATTAAAACACAAATAAAAAAAAATTATATATAAATTTGTTTAAAATTTTTTGTATAAGTTATAAAAAGCCTTATTTTGAACATGTGTATGAAGTTTCATATTGACATGATAAATAGTTTTTGAAAAATTCTGCGCGGAAGGCAAAATTTTTCATTTTGAAAAAATGAAGTTAAAGATAAAAAATAACAAAAGAAAATTAAACATACCAGTATGCTTTAAAAAGTCCCAGCAGCATAAATATTGCACTCTGCAAGCTTGCTTTGCTCAATTTGTTTGAGTATTTTAAGTGTTTTAGCTTTACGAGCTTCAAAGGAGGTTTTAGAAACTTGTCTCTTAGCCGTTGACTTGCGCACTTTGTCAATATTTACACAATTCAAAACATTTGTTTTATTTATTTTTAAATTCAAAGCACGCATCAGATCAATTCTGTTCTTACTTCCATCATTGTATTCACATGCAGCTATAAATGCAGCTATTTTTGTGACATTAATTCCTGATCCAATTAATTTCGGGCTATACTTCCAAATCAGTGAATTCAATGACTCATTAGCATTTTGAGTTTTCCCCCTAAACACCTTCTTAACAATTTCAAGTGTGATAAATCTTTAAAAACAGGTTTAATCACTTCAGAAACTGCTTTTGGTAAGGTGTTCTTGTGAGAAAATTCATTCACTGTATTGTTGTGAACCGAAACATTGTACTTACACCAGCTATTTTTGCCTTTGGGCAAAACCAATGTTTCGGCTCATCATCTGTGCTGGATGTATGAGCCCACACAGCCCAGACAGCTTGCCTCATCTCATTCACATTATGGGAGTTGGCACGAATAGCATTGCCATAAAAAGTCGTCAATTTGCTTATAATAGCATCGGTTAGGCGACCTTTCCCACCAATTGTTTTCCCATCGGAAAGCTTCTTTTCCCCCATAAAGCTTTCAACTTCCGCAAGCGGCTACCCATTCGCTTTTGGACATGGCCCACACACTCTATTTTTTCAATGGGAACACTATCCCCATATGGTTTTTTTTCAGCAATAGACAAAAATGTCTTTGAGTCACCATCACCTATGTATCGCTGATACTTTAATCCATGTTTTTGTTCTGATCGGAAAAAAATTTTCGGCATTCCGCAAACTTCCATTCCCTCCAGCAGATCCGCTATGATTTTTTCTGCAGAAAATTTGATGTTTAGCCAAAAAAGCACTATATTTTGGTCCAAACTTTGGCCCTTTATAGGAGTCACATCCTTTGCAATAAGAGGACATGACTTCCATGTCGAGAACTTTCCCGCAGTCAGCTCCAATCAATGCACAGACTCCAATAAGAGAAGTATGCCCACGGGTCTTCCAGGTCCCATCACCGCTAACTACAACAGAATTTACGGTGCCATCAATAATTTTTTCCTCAGCAGCAGCTTTCTTCATCGATGCATTTGCAAGCGCTTCACTTATATCAGCTACCTTTGCATTTATTCTGTCGTAAGCTTTCTGAGACACTGGATTTGGCAAACACATAAGAGAACAAAATGTCTCGAGCGAAGACAATCCTTGGCCTATATAGCGCATGGCCAAAACAGACCGTCTGTTGATTTCAGGTATATTTTTTTATACCAATCAATTCACAGGAATTAAGTTTTTTTCAATGCTACATTTTCTGCATGTGAACTGAAATGTGGAAAATAATCCTACAGTGGATTTTTCATTCATTTTTATTTTGCCATAACACACAGAGCAACAAAGTAACTTTTCAATTTGGGAAAATAATAAACTAATGTCTATTAGTCTATAACCTTGAAACTCGGCAGAAACTACATTTTCGTAAGCTTCTGAAATCTTGTGTGCACTTGGCAATTTTTTCACAGATGAACTTTTGTTTGGCGAAACATTTTCAAAAGAAATAATACCTTTTTCAGACAGAGATTTCTTCCGATACATGTTACCTTGAAATCTTTTCTTCTTTGGTCTCTTTCCGGATGAAATTTTTTTTTCAATGGAACATCCATGTTCAAAAACTTTCAATAACAAATGAAAAGTTTGCTAATCCAAAATCGAAATGTAAACAAACAATCCCGCTTAGATTAAACGAAGTCAAAAGTTGAGTTGTAGTTATGCTACTCCCGAAATCAATCTGATATTAGGTGGGGCTCTTTTAATAAAACTAATCGGCGAAAATATTAAAATGTTTGGAATGTGTTCTGACAGATGTCAAAAGTGGGCGTGGCAGATGCAAGTTTTTGCTTACGTGTTACTAGTTATTTCTCAATAACTTCGGAAGTTTTAACAGTATCAACAAAATTTTGGTAGCAAAATGCTCAGAAACGTTGAGGCTTTAACATATATTTTTTTCAAAAAATCGAAAAAAATTAAATTTAAGAGTCCTATGAGGCCTTAATAAAAAACATTCAAAAAATACAACTCAACATTCACCTGCATTGTTGTAACAACGCTATTGTTATAATCAAGTAATATAAAAAAAATTAAATCAATTCCTACTTAGATCAACCAAGAAAAAATTTATTGTAACTACTTTTTATTAAATAGTTGCAATATACATATGATAGAATCACAACTTTAAATGATAATTAATTTTTATTAATTATCATTAAAGTATCGTATTGTCATCCAAAACAATCGTGTATATAAAATTTCCTTTCAATTGAATGCTTTTAACACGTGAGGAAAAAAACCTATTCAAATTTTGACATAAGTTGCCAACGTGGCTGTATTTGTAATTTTTTAAATAATTAGTTTAAATCAAAAAATAATTTTTTATTGATTATAATTAAATTATTGTATTGTCATCCGAAATAATCATGTACATTACATTTCAGCTCATTTGAGCGCTTTAAAATGTATTTTATTACCGATTGAAAATTCCCCCAAGATAAATAAATAAATAAACAAGCAAACAAATACAATATGTATAGAGATCGTGAGCTAATAGTAGGAATTGAAAAAGACGTAAGTTGGCGCCGAAAATTGATTTTCAGCCAAACTGACCAAACCCGGTCTTTATTGTTACAAAAATGCAGACGATTCACGCTTTTTAATTAATATCTTTTCAAATAATCTTTATACATGTAATTCTTTTGTGCGTGTGTATGTAACTTAACTCCTCCTAAACGGCTGGACCGATTTTGATGAAAGTTTTTGTCTTTTCCAGTGAACTCGAGAATGGTTTGGATTTATAATTCGGTTTAGAAATGTTTATTTAATTTTTTATTTATAAATTGTTGATCTTGGAATGTTTTACATTGGATCCGGCAGACTGCGCTACGATCGCAGTATCGAATATTCAAAAACCTTTTATTTTGAATTTAAGATGTGTGTATAGGACAATGTCTGTCGGGTTCTCTAGTTATCTATGAAAACAGAAGCAACGTGATAAAATAGAAACAATTATGGGATTTATTTGTTACAAAACACTGTACTAACAGCAAAATATTGCACAAAATGATCGAAAAATCTCGCGGTCTGCAAAATTATTCCCGGTGGCTCACCCCTTGGTTTAGTTTGGTATAAAACATTTGTGACCTATTCCCATTATCTTGAAAGTTAAAATTAGCCAGAATTTTACGAGTTAAGAAACTCTGGAGTAATAATTAATAATTTCTTAGTGTAAAATATTTATAGGTACATAAAATATAAAATTTAGAGAGTAAAAAAAAATTAAGATAGGTACCCCCCGTAAATTCCGGCGTATAACGCTAACCCCTTTGTTACGAAGAAATAATGAAATATTAGTATACAATGCTTTTATGTTTTGAAGTTATTTATTCGAGGTATTATCCCAGACTTTTGAAGAAAAAAAAATAGTATACTTCTAGAACTATAACTCTTAGTTCATAAGGCATGTAATTTTTAAAAAAAATAAACAGTATTTCGATATCTATAGAAGAAAGTTTTTTCTTGTGTTCATCTATTTTGTTATATTTAAAGATAACGTTTTTATACCCGGCGTATAACGTGCACCCTTAAATTTCGAACTTAGTTTTTGTGTTAAAAGTGCTCGTTATACGCCGGATTTTACGGTATATAAAATACTAGTAATGAGAAGAGCATTGCATAGTGCAAGTGGGGCCGATCGTCGATGTGGCTGTCTGTGTAGATTTAAATGGGAACGGAATCTTGCTGCGACACATGTAATAACTTGTCTAAAAGGTGACTAGATGCACGACTTTTTTTTATGCTGCTAACATTTAAGTTGTCCTTTGTGCAAGATCTCTAGATGTGAAGTGAGTGCAACAAATTGTCCTTAGTTTTTAGCAGAAAGTGATAATTTTTCAATTGCTAATGAAAGTATGCTACGTTAAGTGTTTTTAACTATACAAGTTTATGTTATACATAAATTTATTTACCAACGTTATACTTTTGTTAATTCATAAAATTATAATATTTATTGATATTATTTTTAATTATCATTTTGAGTATAACACACTTGAATTTGTTGTTTTTTTAAATACATGTTGAACTAGAGTTATTCCACTCATGGCCAAATTTTTAGTATAAAAAAATTTGGAAACCACTGCACAAGACTCCATGTAATGTAAATAGGTACTGCAATAAATGCGTTTTTCTATATGAATAGATTTTATTATAAATTGTTCTATATAAATAAATTCTATAATAAATATATTGTTCTGTATAAATAGATTCTATAATAAATCGAAGTGGAATGCTAATCATGAAAAATAAGAAACTCTTCAAAAATAGTAATGCTTCTGCTAGAATAAAAATTAAAATGCATGACCGAACCATGTTTAACCGGAGAAGTACAGTGTTAAATATTTTGAGTTTGATGAAAGTCATTTCTACTTTATCTGAATTTGGGTTTGAGATACAAATTGTATATTTAAATGCCTAGGTGGAATTTTGCAACAATCTTTTAAAAAAATTAAGTTTTGATATGTTTAAAAATAGTGCTTTTATGTTTTTGAATCGTATTTGTGAAAGAAACAAGTTTAAAATGAAATGAAAAATTTAAAAACTCTTCAAAGTTTAAGTCCTCAAAATATATTGGTAGCATATCAGAAAATGGATAACTTCTCTCCCCGACCTCTCCTTTTTTCCCCTTCTTTAATTCCGAAAAAAGATCACATCAGTTTTCGAAAGACTCTATATTTCTAACTCAATTTCTACCTGACTTAAAACGAATTTAAGTCTCCATTTTTCTACTTTTCCACTCTTTTTTTCTTCTTTCCTACTCCACTTCTCAGTGTTTACTTTCGAGTTGCGTGTGCATTTCACTTAAACTTGCATGCCTCTACTCCCAGCGGTATTTTTCCACGATCCTGTTTTTAATACATATTTAATGTCATAATTCTTTCTTTTTTTCTTTGCGTCTTTAACCGAAAAATTTTCTTTTTTTCAAAAAAAAAAAAAAAAAAGCGAGAGAGGTTTGCTTTTGTGTGTGTCGAAAAGTTCCAACGATCATCAACCTCGGTTCTGTATTACTTTTTTAAATTTTTTGTCAAGAATTTTATTTTCCCGAGTTAAAATTTATGGAATGTGCGACGAGACTTCAATTGTTAAAGTTGCTGTTTAAACTAACCTGCTTTCCGTTTCTTTTTGTGGTAAAAAAAATTGCATTAAATATGCGTGGCTTCTTCAAACATATCGAGTTGGAGTTTTCGAGATAGGTGAAGTTTCCCGCGTTGTTTATTTTAAACAGTCTTAATATAATTCTACTTAATAACTTTGTTGTTTTCTGAAAAGATTCCTGAAAATACTTTTTTTCTTAAGATAATAATGGAAAATTAGATTCTAAGAAATTTAGCTGCATAGGTCATTGGTTTAGGATACGGTAAACAAATCTTTTGATTTGGTCTGTTGTAAATTCTCGAGCTATTATCAATAACATGTAAATTAATGTCCATTATACTGATAAATTCATTTTTCGATTAACTGGACAAAGATTTCTTCAAATAGAACTTAAACCATCTATTTTAATTAGAATATTGTGCAGTTTTTGTTCGATAAATTGGCTGAAGAAATTGATTTTGATATAGTTTCATAAATGCTGCTCTCCCAGCCCGTATAGTTAGCTCTGAAGGAAGGGATACATGGCACCGTTGCATCCAAGTGTACTTTTCTGCTTGCCAAGGTGATTTATATATTTTATAAATATGGGTGACGCACTCTCGGGATGCCCTTTTTCGTCCTTTCTTTATCAATCGATATTTTTTCTTTCCTTCATACCTTACGTGAAGACACAGATGTATCTGTGACGTTTTTGCGTCACATATCTGGAAAATCCGCTTCTTTTTGTGGATAGGATAACAGCGTTCCTATGCGCACATAAACCCCTAAATATTGCGGATTCCTGTCTTCTGTCCTCGCCTCGGCAACCGATGTCTGTGAGAAAGCCCAATGGCTAGACATACCTGTAAGCCGGAAACTCTTAGTGTATTTCGAGGCGTCAGAAAGAAACCGCCCCCATCCCAAGACAATTACGTGGTGCGTCCTCCCTGTCAAATAACGTAAGAAATACTCAATATTATAGATAACTTCATTATAAATGTATATACAGTAGAACACACCGGTTATCCGAACGTGTAGTGTCTGGACCACTTTTTTTTTCAACTACATGTACTGTACATTAATATGTTTTCGAACAGTGCAATGCTCAACAGTTGTTTCGCGTGAGGGTTAAAAGTGACTTATGGCAGAAAACGACGAAGAAAGTGTTGTTGATCTTGCTGAAAACCTCAATATGAAGGACACCTGCTTCATGTTAGGCGTAGCGTGGGACTCGCTTGAAAGACAGAACCTAAACAAATGCATGGAATAAGCTGTGGCCAGATTTAGAAGGCGAAAAAGACTTCAACGACAACCACAGGGAGGAGATTACCGACTTTGTGCAATCGATCCCAGGATTTCAAGAATACGATAAAAAAGATGTAGAAACCTGGATGGCATGCGATGTAGAAGACTCTCGATTTCAAATGCTAGATGATGACGAGATTGTGACCTCCGTGCAAGAAGAATCCGACCCTATCGACGATAAAACGAATGAAGACGAGTACAACGACAACAACGAAAGTAGCAAGGGTTCATCAAAAGCTGACGCGTTTTCTGCGTTAGAGAAAGCTATGGAGTGGTACGAACAACAGTCAGTGCTGTCCTACTCAACTACTGCTGCTGAAGAGAATCAAAGACCTTGCAGCGAAAAAACGAAGGCGTACAATTGTACAGCGAAAAATAAGTGATTATTTTCCATAATAAAGGTAAAATTGCGACATTTTGCACCTGTTGCTTTTTCTTCAAGCACGTTTCCCGCACATGTGATGATTTTCAATATCCATATAGTGTCCGATTTCATATACTGCATGGATAGCGTTCGGGGAAGTTTTCTTAACTAAGTGCAAGTCCACAAGTTAATTAATACACGTTTATTAAACAAAACAAACAGTTACCGACTTAACTAGATGACTAACGTTTAGAACAGAATTAAAAGGTTCGAAGCTACATGCTCTAACGTCCCTTACAGTGCCGAAGCTTGGCTGTCACTGAATATTGTTCTACCCGCTTAGGGACGTGTAATTCTTTCTGCTGTTACTATGGGAGAAGTCTAAACAGAGGGTGGTTATGTCGCAGGAAAATGATGAAATTAGGAATCTCATCAAATCCCTAAGGGAGAGGATCAATTCACGCAAGATGTAAAAATAACGTCTCTTCAAGGTCATTTCCCTGATAAAAGTAAGGAATTTTAACGTTTCAGTGAAATGATGAAATAATATTGTAAAGAGTTTTAAAGTGTTTATTTAACAAATAGGGTGCATTATTAAACGAAGAAGTAAATAATACAAGAATGGTAATTGAAATATAAATTATTTATTCGAAACTAATTAACAAATAATTAGAAAATTAGGTTGGTAATCAATCCCTATGTTAATCCTATGGTGCCCTTTTTTTTAAAGATATGTGTTTCATATTTAGGGATCGATAGTACTACCTGTATGGCTAGGAAGTACAAGGACTCGCCCCCCCAGGTGTCTCTCCTTCTGTACAGCAATTTGCCAATGCAAATCCTGACTAGTTTAGTTCATCATTTCACTGAAACAGTTCAAGGATTTGATAAAATCCCTTACTTAAAACAGGGAAAAGACCTCGAAGAGACGTTATTTTAACATCTTGCGTGAATTAATCATCTCCTTTAGGGATTTGATGAAATCCCTAATTTCAACATTTCCCTGCGACAGTTACATTCTTAATTTTTCTCAAACTCAATGACGAGTGGGTGACACACGGATCCTACAAAATCTTTCAACTAACTTTTTTTAATGGATTTCATTGCATAGTATTTAATTCAGAATGTTTCTAATTAATGCTGTATTACTCAATATAAGTTTACTGTTCCTCTTGACAAATATAATTTGAAGTTCTATTATATTTTATTGATTTATTTTGTTCTGTTCTATTGGTTCCTTTTCTTTCAGAGAGCCCGCATTCATTTCCGAACATTTTTCAAAGAACTGCAGTGAACTGAATCGTTTTGTTTTATATATAATGTTCTTTTTGGATGCAGTCCAGATGGAACAGATTTCAATGAGCGAGATAGATAATTAAAATCTACTAATGTATTTTTTTAAGATTCCTTTAATTAATTGATTAATTTTATAATCTGTTATTCACATCGCGTATATCTTATTAGTAGCAAACACTTGATATCAGTCGATAATTTATTAACTACGCCGCTCTGCCTTAAACGTCTTTGTTATTAAAATATACACTATATAAAAGTATGCCTTATATTTTAATTTTAAAGATATTTATTTTATTATGTACATATTAAACTCAATATTGAAAGTCGTTATAAAAGTGGTTTAAAATTATGTTTGCTATATCTGCATGATTTATATCACCCTGGAATAAATTTATTTAAAATAATACTATTGATATAATAACTCCCAGCAGCTGTGGAATAAACTTTATTAGTTGTGTTGAAAATCTTCATAAAATAGAAATGTACGAAATAAACTAACAGTGGAACAATAACGACAAACTAAACAATATTTTGTATAGTATTAAAGTAATTTAATATTTTTTTTTTACTTTAAAAATTTCATTAAACCGTAAAATGCAACCACGAGGTAATTGTATTTAATTTCTTTAGTAGCATTTCTCATCCCATCCAGAACAACTACATGAACACTGAATATATAAAAAATATATAAAAGATTTATAATCTTATATAAATGTGTTTCCGTTTTGAGAGAGAGAGAGAGGTTGTCCCATTTTTACTTTGAGATTTTATTTTATCTATGATTTACTTGTCTGACTCTTTGCAAATAAAACAGATTTGCGTATAAATAAAAATGGTGACCCGGATTTGGGTATAAAAAAAGATGCCTCGGATGTATAAATTTTCTCATGTTAACCAAATGTTAAAATATAAATTATTTTTACTCTATATAATAAAATAATTATTTAACAATTCTTTCACTGGTAGAACAAGTGTAAATCTATTTCGTGAATAGCTCACTCGTTCAATAAAACTCTAACATTTGATGGAAATAGAAATCCCAATTGGAGAAAATCTTGGGATTATTGTTCCAAATAGTTAAACTTTCCCTTCCTGTTTTGCTGCATTTGTGTTTCATTCAAAATTTCTAACGTTAATTTGACCAATATGTGCTTGTTTCAAAACCATTAATATTCAAGAGCTCAGGTGTTTTCGTATCCGAAATGTGGAATTATTATTCATAGATCGTGCAAAAGTTGATTTCTCCTTATCGTGATACTCCTACTTGTTATTGATTTATTTTAAAAAATTAGTCAGTGTATGAGTGTGTCACTAAGACTTCTAGACAAATGAAATTTGAATTGTTCAATCTATGTATGATGATGATGATAGTGTACGCTTCAAAAGGATATTTTCAAAAATTATTTTTTTTTTAAATTCAATGTCAAAAAGGGATTTTTGGTATACTTTTCGGTCTGGTTCTTTAAGTCATTGCTTCAGGTATTATAAATTAATTGACCGACTTTTGACCTATTTCGGTAAATACCCGAAAAAGATCGATTTCCATTTCTTTCTAATCGGCCCCAACGACATGATGTACCGAATGACTATTTCACCCTTTTGTGGGAAAGGGCGGGATATGATCTAGAGTCAGTCCTTCATACAAATTTTTAATTACGCTGTCAGTTTTCGACTTTTTTTTACCATCCTCCTTTCCATTAAGGAAGGTTACCACATCGTTATGCATAGGGTCACATGGCATCATGATCTATATTTTTGCTTCTGATTTAATGGATTTTTTAGAGCAAGTTACCTTGATAATTATTATTAATACCTTTGCTTTTTTTCTGGATTTTTAAGTTTCAATTTGAAGCCCAATGACTGAGTATTAGTGCATCGCACTTCCGTACCACATGTCCGAGGTTCAAATCCCGGGCTGGACAAGGGTGACTCAGCCTTTCATCTCTTTAGTGGGTCGATAAAGGAGTACCAAGCTTACCTGGGAACTAGGGGTTTCGCGTCAGACTGACAACTTTACCGGAACACCTACTCATGGGCTGTTGCGCCACTGAGTTTAGTTTATAACATTATATATAACGTTATAAGTTTCAATTAAATTTGTTTCAATTTAAAAATTTACCTTTGCAAAGAACGGGTTCTCCAGATAGTAAATATTTATAATATGTCATTTAATTTATAAACATTTATGTAACCTTTTTTGGTCATTTAAATAAACTTTTTCTTTTTTATACTTTGAAGAATAATTCAGCTTCATTGAGAAGGAGAATATTTGTATATTTATAAAAATAATATTTTAAATTTCAAGAAACTAACAAGAAACATATTTGTTTCTTTTATTTTTGCAACCAGTATTTGAGATTATCAGATTCATAGGAACTATATGAACTATTCATAGGAATTGTATTGGATATCATTTCAAAAGAAACGCGTATACCTTACACATTCCACAGTGATTGCTTAATCGTACTTCTTGAGCCGAAATTTTTAATACATTTAAGCCGTTTATACTTCACGGAATAAATCTTTTCTTAAAACTTCGTATCAGCAGTTTTTGAAAAGAAGAAGAAAAAAGTAGTTTTTTCGGAAGAACAATTCTGTGCTGACTTCGAGCAAAGCGAGAGTGTGTATTCCGTTTTCCACGCTTCTCCCTTTTTTTTCCCCTTTCGTTCTCCACTTGCAAAACTTTTCATTGTTTATTTTCCCCTTGCGTGTGTGTTTCACTTAAACTGGCATGCCACTTTTCCCCGTCGGTATTTTTCCGCGATCCTGTTTTTAATACATATTTAATGTCATAATTCTCTCCCCTTTCCCTCACACTTTTCCTCCTCTTTTCGTCTCCCCTACTTCTTTTGCCGGGTTTAAAAATGAAGAGTGCAAAAAGGTGCTTTTTTGTAAGGGTAGAGAATTTGAAATCACCTTCTTGCTTCCCCTCTCCTTTTTTTGATTTGTTAGTTGAAATGTGTGTGAAAAGTAAAACATAGTTGGTTTGTTGATACAATAATCTCTTTTTTCGTATTTATTTGGTATCCTTTTTAACCAGGGCTTCGAACTGAAAACGAAAACCGGAAAAAACTGTTATTTTGCTAAGAACGAAAACCGGAACTGAACCGAAAATAAATATAGGTTTATTTCGGTTCGATATATCTTCAGTCATTTTGTTACTGTAACCAACTAATCTATATTTTTTTATTTAATGTCAACCATATAATTATTATTACATAGGCATTGCTTTTCGATTTCCTGTTTTGGTGTTTACTAGTACTTTTCTGTTTCAGTTTAGCATCAAACTACTTGTAGAAGGCAGATTTAATTCATTTGAATAAACTAGAAGTATAGTTGATTTTTTAAGAAAAATATCAGTTTGTGAGTTATATTTTCCGCATCTCAGCACGTGATCATCCACGAATGTTTCCATAGAATGTTCATATAGACAAACCAGAATCATGAACCTAATTGTAAAAGGTGATTTTGATAATAAATAACAATGCCAATGCTCGCCGTTCTCTGCTCACCATTCGTATCATACATCCGGTTTAATTATATCAATTCACATAGCGTACCAATTAAAAAAGAATAAAATCTTCTAAATTTTCATAATATCTCAGTTTTTGTTTATGATAGTTGTATTTTTTTAGTGCAAATAAGAACTTACATAAAGTAAAATTATTCAATCGGGACTGAACGGAAAACCCTTAATTTTGGTGGAACGAAAACCAGAATTGAATCGATATATTTTTGTTTAGTTGAAACAGAACAAACACGCCGGAATGAAAAAATGACGGTTCGAAGCCCTGCTTTTAACATATTTTTAAAAGGATATGGGTCACGAAAACGATCAAATTTAACAAAAAATGTTTTTGAATTGCAAGAAATACTGCGACCTTTTAGGTATAGAAACAAATCTCAGAAATCAAACTGTTTTTTAATTATCTTGTTATTTTCCTTTTGTGGGAAAAAAATACTTTTTTAGTTTATGTATATAACTAAAAATTTCTGCTGTGCGGGGAAGGTGGATCCATAAAGCATTGATTATCGCTAAATCGCTGGCCTAATTCAGGGACAGTTTCTGCAAAGACTCTCTTGGTATCTTCCTTTGTTACTTACTTCTCTTGAACTCCAATTTCTTTCTTCTTTGGCATTGTAGGTTATGCAACCTTTTCACTCGGTATCTTTTATTTTATTGTACTATATATATATATATATATATATATATATATATATATATATATGATTACATTCACATTTTTCCTCAATCAATTTTTTAAGTTCTGGGTTCATAATGCTTTGATTCCAATTTTTTTTAAAGCCACAACTTTTCGTTTTATTTCCTGTTGTATAATAATTAAAAAAACGTGCATAATCTTATTCATTATTTTGCTAATTTATTTTTGATAAAAATTACAATCATAAAATATATGCAGCTTGATTAATAAATAAATATAATTATACAGCATCAATAAAAGAAATAAATTAAAAATAAAATTTTGCACATTTATTTAAAGCTTAGTTTGTATTTCATGTCTATTGAGAACATAATGTTAAAAAGAAAAAAAGCTTATTTCCTTATTTTACGTTCAAGTATGAGTGTAAATCTCATTAAATCGTTATTTTTAATCAGGAAGATTAATTCAATTTTCGTCGAAAACATGACGACAACTTTAGTTATTTTTTTATAAAAAAATTTCGCTTAAGAATAACTTAAGTCTGAATTTCGTGATGATTAAATTTTAAAAATTTCAAATTTTATCATTTAGTTCTTCAGTAAATATTTACGAAATTTTTTACAAGTATCAAATGCTACACTCTGAAAAGTATGGACATTTTATCCTTTTCCATTTCATTTTAAAATGTAAACAATTTTTTTAAATGTGTATTTTAATTTTGGGAAACTGAAGGAGAATAATTTGTGCAAAAATAATTATAAGTAATCTTTAATTTATAAATAAACAGACCACACATCATAAATCATTTATTAATTTAATTGAATAAAAGACATCATAAGTTATTCTCATTTTAAATGTATATGACATGATGCAGAAAATTTTAAGTGCACACACACATATTCGAACAAAAGTTAATGTATTTAATTTAATTTATATCAAATACTAATCAGTCATGCGAATAAAATTTTATTATAATTTTGGCACCAGTTTAAAATTTTCACTATAGTTTTTAAATCTCGTAATTGGTTTTGTAAAAAAGAAGAAAAAAGACTAGTCATAAATAATGACATATTTTTAAATGGATAATCCTTTTCACATTTGAAAATCCATCTGTTAAATAATTTTACATAATGTCCTACTTTTAAGCTGTTTCATATCTATTAATTTTTTTAAAAAATTATACCTTTTGGAGAAAGGTTTTTTGAATTGGTAATGTTGTTTTGAGTAATAATGTACGTTATATTTTATTTTTTGAAAAACAGTTATCGAACAAGAATATTATTTCTGCAATTTTTATTTGCATTTCTAAATATCAATGACTCAAATGTTCACACACACACTTTCCTAAACCTTTTTAATATTATTTTAAACCGAACATTTCGTGCTAGCAAAGCCCAAAACATATTTATTCGAATTTTTGAAAAATGATTTGAGCGCGAACTGATTACAAAAGATAGAAAAATTATACAGTTGTTCGTAACAGACAGAATTCGTTTTGTATTTTAGACGCGGCGTTCAATTTGATTCCAGCCGATCTTTTGTGTTTTCTGTTTCTGAAAAGACAAACATAAGAGAAACAATAGAAGTATACTTTTTTCTAAAAAGTAATTTATTTTATTAAAGAATAAATTAATTTTATTCTTATTTTGCTGCTATTGATGTCATTTAAATATTAGATTAATTATCGTCTGCTCCTTTTGCCTTTCAACAACTTTCGTGTTATTCCTTTTGTTTGCTTGTTTAAATTACTTTTGATTGGCAACGGAAAAGAAAACGTCATTTGTAAAAAAGATGAGTGTCATTTTCATATGTGGAATATATTAATTCTTATTAGCAGATCATATAAAGTTTTTACTCGCAGTTAATATGCAAGTGATTCTTATTTAAATTAGTTTGTGATGGGGCTTATTTATGTGATAATATAATTTTGTTTTGAAAGAAATTTTTAATAAATAAAAAGTTTGCGTTGTTAAGATAATAGAATAAATTTTATTTCAATCACTCTTAAGATGAGATAAAAAATAACGTCAAAAGTTTATTTTAATAAAAAAAGCTTTATTTTCTTCTATGATCTTTTTCATTGTAATAGAGAGATGGCCTTTTTTTTAAACAAATAACTTTATTTCAATGGCTAAAGATAAGTCTGATATAAAAACTCAACACATTTTGATTTCGTGTCTTATTCAGATTCGGAGTTTGTTTCTTTTCTTATATAAAAGCTTCATTAAATGTTTATGATTATTTTGACATAAACTGTATAATTTGTAATGTGATACAAAGTGCTTTCAAAGTTTTGAGAAAATATTACTTATTTGTATTTATTTTATTTATTGAAGAATTGCTACAGAATTGCTTTACGTTTGATTTAAAGTTCGTGTTCAGAAGATTTAAAGATTTTGCATATTTTTTTTAAATGAGCGTTATGATACTCTATTTGGAACTTATAAAATATTTTTGTAATTCAATTATTTTTTGAAAAAAACATTTTTTTTTCTTATTATTAAAAATGAAAAATATAAATTAAATTTGTGAAATTCAAAACTCTTTTTAGGTAATTTACAAGGTTTACTGCATTTATATAAATCAATTTTCAGTATATTTTTAGAATCCATTACATTAAAACAGCTCTAATATTTATTTTTTTATAATAAATCGCCTTTTAAAATATTTTTTTTCTGTTCAGATCGTGCTTTTAAGAAATTGAATATTAATTTCTTATTTATTTCTCTACCTCAGTTTTCAAAGATATATTAGTATTTAAAATGTTTTTTACCATTCTTTAAGTGCAATAGTACAGGTGCCGGAAACACATTTTTAATATTTCAAAATAATAATAATAATTAGATTATGGAATAATCAAGAAAAATCTTAATTAATCCTTATCTTTCTTAAATTTACCACTTATTTTGTGACACGTCTGTGTTTTACTATAATATATAACTCGATTTTCCCCCATTTTATTCATTTTCAACTTAAACTATTCTTAACCAAATATTAAAAAGTATTTCTCCTGAAAATTTATGACAACCAATCATTTCTCCTGACAATTTATGACAACCAATCAGGATTAATTCTATCGTAACATGTGACATCTTAATTCTTTTTCCAAATCTGGGACTTTTTTTTTTTTTTTTGCTGAAACACAGATAGGCTAGGCAAAACCTCTCCTACCGTCCAAAACATTCTTTAAAATTTTTTCTTAAACATTCTTTTAAAACTTTTAACTTACTTTCATGGTATTCTAGTGGTCATGGTTATGAACTTGTGGCCCGTATGTCATGAGTTCGAGCCCAGTGCCAATTAAGACCCACCGCGTATAGAGGCTGATGCAAGTTGAATCTGTCGAGACTCGGTATTCCCTTGGCGTAATGTGGTATTTCGGAGAGTGTGTACCAGCTCAATGTCGTCCTTGTCACTAGACTATGGTTCAAAATTATGAGGTCCGTCACCAATAGCTCTAGTGTTGCTTTGTAGTACGATGTTAGTAAACACTTACTCACTCCATTTTGACTTTATTTATAAATCTGTAATCCTGAAGTATACAGTATGAACGATAAAGATTGTACCTTTTAAAAAAAATTCTTTAGTTTCTCTGAGGTACTATTGGAATGTTTTATTATACCAGAAGGTAAGTAATATATCGAAAGTTTTTTTTTGTACCAAAGTTGTACCTTACAAATATTCCTTCGTGACACGGTAGATATCTAGGCGATACTCCTTTTCCGTCCATATTCGCTCCAACATGTCTCTTGTCACGGCAGAAAAATAATGTACCTTTTTTTCTTTATTTTTTCTAGGTACCCAATATGTAGAGAGTGGTGAAAATTGACCTAAAAGCTACTCGATACTCCAAGTTTTGAAATATCCGCTTTTCCTGTGTGCAAAAAAATTGTCAACATGGCACACACCGAACCACAGAAGGCATTTTGTGCTGTGTAATACACAAAAACAATGTCTGTTATCTCAGTTTAACTCAACTTTAGGCGACAATTTGGGGTCGATCCACCGGACAAGAACTCAATTAAACCGTTAGTATACACAACTATTAGAGACAAGTTACCTTTCAAAGGCACCGGGTGACCTTGTTCGGAGGAAACAGTTGATAGATTTCGGCAATCCTTCTTTGGAGTATCTAGTAGATTTCAGGCCAACTTTCACCACTCTCTACTTTGAAACCTAGAAAAAAAATAAAGAAAATGGGTACCTTTTTCTGCAGTTACAAAAGACATTTTGGTGTATGGACGGAAATGGAATATCGCCTGGATAAATGCCGTATCACGAAAGGCACCCATATTGAATCTTTGAAGGGCACAACTTTGGCACAACAAAAAACTTTGATATATTACCTAACTTCTGGTCTAATAAAACATTCCATTAGTACCTCAGAGAATCTAGAGAATAATTTTTTTAAAAAAGGTACAATATCTTTTTCGAACACCCTATATAGATTATGATATAAAGTATTTCAAAGATTTCGTATGTATATAATGTTTACTTTTGATAAAAAAACCTTTCTAACACCTATGTCCTGATTTGAGTTTAGATGCTGCATGAGACTAAGTGCTCCTTTATATATCATCTATATATTATTATTTTCCCTAACTGCTCGCAACGGAAGCTTATAAATGTATACCTTCCAGTCAAATAGGACTAAAATCTATGCACTTTGACGTTGATATTGCTACCCCAGCACTACAATAGACCTCGTGCTGAATAGAATGAGAATGAATCGATAGAGTGTTGAAATTAACTAATACGTCAAGTGTCTGTTCTAACGCTAGAAACGATAACGCTTCAATACCCCCTTTAAAGTCCAGACAACTGGCATGACAGTAACGATCCCTGCATTCCTCTATGGCGTTTGAATAGCAATGTATGCTAACTATTCTGTATGAACTCTTCCCTTAGCTATGCGGAGTATGATTAAAACGGTGCAAGCCACGGCTAAATCGTGGATTGTTTAATTTCGCTAAAAGCTACTGTGGGTTGGTTGGAGTCATTTGAAGTGTAGGGTAAAATTTTGCGTTTATTTCATGAGTAATTCGGTCAGAAGTGGGGCTGTGGTTTATAGAGAAGTGCCATTTATAGAACTAATGTGTCTCAATTGTCGTTGTTATAGGTATCAGAATTGTAAAATATTACCTTGCTGATCATTAAAACTCCAAAGCTATAAAGGAAAGAAAATGTTAAACATTTTTAATTATTTTATATATACGACATATTAGTGTGATGATTGAGATTACTTTAAATATTTAGTTTATTTACGTCACAGCTATTATTTACTGAATATAGATTGAAGTTATTAAACTTATATATTAAAATATCATTAGAGTTCAAATGATGTGGTTTGTGAGTGAGGAGTTTATTTTTCGGATCCTCTCTCAACGGATGTTATCAGACCATCTCCCTTTCTCTTCGCTCATTCAGGGATCGGTAGCCGGCGTCTTTTTGCTTCCGTTACATCCGGCTAGTGACACAGATGTCGATCAATTTTGCTTCGAATCTGTACCTCGCTTCCTGAATCATGGTGATTTAAAAAACGGTGGCCAAGTCTCTCAGCAGCCGATGATTAGAAGTTTACAATTAGTGATGGATCTGAGGAATGTGCTGGCCAAGGCAGCAATGGAACACCATCTGTGTTAAAGTATCTAGACATAGATGTTTGAGTAGCAAGCAGTCGCGTTTCGTTAATGGATGACGATGTCTCTTAAGGCCTCGAAGATACGAGTACAGCAATCAGCCTTAAAATCTGAGAAATGTAGCACTGGTTGTTCATATTACCGATAACGCAAACCAGAGGAATCCGTGTCGTGTACCCAATAACTGCCCATACAATCATACCAGGTACAAAGACCATATCGTGATATTGATTGCATTGAAGACATGTACATTTTTCTGGATGCCTCTAGATACGTATACGCACATTATGATAAGGACTGATCTAAAATGACGATGTGATACCAATCCTACATCCGGTTTCATCGTTCTGTGCACCACTGTCACTGTGCGTCTCAATGTTACAGTGTCTAAGGAAACCGCAATAATAGTCACCGTGCAGATAATCCGTGCTGTTCTAGACGTCGTCTCACTTTACATGCAGATGGTTGTACTCCATTCACGTGCTCTTCCAATGACACTGGATTATTCTTAGATTACCCAATGTGAATTTTTTTTCCGTTTTCAAATTTTGTCCTTTTCAAGCTCGTTCTGTGCTAACCAAGAAGCATCTTTCTTCACCAAGAAGTTGAGTTTTCGTTTGAATACACTCCGTGACATCGGAGCATCTACCGAGGGTTCTAAAGGGGCCCAAAGCTTGACTGACGCAAGTGCCTACCCTTTGTAAAATTCAGCATGGGGGCCCCAAACCTGGCTTTGCAGGGGGGCCCCAAAAGCTCTCCGTTACGCCACTGTTTAAAAGAATGAGATTAGAAATATATATATACAGCCAAACCTCTCTCTATATAACGAAGTCTCTAAATACCAGAAAAAGACCATTATATGGAAAATTCGTTATATAGAGGTTCATCTTTTAATGTACTTTAATAAACCACATAAAACAAATTTTAAATTCATAAACATAACATTTTAAATTCATATTAAAAAAGTAATTATTCACATATTTTTTTAAATTAATATATGCTTATTTTATGTGCCTTACCCATTAAAAAAGAAAAAGAGAAACTGCAAGGAAAACAAGGAAAAAGAAAGTCGAAGAATTCATTGTATTTTCAATATTAAGAAAATAATTAAAAGCTAAAATTAGTGAATTTTAAGGACATTTTATAATTTAAAGCATACAAGTAATATTAAACATACATTATTATATAATTAGAACACGAGGACACAAGACAACTCCACTTAGGGTGAAAGAGGATATCGAAGATTTTTCTAGTGAACTGGGCAATGGGGGTTAAAGGAAATCGTGAAATGTTCAAGGCTCCAGGAAAAGTTCGCTATATAGAAAAATTCGCAATATTGAGGTTCGTTTTATAGAGGTTCGAGTGTATTTTTAAAAAAATAGCGATTGATGGGATGTAAATAGGATGTCATTAATTACCGGTACGCATGTAATGAGGCAATCGTAAGTCTGTGAATAAATTATCTTAGTGGACTGTATATGCCACGAACCATCTCTCGATGATCGAAATTGTACACACGTTTTCATTAATCATCACGTTTCATCTTGAACAATCAACAGGGATCATTAAAGAAATATTATTTTAGAACGAACATTTTGGTTTAAATATTTTTATGCAAAATTTTTCCAAATCGCATAATAGTGAATCAATCAGTACAATGTCTGAAATCTATTACTCAAACTATTAACCTTGCTATAAAACGGAGTCTGAAAAAAGCGAGGTGTATTCCTGAAATGAAAACAAAGCTTTTTAAAATACACATTTTTATGAAAATAACTGACGCAAAAAAAAAAAAAAAAAGAATTGGGGCAAAAACGTCGGCGAAAAAGTCTAGAAAAAATATTTGTTCATGAAAACAATTTTTTTAAATTTTGTAGGTAGCGGAATTGTGTGATTGTATATATAAAATCCATACTTTTTTAACTTAAATTTCTTACCTGTACATGAACTATTTTAAAATTTAAAGCACCAGTTATATTAATTTTATTTAAATTCTTACGAAATCTAAATTTTAATTAATTTTAGTTTTAGTTTTATAGCATTTTTTAATTCTATGTAACGAGAAATCTACCGTGATCTATTTAATCCTAAAGAGAAACATTTTTCATCATCTTAAAATTGGAGATTGTTGTGTTTAAATGACTTTACTAACAGGGGTTAAAAATAAAAAAAATAAATTATTATTATTACTCTACGTAGTTTTGATCCCAATTCTTTTTGTAAACTATTTCACCACTGTAAAAACGTTCTGTGTTCCTTTTTTTTCCAATTCCCACTATTAGCTCACGCTCTCTATACATATATTTATTCATGTATATATGTTTATCTTGTTCAAATTTTCAATCGTTAATAAAATACTTTCTATTCATCCAATCAAGCTCAAATTATTTTTATCAAAACTTGTAGTGGATGACACTTAATGATAATACAGTTTTTTTTCAAATATTAATTCATTATTTAAATTTAATTAATTACCGGTTTTTGACGCCAACTTAGATTCGTCTCCATTGTTGTAACAATGTAACTGGTAAAACAATGACAAAAGTTGGCATTGAAAACCGATTTTTCAGCCAAACTGGCTAAACTGGGTGTGCATTGTTTAAACAATTCAAACAAATCTCCATGCTCTTTTTTCAATTCTTACTCTTAGTCCACTCTCTCCCTATATCTAGTCTAGATATATATTATAAATGCGAACGTTTCTGAGGATGTTTGGGAGTCTTTCACGCAAAAACAACTCAATGGATTTTAATGAAACTTTACAGTAATATAGCTTATACATCAGAATAAAACATAGGCTATAATTTATAAAGATTTGTGAAAAGTGTCCAAAACATAATAATATTTGTCAAGTAAGAAGGAAAAAATTCTGCCATCTGCAAGCAATTCTGGCGTGCGCTGCAAAAAAGCCCACGTCAGCATATATCTATCTTTTTGTTTGTGAAAGAACTCTTTTGTTTTGGCTACGCAAGGCGCTCGCTTCTAATTAATTCCTGTAAACAGCATAATCCCTAATTTATTTTATTTCAGAATAAAACTAAGTTTTTAAGGGAGAGATTGTTATAAATCTCTCTTTATTTGAATGTTTTTTGATAATTTTATTATGCACATTTGGTAGTAAGAAATTGATCTTTTTTCAAAATAAATACTTTTATTGCTTCTGGTACTTACATTAGATAAACTTTGACTTTCACACTACATCATTTGGACATATTTGCATAGTTTGTTTTGGTTAGTAGTTAATTATAACGCTATAATTTTAATTGAATAGGCGGATATTGCATTTTTAAGTACAAAAATAATTATAACTACTGTACTGTATTTTTTGGTGTGTGAGTGAGTGAATATTAACGTCGCACTGTTCAGCTACACGAGGGCTTTTGGCAACGGACCACGTAATTTTGAACCATGGTTTAGTGACGTGGACGACATCTGAGCTGGCACCCCCTTCTCCTAACTACTACACCACGCCAACTTAGAAGGAATATTCTACCAATACTTAGCAGGAATATTCTTTGAAATCCACTCTTCCAAGATATATGGCAGTACGAGTCTTATGATGAGTATTTTAGCGGGGAAGGCGAACAGTTTTGCAGCAGATCTGCGTTTTCAGCTGACGGCGTTTTCAGCGGATTGCAAAGATAATTATTTTTGTCCCGAAAAAATAGCAGCACGGGTTCCATGATGAGTATTTTAGCGGAAAAAATAGTTAATGTCAAAATTTAAGTGTCTTATGTTTTTGTATGTTAATGAAGACTTTAGAAAACGATTTGACTATTTATTTTAAGTGAACGGTGTATATAATTAATTTTACAGTGGAATATTTTTAATTAATTTATTATCTCTAACGGATTAAATTTCCCAAAGGGGAGTATTTTGTTTATGTATATCCCTTAATTTTCAATGTAGTGATCCAAAAAAAAAATATTGCATGAAAAAAACTGCGGTAAATCATAATGCGGTAGTTAAAGCATTAACGTGCATCGTACCCCTCCACGGCGGGTCTTACAAAGCTGTAATAAAGCTCGAGCTATGAAAGTAGCTAGACATTTGCCAATTTTACTATCGTTATCATTTCGCTGTGTTTTTCATTGAATCTCCATTATAGCCATTATAATTTAAGAAACGGCTTTGCTTGCGAATATTACAATTTTAACGTAAAATAAATACAACAGAAAGTAATGTTAATGTATTACACTTTCAGATATAAATTATTTACTCTATTTTAAGAGTTCATTACGCAACACTTTTATCAATGTGTTACTTTTGCTGAGCAGAGATCAGCTTAGGGAGTTATTTTAAAAAATCGACCCTCAAGAGTGTTACGGGGAATTATAAACAAAAAAAAATCCTTTTTATCAGCTCTTAGATCTACATACTTAAAATTTAACAAAGGTGTTTTTCTTTTCTTTTTTTTTTGTTTTGTTTAGCTGAGATATGCAAAAAGCTTTTTTTTTTGTTTAATTTGCAATTTACGTAAAATTAACTCATTATAAACTTCTTTATCGTTCAATCTGTGTTGTTTAATTTTTCAGTTCACCCGTGCGAAGAACGGGTATACCAGCTAGTACATATATATCGTTCAAATTTTTAATCGTTAATAAAATACTCCCTATTCATCCATTCAAAGTAGGAACGGACTTAAAAAAAATTTATATAACTTGTTTAATTCTATTTAATCGCTATTGAAAATGTATGAACACACGGCTTCAAATTTGCTTTATTTTTATTTGTGAAATATTTTTAACTAATATTTTGAAATCTAAAGAGTTTCACTTGTGAAAAAAAAACAAATAACATTAAATTCATCCTTCTTATCAAGCATAAATGTAAAAATAAAATTAAATGTATTAACATTATCAATAAACCCATACTTCACTAAATAATAACCCTATGTAACTTTTATGATGCAACACATCTTTTGATCAACAAGCATGTAATAATGCGTGAAGACGTTATTCCATTTGCGAGGCGTGCATAAGTTACAAGGTTACGTTTGGCTGTATGCCAACTCAGCACATATGCATTATGCCTCCCAGTATAGATAGTTATTTGTTATGATGTGTTTAGTATAAGTTATCTTTCCGGGAGAGTGGAATCTATTTTTATTTAGCCTTCCGTGTCTATTCTGATTTCAAAAAGATAGCCGGCGTATTGTTGTGTCTGTCGGGCAGTTCTGTCTACTTTTTGGATGCTTCTCGGGTGAAGTGAAAAGAAGGAGGGAGAAAACGAAGATGAGTTACCGGAATCTCGTTTGTAAAGAAATTTCTTGAAAGGTATAACTTTGCGTGAATTGATAAACGTGTCAGGGTGTAAGGAATTCTAATACATTATATTTGCCTATTCTTTTCAATTTTGTTCCATTTTTATTTGAAATTGAAATACAGTCGGACCTCTATATAACGAAGTTGCTAAATCCCGGAAAAAAGTAAATTTTCATAAACACTGTACATTAAAAAAAAATAATTATTCACACTTTTTTGTAAACTAATATATTTTTGTTCTATATATCTTACGTATAAAAAAAGAAAGAAAAGCTGAAAGGAAAGTTTCTTGATGCCTTTATTCATTTCCTGAAGAATTAAATTTTTTTCTTTGATGCTCAAGCACTTACGTTTTTACATTTTCGAGCACCAAAAACGAAGTTACCAGTACAATGGATCAACACTTCAAATGGGCGGAGTTCCATTAGGAATTCAAGGACATGAGAACACGAGGGAACTCCACTAAAGGTGAAAGGGGATATCTATGATGTTTCCAGTGAACTGGACAATGTGGAATAAAGGTGTACTTTTTGATTGCTTTCGGCGAATTAGGCATGTAATAAACCCAGTTCAAGATTTATGATGACCGTAAAATTAGTTAAAAGAGAGAGAGGAATTTGAAATGTCTAGAAATACTTTAAAAATAGGGAGAAAGAATATTGAATCACAAGAGAAAAAGTTCGTTATACAGAAAATGGGATTAGCTATTGGTAGGTTATTTTGGGAAGAAAATAGTGACATGTTCTTAGTTCCTGGAAAAAGTTCGCTTTATAGAAAAATTCGCAATATAGAGGTTCGACAGTAATAGCACGCTTTTGTAAGCTTCACCTGTATGTAACGGAATCTTTAAACTCGATTTTTACTCACTTAAAAGGTCAGATTAATTTGAAATTTTGCACATTTGTCAAGGACCGATGACAATGCAATAATTTAATAATTTTGCTCCTTTAACCTGAACAGGATCATTAGGATTAGCGACTTCCCATTTCCAGATTTGGCGACTAAAAGATTAAGTTGATATCCTAAATCAAATGGGTATTTCAAAATCTAAAAAATAACGTATTTAAGATTAATTCATCAATCAATAAATAAATGATTGATCAAAAGCCAAAAAAAAAAAACACTTTTATTGTAGATCGAACTAAAAAATAAATGAAAGTTTAAAAATAACTAAAAAACACGCTTTTATAGTGAATCGAATTAAAAAGCAAAAAACTATTTCTTAATGTAAGAATAAAATTATTTAGAAAATATATTAATGTGTCATTTAGGTAAAAGCGTGGGGTAATCGATATCAATTGTTATAATTTCTTACTAGTTCTATTCCGAAATGCTGAGTGAGAAAATGTGTACACACACTTTTACCACAAAGACATTAATTTTCTCGTTAATCATTTTATTCTATCATTAAGAATTAGTTTTTTTATTTTTTAGTTCGATTAAGTATATAAAAACGTGCTTTTTTAGTTTTTTTTTTAAACTACAATTTTTTTTGATAATATTGGTTATAGGTGTTGAGTGGCTTTATTTTCATGTGTTAATAACTTATTTTGTCGCCCATCCGGTACAGTGGTTAGCGACGCTGACTACGGTGCCGTAGGTTCTTGGTTCGAATTCCGGCTAATACATGGATGTTTGTGATGTGTGCTTCACGCTTACTTCTATGTGACACTTTGTGGTGCCCGGGGTTATAAATGTGTTCTCAATAAAAAATTATTTGAAGTGAAGATTTAATTTTCATTTTGTAGATTTCTAATTGTTCGTTTATGATTTGTAATGCGCACTTAAGTATAATTTGTATTTTTATAAATACTTTTTTTGTTTGTGTATCTAATTATTTTATTTTTACAATCTTAATATATTCAATTTATCTAAAATTAGTACTTTATAACAAATTTATCAATAATTAATTTGGGTTTTATTTTATTTTATTTCGTTAAATTTTACAATTTTTATTTAATTTTGTACAGTTTGATTTTGCTATTTTTTTTTTACTTCATTTTATCAATTATTATAAATATATTATTTTTTTAATTATTTTTATTAATATTGTATATATAAAATTAATTTTATTTGCTTTTTTTAAATATGCCGCTATTAAATTTTTGATTCATGTGCTTCTATTTAATGTACTCAGTGATTTTAAAAGGTTATTTTATTAAGGTGCGAGGGATTCTAATTTATTTAATTTTTATTTTAATACTGTTTGCATGGTATTTTTTATTGATTTTTCATTTATACACTATTTTCTCAACTTCAAAGTGTGTTTTTTTCAACCCTTATCCAAATAAAATTGTAACACTTACCTAATAGTTTTTATTTATTGTTGTTCCCCGAATTCGCATTAAAAAGAATATTGGAAGTAACTATCTGAATTATGTACACAAAGAGTTAGTTCACAATGAATTTAATAAAAAAAAATTAATGTTTAAAATCTTAAAGATACTTCCCCCAATCCATTTATTTATAAATGCAATTTCAAAAATAAAAACTTCTTTAAGTTACTTAAAAAGTTACTTGTGCATATATATAAAATTTAAAAACATTGGAACTCAGCCTACTTATTATAGTGTATTTTTAAATTGTATGCAAATTTATTTAAATTATTCACATTTTTAATTTAAAATTATTTAATTCTAAAAGATTTTTATTCCAATTTTTAAAATTTTTTTCTTTTATTTTTAGTTATTTTGATGCAGTTTTTAATATTCTCTAATCCAGAATCTTCGTTTTTAACATTATTTGATTGATATTATGCTTTATTTATTTTTGCCCCCATATATTATAAATCAAACTTTAAAGAAACCTAACTTCTACTTGCATTTAGATTTTTTTAAAAAAATATTATGGTACGTTAATAGTACAATCAACCAGGGCAAGTATTTTAAAAGTAATATGTAAATTTTATACACATTTGGAAATAAATTTAAAAAAAACAATCTCCGATATAAAATAATTGAGGGCATTTCTCTCGCGATTTCCCTGTTTAGATTAAATATTCATCCTCTACATTAAAATTTATATCAGTTTCAAGTTGATTTAAATATCCCCCAAAATTGTTTAACATTCAAACTTTCAAATATTTACTTACAAAACCAATCATCCTTAAACAATAGTTTCCTTTCAACCTTACCATATCGAGACATTAATTTAATCATTTACATTTTTATCTATTCCTAAATACCTTTCCAGAAACAGATTTAACAGACATCAAACTCAAAATACATGGCAACATAATAATCAAACATTACGAGCAATTAATTCTCACAACCTTATTGAAACTTTTAATCCCTGTACCTTTTACATTTCGCAAACATTCCACACACGACTAAATAATTCAAAATGCTTCGATATACATGGAATATTTACATCTAAAAAGGGAACTTTTCCCCCTCGTAGGGAGAAAGCCTTGTTATCATAATGCTTTATTCGCCGATCATACTGTCAACAAATCGTGGAAATATTCCCTAGAAGAGTGACGTGAGTCGATTTTCTTTTCTTTGATTCGCTATCTCGCCCAATAACAATCGAGAACAGTGTTGTTGCCAGAGCTTAAACATATTCTTTTCGTCCGATCTGTAAGTTTCTGGAAGTGTAGTTAGTAACGATATTTTTAGTGGCTTTTTCGCCGACGATATATCTTATTTGTTGAGTCAATGGCAGATGACAGGATGAAAGATTTATTTTGTGTATTCTGTGATGAGGTTTCGAAAGGCATGGATTTGTTAAAAAAATACTTATCATTTAGATTTGATCTTGTAACAATGTGATAGATTGAATTGTAGGGATTTTTCCAAGTAATATGTTTTTCAGTTAAGCAATTCATTTAAACTCATGTTTCATAAATTTACTTGTTTTGTTGCCTGCAAAATATCTGATCTTATTTGATCTTATCTTTTAACATTTATTATTGGTATTGTGAAAACAATGTTTATTAATCTTAACAATATCGTAAAAGGAATAGGTATTGAGTGTCAATTCATCTTATTATTGTAACCGTAACTTTTGATTTCTTCAAAGTTTTAAAAAGTTGAAGTTGAAAAAACAAATAAAAAGTTATTAAGTAATGGGGAAATTAAAAAATAAATAAAATTTGAAATTATTTAATTTTTTTAAAATTTTTGTTACAATTTAAAAAAAAAAATAATAATTTTTATGTTTTTTTAAATGTTTTTAATTCATTAGTTTTATTTATGTAACTTTTAATTTTTGCTTTAAATATTTTTAGATCTTACTGGAGAATGTTTTGACATGTCCCTCAAATAGTATTATCTTATTTGCCCCTTACCTTTTTATCTCCAATCATTTTTGGAAGTTAATGTGTTCAAAGATTTTATGATTATGTGTGCCGTTTTGCTAAGCATTATTTGAAAAGAAATGGAATTAGGGAAAAGAATGAAAAGATATTAGCTTCTGAAATGAATATGCTCGATAAAAAAATACCACTACTTTGTAACATGTGGCTTCACAAAATAATACTTAAAATGAAATTCACCACCCCATATAATATACTTATAGTATATACCGGCTAATGTACTTACCGTATGTAAGCCGATATGTGATAGTGTGTTTTTGTTCAAAAGTTTACCTTGAATTCGAAACCCTTATATTAGCCTAATTAGTAAAAATGAAGGCCCTGTAATCTTTTAAATATCTTGCCATGAGAACGAAAATGTTGCCAAGTGGGTAAAACGGGTAGAATGTGTGTGTGTTTTCCTATCAAATTTCTATTAAGTAAAACTATGATGACAGTTATATTTCTGATGACTCCATCTACAGTTTACACATTATTTCATTCATCTGTTATTCCAAACAATATATGTGTTAGTCTAAGTTTCTGTACTATTTTTTATTTGAAAGATTTGCTTGAAGAGAAATTTGTATGCGGAACGTATTTTCGACCTATGGTTAAAGCTTTGAGGAAAAACTCTGTATAATAGTCAGAGAAACACCTTCAGACACCCTCAATTAAAAATGTGATTTTCACGAACTTTTTGGAAACTTGGACTCTGGCTGTGACTTTGAAAGACCTGTGTGATTTTTTCCCCATCTTCAGAGAAAAAATTCTATTCACAACACCTTAGAAAGTTAGCTCAAAATCGCTTTTGCATGCCCACTGAAAAATGTTTAATCAACCATTTCCTTTAATTAGAAAATTTCGAAAATTCTCTGCTTATATATGGTATATTGTATACCAGGGGTCAGCAATCTTGTAGCTGTGGTACGCTAAACCTATCTACCAATATGATTCTGGATGCCGCACAGAAAAAAAAACGTGTAACGCAATTCGATCTACGTAGCAATACATGCAGAGATAGGGAATAAAGGTCAGGAATACATATTTCGTGTCTTTTCTATTTATTATGCATCATTTAAAGATATATATTCATGTAAAATAAATATCATAAAATATAACTATTCCTTCAGCCTAAATAAAAAATTAAAATTGTACATTATTCTGTATCTTTTTAAACAAATTAAAATGAGAAAAAACAACATAAAATATAAGTATTCCTTCAGTGTAACTGAATAAAATTTTAATACGCGCGAATCTATTGTTCCTACACCGCTCTACTTCAAATCGCAATATCAAGGGTATAATTTGACTTTCACTTTGATACGATTCTGAATGTTCAGCTGTTAAACAACTTCTTTACTTGTTCAAGTTATATTTTATATAAAATATTTGTCTCCATAGATATGTAGAATCCAAGGCGGAAATTAGAGTACATGCAATTTTTTTTCAAACAATTTAATCTCTCCAGTAATGATATCCAACAATTTAAAACAACTGTCGATTTATCTCTTAATTATCTTCTAGATTATTTCATAATTCTGTAAATTTTGATTTCCATACTTGTGAAGATGTTCGTTCAATAAACTCCATTTCAAAATTATCAACTTCCATCCACTCAAAAGGTGACAAATTTCCAGAACAGTGATTTTCAACTCCTGCGCCGTGCCACTTTAGTGCTCCGCCATTCCTTTTAATTTTTTTTATTAACTACACTCTGAGATAAAAAATAAAATCCCGTATCAAATAATTCGGCCGTTTTATAGAAATAAACTAAGGTATATTTGTGGTATATTTAACTTATTCTTTTGTGGATAGAGAAAAGTGTATTACAGATAAGTAAAATTATTTTAAACTTATTTTATTGTTAGCGTGCCGCCACATTTTGAAATTGTTAAAAGTTTACCGCAACAACAACAAAAAAAAATATTAAGAATCATTGTTCTAGAGTGATGGAGAGTGCCACTGAGAATTGTACGCGTGCCATATGTTGCCGACGCTTGTAAAATACTGTACTTGTATTAAACAAAGAAAGATCTTTCAATGACAGATTGAAAGTCCAACGAAGAAAGCAAATATCACATATTTCTAACATACATAAAATATAAGCTGGTGTACTTATATTTTTCAGTCGACACATGAAAATAGAAAACTGGAAATATGTTTTCGTCTCTTTCCAAACCCACAACCCCTCACTCGAAGCTTATATTTGATTTCATTTACAGAAGTGGATTTTAAATAAATTCCAATCCGTCATTTATTATTTATTCACAGTTTGAATCGAAAATTTAAATAAAAAGACCTCACAGAGCGACAGTACAAGTGTTAAAACAAGATTTACTAAAACCAAATAGTTCACTAAACTGAATTTTCTCAGAAGAATCAAAACAGTTTTCTCTCTGAGAGTGCGAAGTCTTTGCTGTTCGTTGAAGCGCTATAAGAAATACGTTTGAGCGCTTAAAACATTCTTTTTTTGTATTCTTTTTTCGGTGGAGTCTAAGATATACAAACAAAGCATTAGTCGTGGCTCAGAAAATTTCAACGAGTAAGGGAGCAAACTTGGCAAGATTGGTTGGAATAAGAGATTTTTCATCTAAAGCTGTGCTGGCTTTGTGCTCCTTTATTCTATCATACATTATAATGAGGAAAGGATGTTTTGTATTTAAGTTCTAAAGTATTGTAGAATAAAATGGTCTGTTATTTTGTATTGTCGGTATGAGGAAATGTGGCTTAAGGCTTATACTAGAGGAAGTGTTTTGCAACTTTCGGATTTAAAGTGTTATCTGCAATCGTGTTATTTATTTATTTTGGCTTTTTAATGGATGTTACGTAATTATTGCGTGTATATCTCGTTGTATATCTCGGTAAACTTTTAATGCCTTAGAGTATTTTAAATTTTATTGATGTATCATTGAGATGCATTCATTTTTTTGGTAATTTTTGGGAACGTACAGAATTAAAGCTGTACAGAAATGAATAATTTGAAAGGAGACAAAATGTCTTAAGTAGAAAAATTCTTGTTATATATTGTTCCCGGATTATGAACAAATATTTATTTTAATGATTTGTAAATGTTTAAATTTATTTTGTCACTTTTAAAAAACATATTTAAGGGGACACGGTACGATTCAATTGACGAAAATCGGTCAAAAAATGAAAAAAAATTTGCCTAAATTATTCCTTATACTTTTCTCTATTATCTCATAAAATTTCAGAGCTCTAAATCAAAAAAATTCGAAGTTATGATAACTAATATGCTCGTCAGGATTCACATTCTGACATCATTCTGCTCTAGTAGACGCACTTTTCATTTTCTAGCCAATTGAATTAATTCTAATTTCACAGTTAAGCAGTTTTGAAATAGTGAATAGATTGTAATTCATTCTTAATGTTTGTTTACATTTGTTGAGATATACTGCGTTCTTTATTCTGCTAATTTTTATTTCATATTTTTGAAATATTTAGTTTCGGTTTACCAGAAAAAGTCTTTTTCAGGACTAATTATTTTATCGTTATCAGTTTAACAGTTTTTTTATATATATAAACGTATTCTAATACAGCATTTTAATAGTTAAACATGCTTCGTACGAAGAGGAAAAACAAATCAAGTAAATTGAGTATTCAAAAGCGATGGGTGCACTGAAACAAAAACTGAAAACAATATGGACATTTCAGAGCACAATTCAAATGTTGCTCAACTCTCAAGTGGTGATAGCATTTTTAAAAATGAAAGAGTTTCTATGCAAGAGAAAAGTGTACTAGAACAAGAAAATGTTGCTGATACCTATGATGGACCAAGTTATATAATTGTTGACAAAAATGCCTTGTGTGATATTTTCAAGTATACTTTTTGTGGTTGGCGTAACGTACACCCTCGCATCGGGGGCGGGCAGGATTCTAGAGGACTCAAAGCCACACTGACACCAAGTACGGCTAGGCGCCCAAACCTTAACTTGCAGGGGGGGGTCCTACTATTTTCCGTTTCGCCTCTGATAGAGAGGCATATGATTACATGAAATATTTCATAAAATAATTATCTCAAATACTAAAAATTCTAATTAAGCATCATTAGCTTCTCTTATTACATTGCCCAGAGATAACACCATTCTTATTTTTCTTTAAAAAAAATAAGTAATAAAAGGTCCTTTAATTTACTTCCGAATTTAATTCACTTCATTCCACTTTTTTTCACACGTCACATTCTAATCTTACACCCTCACTCTCTTGTTCCCTCTAATTTCGCTCTTCCTAAAACAAAAGAACTTGCTTAAACCTCCCTTTAAACCTCAAAAATACCGGTCGTTTGGTTGCACCAATTAATCAAAAAGAAAATTCCTCCTTGACTCCTGAATAGAATCCAGTTTTGTTCCTGGGAGAAAGAGGAGCAACTCCCCCTTCCCTTTGCACTCACTTAGGGAGGAATTAAAACAGCACCAAGTGCAAATCCCTCCGAATGTGTTTATTATAATGATGCAGCAAAAGTGGCCGAGGCAGTTTCGGACTGTGTATTTTGTGGGTGTCGCCTGGGAACAATAAATCACGGCCTGGTAGGAGTTTCCTGCAGGGTAGCCGGGAAAATACTGCTCCCGGAAAATTGCCTGGGAGTGTGGATCAAGATATTCTGGACTTTTATGTCGTAGTTTTCTTGTAGGAAGGGTTACCTCTGAGAGGGGAAATAGTGACTGGTTCAAAATAAAGAGGTATGTTTTAAATAAATCATTGATTACTTTCAACGTAATGTTAATTAAAAATAAAATATGTATTTTTTAATAATAGAAAGATTTACGACCTTGAAGTGTCTGTGATTTTTTTCATTCTCCCAAGGAATTAACTGACTTGGTACAGGTTGCCTCAATATGTGCCATAAACAATCTACCTCTGCTTTCGATCTTTCTCGCGATTCCATCCCCCCCTTTTCGGGTTGTGTTAGCCTAGTGCTATTGAAGATCTGCCGTGTAGAGCAGCTGTTGCACACTAAATCTGTCGAGGCTGTAAGTCCTCCAGGTGGTGTGGTATTTTGTACAGGAAGTTTTGCATATCAGGTGTATTCGAAGAATACACACACACACATCACTAGTTTATTTAATCATGATCACATTTGACGACTCACACACGCAATGCAAAAAAATTAAATTATAATTTGTACAAATTTTAGAAAATTAATAAAAATTTCCAAACAATAAATGTTCACTCGTTTAGAGAAGGCGAAAATGGACCAGGATGATATCTATCACATCTGCCCTCGGCAGATACAAAATCTGCACATGTTAGCACGCTGGCGGAGCTTACCAACCTCTCTTTGATCTGCAATTGTAGAAAACTGGTGTAGAAAACTCTGCAAACTGGTTTTAGAAAACTGGTGCTATACTCGCGCAGGCGCAGTTCATCAGATCAGTCTCATTGCTATCCAGCGTTCTAGAATACTGTATACAGTTCATTACAGAATTTTCATTTCTATTGTATGCGATATCCATTAAAAGCACTAAAGCCTATCGGCAAAGCTGTCCTTTCCTTGACTGGCAGTTCATAGACTTCATTTCAAATTTATGATTGGAGTTACCACGTTTAATTATGGAAAACTCGTGGTCAATATCGTTTCTATCAAGTCAAGAGTACGAATTCTGGTGCTCTTGAAGGCCTACCATGTAGATCCGGGGTACTCAAACTTTATTTCTGCTGGGTCGCATGCATATGTCAGCTATTTCATGCGGGCTGCATTGTGAGAATAAAGAGAAGGTAGGGGTTAAAATGTCGAAAATTGATCAAAATATTTTAACTCCTGTTTTGCTTTTTTTAATTACTATTTTTTTTATTTTTGTCACTAACACTGAATTAGAAGCATTTAAGAAACACTCCTTCACAATTTTTGCATCAGTAAACGGTTTTATATGATTACCAATAATATAACAAACTTCATAAGATGACTTTGTTGCTGGTGTGACATTACCACTACAAAACACTCCGCTGCTCATGCATTATTATTGCAAGATTATTCAAGAAAGCCTACTTATCACACCTCTTGAAAGAGATCTTCGAGGAAAAGTGTCATTGAATGTGATTCCTGTTTATTGATATTTTTTTTTAAAAAAATACAGAACTTTCGTGATAAATCTAGCTACCTTGTAGCTTTAAAGTGCTACGCTTGTGAGTGAGTAATCAAACTAAATTGCCGCATGTATGCATGAGACTTATACTCCAAGATAAATTTATATCGAGAATTTAGCCGTTAAGGTTATGGAAATAGTAACTACTTTTCAAAAATTAAATTAATTTAAAAAAACATTTTTGAAGTATTGTAATGAAGTAATAGTATCGAGTTTAAATTAAACAAACATTTAAATTTGATACTATAACAAATATTTTTATAAGATACAGAAATTCGTAATTTTTCTCATATAGAATAACAAAATGTCTATAATCGTGTATACAATAAAAATATGTGATAGTGATAAAAAAATCACATAAAGCCGTAATTAAATTTCTTTTATTAATCTTCTGAGGTTTTATTTCTCGTACCTTATTGCAATAAAATGAGATTTTTCAACATTTAAAAAATCTAAATACAAAGTAAGCTTGTAAAAATCATTTCGCTTGATGACAGAGGTTGAATCAAAGTTTGAAACTCATATTCAAAGAGTAAAAATGTCGCGCACAATTGCTATTTGAATTCTTAACGTCACTCCATCGATGATAGCGAGTCTTTAAAATTAAGAAACTTTATAATAAAATTCATTTTCCCGCCTTTAACACACGTAAAAAGAAAAATTTATTTAACATTACAAAAAAATGAAACACATAATGTTTCTTGATCTCTTTGAAATTACCAATTCAAAGTAAAATTTTATTTATGAAGCATTTTACATTTTAAGGAGGCGTTTCAAGTTGGGGGTCTTATTCATTAATATTATTCGAAAACAGCCCTGAAGGTACATACTTTTTTCCCCTTTCAAGTATTCGTCCACTTCAAATAAACGTATTGTTTTCATTAATGTTTGAAAATGGAAACCGCAACAAACAGCATGCATTGTTTCCCCAATCAACAATGCAATTTCCTCCCAGTCATTAAAACAAGACATACGATGATTGAAAAGCAGTGCCAAAATAATTTCGCCAATCCATCGCCAACGGCATTGTCAACGTGCCAAGACCTCTTCTGTGAATGGAGACTCCACAAATATTGCATTCATGTACTGGGGGCATGAAAAGATCCTCCTCCCTAATTCATCGCGTGCTTCCAAATGACGTTTTGAAATGCCTATTTAAATTCGTTCTTTTTTTTTAAGCCAACTTAGGCAACTACGGCGTGTGTTTATGTCACATAATTATGTGTAATTATGTGAGTTTTCTGCTAAAAATATTTAATCATTTATTAAGGTGATATACGTAATTTGAGAAAACACGTGTATGGTTTTTTTGTTTGGTGTATTGTGAAAGTTCGAGTTCTTATTTTACCAATGTTTTTAGTTTGGAATAAAGTTTGCATGAGGCATTTGTTATAATTCCTAAGAATCCTTAATTCCATTGGCCTGTTAGACGATTATATCCATTATATTCTTATGTTATTCAAATAATTCATTCCATCTTTTATAACTTTTGATTTATTTTCTTAGACGACATAGAAGACATGTATGCAGCTCAAAGAACATTACGTAACTGATTTTAAAAGCTGAAAAAAGTATAACTCTCAGATGACTTTCAGTGGGGCATCTTTTCCTTTTACATTTAATTTACAACAGTATTTATCATGTATTACATAAATGTTTAGATATTGAACAATTAAAATAACGTTCTTGATTGTGAAAAGTTTTCATTTTGTTTGAAATGTTCTTATAGTACACAAGTCTTGACTTTTCTAAATACATCTGTACTGCTATATTTCTCTCGAAGCACCTGGGTGGACGCAGAAGCCTAGTGGTTATGGTCAAGAACTCGTGACCGGCGTGTCATGAGTTCGAGCCTTGGTTCCACTGAAGGCCTATCAAGTAGGTCGGTTGATGCACGTTAAAATCTGTCGAGGTTCAAAGATCTGTTGGCGTGGTGTGAAAATTTGGAGAGGGGGCACTTGACCTCGTCCCTTGACCAAATGGCCGCGGTAGCCTAGTGGTCAAGGTAACAGGTGGCTGGTGTGTTATGAGTTCGAGCTCAGCTGGCGTTCTCTTCACTTGACCATGGTTCGAAATAACGAGGTCCGTCGCCAAAAACCGTCGAGTAGCTGAATAGTGCAACGTTAATATTCACTCACTCATCCTATAGTTGGAGTGGTGTGGAATTCAAAGAGGGGGTGAAAGCTCAGGGTTCGTGTTCGTCACTCAACCATGCTTCCAATTAGTAGGTCCGTTGCCAATGGCTATCGTGTTGCTTTATAATTCGACGTTAATAAGCGCTTACTCGAAGCACGTTTTTCCCAATAATTTTTTTTGCGTTAAATGAAATAAATTCTTCAACAGTTGTAAAATTCATTTTTTAGTTTTTGAAAACTTTTTATTACAACCTTGAATATGTTTACAGTCATGTTCATGACATTATAAATTGAAGGACGTCTGTCAAATTTTAAATTGAGGTGTAAACTTTTTTTTTTACTTTTCTCTTGACTTCTTTTTGCTTGTGTGCGAGTTATACTGAAAACAATTTGTTTTTCTTTTTGATGAAGTAAATTTTTGTAATCGAAATGGTAGGCATCACTCGCGTCCCCTTGCATTGATTGGAAACGAGTCTTGAAAACAGGTTAAATCAGCACTTGAATTCAACAAATAAAAAAAAAAAAGATCTTTATAATGATGGTTATTTGTGTATTTATTTATTTTTACCAAGTCAATCAGCAATAAGATATAACACATTGCGAATTATTTATCTTTTTGTTACCAGAGAATATTTATTTTGCTAAAATTAAAATATTGGAAGGATTGCGATGTGGTCTTAAGGTATCCGACTACGTTCGGAACCGTGAATTTTGCAAAGGCGTATAAATGGATAATATTTATATTTAGTGTCACTTAGATTAGAAAATGTATAGAAAATAGTTTTAAGAATAGTATTACAATTAAAAATTATTTAAGTGCAATATTTTGACAAAAAATTAACATAGAATGACCAATTTTCAAAATATTCTCCTTTTGTAAAAAATGCTTCTATTATAATAATATTTTGCCTGTATATAGCTCAGACCTCTGTACAGAGGCTCAACTAGAATTTTTGAAATATATAACTTAGAAGTGGGTTTATCCATTTTTTACGACAACAGATGGGAGAAATTTTAAGAAAAAAAAAATGTCTATAATTATTTCAATGGGTTGAAACTCTGAAAATAATGTGAATTTTTCAAAAATCATAGTTCGGACTCTCTGGAGAAGTCTTTACTTTATATAAGAGAAATTTTATTATTTCAGAAGCATTTTTTATAAACGGGAACGTTTTGAAAAAAGATTATTATAAGTTAATTTTTTTGCCAAAATATTGTACTTAAATAATTGCCTTAAAATGTCCTTAAAACAATTTTATACATGTATTCTAATGTAAGTGACACTAATTATCATGAAAATTATCCTTTTATGCGCTTTTTTAAAATCACGGTTCCGAACGTAGTCGGATACCTTAAAATATAGGAAGGATTGCGATGGTCTTAAATAATTGTTTATAATAACCTCTCTCTCTCTCTCTCTCCCTCTCTCTCTCTCTCTGTGTGTGTGCAAACGAGATTAAAGGTTGCTTGAGAGCGAATTTTGTTACTTTAAAACAATATTTAAACGAAATTCTTCCCTTTCTTGGAATAACATAAAATAAATCATATGTATCTAGAAAATAACTTAAAAATATCATCATTAAAACAAATTTATAATTTAAAAGCAACAGCTGTGCTCTAAATAGCCTTTCTCTACTTTATAAAGTATCGAAGTGCTCATGTAAAGAATACGTGTTATAGAAAAGGAAGTCAAGAAAATTAAATTATGTATCATTTTATAAGATTTTTTTAAAAAAAAAAACATTACCAGTTTCTCTAATATACTCTTCGTCACATTGTAACATAGCTATTCCTTAGGGACAATAACAAATGTCTGGAATATCAGACTAGACAAGAGAGACTAAGAATGGAAACAAAATGCGAAATATTGTACCATATTTTTAGCTTTTATTGGATACATTTGTTAATATCTTGTGTGTAACAGTTCACTAGAGTCATATTTAAAAGTTTATTCCATACATTGTCGTTCAAAAAATTATTTTAGCAAAGTAAGGGGAATTTTAAAGAATAACATATTTTAACTGATAATATCAAAAAATTAATCTTTGTAAATAATACTAATATTAATAATAAAACGTTCCTCTTTGCTGCTTATTTCTTACTATCGTTAGCGTTCTTCCAGCGTTAATTTCCTACGAGTCCTATTTACTGTTCTTAACACTCCTCAAACTTTAAATAAAATGAAAGTACCAGTAGCCAACATTTTATAATCGTATTACTTACTACACACGCATACAAAAAAAAACCCTACATTCCGCAGATCGGAAAATCATGATTTCAGAATTTCAAGACTAAACTCGAATCAGAATACCGTACGCAAATTCTTTTTTAAAAAAAATTGCCACGAAAACAATTAGCAATTAGATAGAAAGAGCAAACGTGCATTAATTAAATGAATATGTTATAATATATTAAAAACAGTAATTTATAAGAAAACGTAAATTAATCTGCTGAGCAAGATATTTTAATTGCTACTTTATTCTGCAAAGGTGATCGCCAAGGTAGCCAAGTGGTTAGGGTCACAAGTTCAAACCCTGGTCCCACTGAGCCCTTTTTCCCGCTGTGTAAAAGGGTTGATGCATAGTTAATATGTTGGAGGCTCAAAGTCAAACCGTTGATGTGGTTATTTGGAGAGGGGTTTCCAGTTCAGGTGTCGTCCTTGTCTCTTGACTGAGGTTCAAAATTACGAGGTCTGTTGCCAATGGCTCGTGTTACTTTGCTGTGCGACATTGATAAACACTTACTGAAAAGGTTATCGAAAGTGGAATTCGTATATTGCCAAAATCAACAACCCCGATAAGTGTCAAATACAGTGTTTCTCAACGTGAGGACTACGCCTCACAAGGGGGCAGTTTGATTCTTAAGTGGGTGGAATTCGAAAAAAGACTCATTTAGAGTATAAATTATCTTATTTATAAGTAATATAGCTGATTATACAATATTTACTATTATCATTATTTTTATTATATATTTTATTATATATTATATTATTTTTATTTATATTATTATTTTTATATTTATATTATTTTTATATTTATGTTATTATTTATATTATATATTTGTATGATTATAAAATATATATACTATATTTTTTACTACTTGTTTGCATAATACGAGACTAATTGTAATAAAATATTAAATATCTCTTCCCGCATAGCGATTAAATATTCTTTCCAAACACAATCATGTTTGTTTTGAATGGTACGAAATAATTAATACTGGGATCTAAGTTTCTGCAGAGTTTTGCAGTCGTTCATTATTAATCGTTGGCGTTAATTCAAAATACACATTTGTTATAAAAGTCCCGTTGTTTAAAAAAATACATAAATTGAATAAATATTAGTGATAAATGAATGGTATGTATATTCAGTTGGTAATTTTTATTAATTTCATTTTTAAAAGCACCATTTTCCAGAAACATTTGCCAAATGCAAATGTATACGGCATAAGAATTTTTCAAAGTTTTGTGAGGGGGCGCATAGTCAAAAAAGATTGAGAAACACTGGTCTACTAGCTCATTTCCATCTAATAAATTTTTAGCTTGAAAAACATAAAAATGTCTATATATGTGCGAATTAATAGTGAAAAAGAAATACGCAGGAAATAAATTAAGCTGTCTGCTATAAAACTTGATGAGCATGCTTGAGGCTGCTTCAGCCACATTTACAGTTAATACTCCGACTCACATTGCTTAAACTCAAATTATCCCGCTTTTTCTTCAAACTTTCTTTTTGTTTGTGCTAAACTGTATTTAACTAGAAGGTGCAGCTCACTTCGTTATCAAAACGACTTCAATATGTGGAAATGAACATGGGTTCTCCTTAAAAAATGGAGTTGACAAAACGGAATAAAATCACTCAGCAAAAAAACAAAAAAAAAAATGAAGCAAATAAAGTGAAGCAAAAAATGAAATAATAACCCTGTAAGAGGCCCGCGCCTCTCTCGCGAGCACCTAAATGTGTGGGGGAAAGAGAAGAAATACTCGACATAATTCAACTAATCTATTTATTTCAACGCTAAAAACAGACACAATTTCAACTAATAATATTAAGAGAATGTCTCAATGTTAACCTTGAAAGTGGAACAACTATAGTAACACGTGAGTGATTAGGCGACTAACAAACTTGATCCTTCTCTTAATTAAGGATCTAATTTATCATCATTTAATCAAATCTTAATTCAATCTTAGTGAACAATCGTCACTTTAAGGTTTCTTTCTTATAATAATCAAAGCTCTATAATTCTAATATCATACCTTTCGTAGCAATCTCACTTGACTGGAGTATATCTTCTATCCCTCAAGCTAGAAAACCTCGCCTATTTATAGTAACTTAATTTACATATCCCGGTTCTCTTTTGCCGAAGGATTGGTTGTTGATAACCCGAATTGATAGCCCAAAGATTCCCAAGAGGATTAATTAGAAGATCGCGAATAGATCCGTCACACAATCCATCTCACGTTTGAATTCGAGATCTTTAGACACTAGCTATCTGTTACGTTTAAATAAAAACCAAAGTAACACATATATATATATTTAAATTATCCCGGCAAAACGCCACTGTAATGATCATCAATGGCGAACAAATGAACTACACTGATATTATTCTTGTTAAAGACTAAAACTGATGATATACTAAGATAGTATGAAATCATTTCGGAATAAAACCACGGGATCGGTGTATTGCTTTGTAGACCGAATAATATGTGTCTAGGAAGCAAAATCCGGGGCTTATGAATAAAGTAATCCTTTTCCCACTGGGTTTCTCCTGCTCATCGGCTCATTTTCCGGATTAATTAATCCTCCGTTTGCCTTTGTTTGGGGAAGTGACCCCAACTCTCTGTTTGTGCCAATGGATTTTACGTAATTAAAGTTTGGAGAAGCTAATTGGGTTGTTTTCAGTTGTAGAATAATAATTATTAAAGGTACAATAAATATATCTGTTTTAAATCGTGAATTTAATGAATCGTATAAAGTGAATTCATTAGGATTTGATAGAGTATGTAATATTTCTGAGAAATATATTTGAAATTTTAAGGCTAAATAAGATAGAACCTAAATCGATATATATATATATATATATATATATATATATATATATATATATATATATATATATATATATATTGAAAAATTTGAAGTGTAAAAATGTAAAGGAGTTCCTGCTATACGCGATAAAATATAATGAAGATGTAAAGAGAAAAGACTATCGCGTTTAGAATTTATTTTATGAATAACATATTACTTTTGCCAACATAGAATAATTTCTAAAAGAACAAATAATGCTTTTCAAGTTTAGCGTTATACTACTTTTTCTTACCGTTTTCATGTATTTGCATTAAGCTAAACTAAAAGCTAGTGAGTTTCTAAAGAGTTTGTTAGATAATCTGCTGTTAAAAAATAGAATTATGTTTTAGTTTATGAGTTTTGTTTTCAATAATTTATTTTAATAAATAAATAAAGAAAGAAAAAGAAATACTTTACAAATTTTCTATTTGAAGTTGAGTCATTCTTAATTGCAAAGAAATAAAATGCAGAGTTTAAAAAAAATTTATGTTTAACTTTAAATATATTTATTTTTCAGTTTTCTTCGTCGTTATGTATAGAATAATTTTATCTGTTATGTTTGTTTTAATAAAAATCTCTTATATGAAAAGTTTACTATATGAATTTTTTTGTTCATATTCATATTTTTAAATCTATAGCTATTTTTTTCATATTTTTACTTATAAATTGACGGTTATTTTTTTTATACTCTCAGAAATGCACAGTTATGAAAACACATTCTTAAAAACTACATTATATTTAGCTCTCGAAACACATACTCCATTTTTTTTTATTGTAGTTTTCTTGTATTGCATTTTTGTAATAAAAATGTCGTAAATCTGCCTGTTATGAAATATTGGTTTAAAAGATATGTATGTCCTTAAAGTTATTGATGTTATTTCACTTATGTTGGCAGCTGCTTCAGATTTTTTTTATCTGACGCACGAAAGTTCTCTAATTACCTAACTATATATATATATATAATCTTATAAGATAAATAAAATAGGAGCAACGAACGGTATTTTTTAATCGGGAAAAATACTTAAAACAATTTTCGCCGTACTGACTCATATTTTCTAAGCGTTTTTTCTTATGGATTCATTATTTTAAATTATAAAATTAAGAGCATTTGGTACCCCCAAATTGACTGCGAATAATCGTTTTTTTATTTTTATTTAATCTTATTCTTTGGATTGTTATCGTTCGATTGATATATCACGTGTACATGTCGGAAAGTTAGAAATCGTATAAAACTTCGTTTGAAAAATGTAAATTCAACAAATTAAGCAATTTGACCACGACCCCTTTTTTAGAAATAAAAAAAGCTAAAAAAAGCCTTTTGATAAAAGTCGATTTCAATAAGATAAATAATAGCTATAAAAAAAGAATGTGTAATATATAAAGCAGGATATTACAATAATGTAATTTTTTTGTGTGTGAAATGTGTGTGCTTGTAAAATTTTTTTCAATTAAGGCATTTCATATTAATAATTTCTTAGTTTCAGTTCTTATCCCTCATATGCTTTTTATACAAATGTAATACTTCAATATTATATGAAGAAAAAAACTAAAATTTCTGTTATGACAGAAAAAAAATTAACACTTTTCTTGAATTTTCTTGTGCAATTAATACTCTCTAAAAATAGGTCCTTTATAAAAAAAAATGTATGGGGTTTTTTTGAAAAAATACGAAATTGCTATTATTTTAAAGAACAATATATAACTCATGTCCTAAAGTTGTATTTTTAGCTTATTTAAGCTTATTATAATTTTTTCAGAATTACAAATTTCAAAGTGGTTTTTTTCAAATTGTGTTTTTTGATATATTAGTGCATTCAAAATGCTACTCCGTCCACAATTATTTACCGGACATTTCCATTTCCTTCCTGTATGTTGCATATAAAAGCGTTAACAAAATTAGGGATTCATTTTTCTGTGAACTGAATACTTTTTTTTAAAAAATTAAAAATTTGGAGTTATTGGCTTTTTTTCACTGAATTCTAGCATGCATATCAACTTTTTATTTTTTTCTCGAAAACGCATTAAGTTATTGTAAAATCGATCCCTAAAATTGTTTAAAATATCCTTAAGAATATTGCAAACAAATTTCGGATCAAAAAATTAAATTACAAAAGGAGTAGGATTTTAAAATTTTCTAAATTGTCTTCAAAAAGTTTTAGATGAGATAGGCTTTTTAATGTAATATAATTTTACAAATATGTTTTTAAAACATATTTACGATATGATGTTTTAAAAGTATTTTTAATGTAGTATAGTTGCTATTTTTCGAGATCCATATAGGATCGTTCTGATATCGTGAAAGACCACAGTACGGAGTACTGAATATTACAGCCGCAAACATAATTGAGTAAATGTTTATTAACATCGCAATGTAAAGTGGTTAAGCACACCACTGATGAGGTGCTGTTCATTCCGAATCACTGGTGTGAAAGCTGTGATAGGACGACATGATGCTCCTTATGCTGGATCCTTGAAAAGTCTGATAGTAGATTTGAGAGCACCTCTTGGAGCGTCGTTGATTTTCTGGGTTTTCCCTTTTTGTCTCTTTAAAGGTGGGATGTCCCTCCCCTTCAAAAACGACACGTGACACAGAATTGCTTCTTTTTGGATGTAACCGATATTACTAATTGGCCATTGGTCCTTGTCACCCCTCGTGCGGTCTATTTTGAAGTCGGAGAGATTGGAGTCAAAACCACGCCTGTCACTTCTCTGTCGGCTGGATAAAGAGAGGTCAAACGTTGACTTGCTCTAGAACTTTGGTGTCTTGTCTTGAGTACTTTCCCACGAGAGAAACTACGTGACCGTTGGGAAGTCATTAGTTTCCTACCAGGAAATCGGTCCTTTATTGGAGATCGCCACAAAAGGAACACTGGAGCTATTGGCGATGGACCACGAAGTTTTCGTCCTCGATCAACTCACGATGACGACTTCCGAGTTGGCACCCTCTTTTTAAACTACAACACCATGCCAACGGGAAGACGACGATAGATTTAATGTGCATCTCAATTTCTCTATACAACAGGCCTTCAGTTGCCCTAGGGCTCGAGCACGTGGCCATGATCACTGAGCAAGCGTGACCTCAAATATGGGGTTTTTTAAAATTTCTAATGACGGATTACAACTGCAAACGAAGTAAGAAACAGAGAAGATTGATAAATAGCAAAAAAAAACAAAAGAAAAAAGAAGGGAAAAAACACAAGTCCACAGTATATCTATAAATCACACATTTTTTGTTTAGCCTCCCAATATCTGCTCCACATGGATCTAGAGCTGAGTGCACTGCAGCGTGCCAAATATGAATGGTATTCCACTTCTTCTTTGGAGTCACACAGTTTACACAGGGGACTCTGGTCACGGCCTATTATGTTTAAATGCTTGAATAGGTAGTCGAGGCCAATGGCAATGCGAAACTCGGCCACCGATCTATCTCGTGACCATTTTGGAATATCAAGAAGTTTGATAAACCACACTTTTTGATTATTCTTTTAGTTGGATTTTAACCAGAAGTGTATATAATATTCCTAACTAAAAGCAGTGCTTAGAATTCCTATATAATATTCCTAAATAAAAAAGCAGTGCTTAAAATTACAATATAATATTTCTAAATAAAAGCAATGCTTAGAATTCCTATATAATATTCCTAACTAAAAGCAGTGCTTAGAATTCCTATATAATATTCCTAACTAAAAGCCGTGCTTAGAATTCCTATATAATATTCCTAACTAAAAGCAGTGCTTATAATTCCTATATAATATTCCTAACTAAAAGCAGTGCTTATAATTCCTATATAATATTCCTAACTAAAAGCAGTGCATAGAATTCCTATATAATATTTCTAACTAAAAGCATTGCTGTGACTCCAAATATAATTGGGTTCGTTTAACACAGAACTACGCAGTAAGAAGTTTAACGAACATTTATTGCAAATCTTCCTTTTTGATTCAAAATCCGTTGCTCATCAGAAGCTCCCAATTTATATTCGCATACCGCAACTGACCATCACATTTAACTCCCCCCCCATCTCAATGTAGGCGAATTAAAGCAAGAAATACATAATCGTATCGGTCATCTTTTCCGGAGTTGCTGATTGAGAGAGATGACGGCATGAGGAACCACCGGTGCGGAGAGGAGATATTATCCGAAAACAAGTATTTAAATTAATCGCGTTAATTACGAGGGTTGGCGCGCATCGATCGAGATGGCGAAAGGTGAGCAGCAGCAGGTTATTGCTGCCAAATCGGCTGTTCGGGGATGTATCGACCCTGATGCTGAATATCTGAGCGTTTTTCGCTTTTCTAGAGAGTTGGATTTATTGGATGGCTTTCAAGAAAAGAGAGCGTTGTAAAATCTTTTCGGTAGGAAGTATTTTAGGTGGTCTCTCTTGGATCTGTGATTTATCTTTTTGATTTTAAATTTGTTTCTAAGGAAAGTGAATCATTACATTTCTTATGATGATGACCTACTTGTCGTGATACGCGAGAAATTAAGTTGCGGATTTCTTGGTAATATTTTTAGTGCTAGAATTGCAGTATTTTGAAATAAATGGGACGCCTTGCTATGTATAAATGAGTATATATATTATTCGACGAAAATATATTTGTAGAGATTTTACATAGATTCTCTTCACACTCATTCTCGAATATATCTATATTCATCGAGAATTCTGTTGATAACGGAAAATTGTATTGTTAAAAACAGTAAAATGAAAAGCCGGTATAGTTCACTGCCACTATCCAAACATTTTATTTTTGCTCATTTTGGCGTACTCTGAAGCGTATACTTTTGACGATTTGATTTGATTTGATTTTGAAATAACACGAGAGCTATTGGCGACTCATTTCGGAATTTTGATCCACTATCCAGACATTAGTTTTGCTCAATTTGGCGTACTCTATGGCGTACACTTTTGGCGATTTGATTTTGAAGTATTACGAGAGCTATTGGCGAGTGACTTCGGAATTTTGATCCACGAGCAAGTGACGAGGACCCTACTTTTGGCGATGATCAGGAAAATAGTTAGAAGCTTCATTAGCAGTCTAGATTCTAGTAACTTTGCAACAGCTTTTAGTAATGCACCCGTCTTGAAGAATGAAGATATGTTTAATGAAACTGATGGCTGTGGAACACCCTTAGTTTAATTTCTAAATTATTTAAATGTTAAACAAATAAAATTGTTAAGCCTCTAGGTGTTTTGTCCTATACGAATACCACTATAAACACACCGTGTAGAAAATCTGATGCACGTTAAATCCTTCGGGGCTCAAAGACCTCATGTTGGCTTGGTGTAGAAATTTGAAGAATGGGATCCCAATACAGGTATATTTATCGTTCTTTTGACTGCCGTTCTAAATGACAAACTTTGCCGTAATCTTATCAGTAAAAGAGCCTCAAAGTGCTCTCACGTGGGTGAGATTTCGGAGGTTGAGGTACCCAGATGAGGTTACACCATTCCTTATATTTGACCAAGGTTTTTTTCTAAATTACATGGTCATCATTTTCCAACATTTGGCGTTTGTTAATAAAAACAAGTATTATAAAAAAAAAGTCAATTCCTACTTAAATCAACAAAGAAAAATTTTACTTTAGTTACTTTTTATTAAATAGTTAAAATTAATATAAATATGTATATACATATGACAGAATCACAACATTAAGTGGTAATTAATTTTTATTAGTTATCATTAAATTATCGTATTGTCATCCAAAACAATCGTGTATATAAAATTTCAGTTCAACTGAATGCTTCAAAACGTGAGAAAAAAAAACCTTTTCAAGTTCTGACACAAGTCGCCAAAAATGATGTCAACGTGGCTGTATTTGTAATTATTTAAATAATTAATTTTAATTAAAATTAACCTTTATTAATAATAATTAAATTATTGTATTGTCATCCAAAATAATCATGTATATAAAATTTCAGCTCAATTTAGCGATTTAAAATGTATATTATTAATGATTGAAAATTTCACCAAGCTAAATAAATATATAAAGAGTGTGAGCTAATAGTAGTAATTGAAAAAAGGGTATTGAACGCTTGAAATACATACTAAAATTAAGAATAAAAGTTTGTATTAAATAAATGTCCAGTAAGTTTCATCTAGGATAATGATATTATATATAAAACATCAATGTAGGAAGAATATGAAAACTTTTAATCAATTCTTTGAACTTAATGGATCACCACTTACTGTGTGAAATTTTATTTCGTACTCTAATATTATTATTCATTGACATACATTAAACTGCATATCTTTTAAGAATTTTGTGTGGAATGAAGTTTTTAAAGTTTTCTTTCGTTAAAAATAGATGATTACGTAAATTAAATGAATTGAAAGATTTTATCATTTTCTTTTTTAACGCGAGAAAATTTATCACGCTCAGTAATATGTATTGTAAATATTACTACAAAAATATATGTGTACTTTATTGAATGAGGAATAACGAAATTCTTGAAATCAAATGAATTCCTTATTACAGGAGCCAGTTTTTGTTTAAAATTTTTTATTGGTTCTTTATTTGAACTTTATTTATGCCTTAACCATCCTTTAGGACCTTTCTCCAACTATTAACGGTATAATATACACTATCAGTTGGTTTTTACTCCAAATATTCCTCTTAAAACCTGATTTAGGCCATTATTTTCTGGTACATCGAAAAATTCTTCCGAGCTGTGAATAATCTCTTCTATTGCGTTAAATAAAATATTTGTATGGAATGTCGCCAGAAATGGCTAAATAAATGACCATTTGTGTCCGATGATGAATGCGCTGCATGATTGCAGTGGTTTCATTTTCAATATGGCTTCATGCCATAACTGCAGCCAGTTGATGCTGATGAAGAGATTCAATTGTGTTTGCATTGTATCTTTTTTTCGATGTGATTTTATCTCATTATGGATTCTTTTCTTAATATTTGTCCTTCCTTCTATTTTTGTATTGTTGCTGTTTTCTTCGCAAGTGTTTAAAATAATACAAAATGAAGTTACATTTTGAATATATTGTTACGAATTTTGTATAAATAGTGTAAATAATTTGTATTTGGATGTGTAATGCGTATATAAAGGGTGTTTTTTTTAGAGATACAGAACTTTAAATTGCAATAAAACAACGATGTATTATTCGATTGACATGATTTTTTTTTATTCGAAAGATAATCTTGTGGCATTACATTTTAAATATGACTTCTGGCATAGGACTGCCACGGCTGGCTCGGATGTAGTCCAATCTGGGCGTCCAATTTTCGATGACTTTTTCCAACATTTGTGGCCGTATATCGGCAATAACACGGCGAATGTTGTCTTCCAAATGGTCAAGCGTTTGTGGCTTATCCGCATAGACCAATGACTTTACATAGCTCCACAGAAAATAGTCTAGCGGTGTTAAATCACAAGATCTTGGAGGCCAATTCACAGGTCCAAAACGTGAAATTAGGCAGTCACCAAACGTGTCTTTCAATAAATCGATTGTGGCACGAGCTGTGTGACACGTTGCGCCGTCTTGTTGGAACCACAGCTCCTGGATATCATGATTGTTCAATTCAGGAATGGAAAAGTTAGTAATCATGGCTCTATACCGATCACCATTGACTCTAACGTTGTGGCCTTCATCGTTTTTGAAGAAAGATTCCACCAGCCCATAAAGCGCACCAAACAGTTTTTCTGGATGTAACGGTGTTTCGACATACACTTGTGGATTAGCTTCACTCCAAATGCGGCAGTTTTGTTTGTTGACGTAGCCATTCAACCAGAAGTGCGCTTCATCGCTAAACAAAATTCGCGTATGAAAATTGGGAACAACGGCAATCTCGTTTTGGGCCCATTCGACGAATCTACGCCTTGCTTGATGATCGTTTTGATGAATTGCCAAACCAAACTGAGAATAAATCACTTGACAGCTGTTAAATCGGTCGCCATCTTGGAAAGTAATGCCAACTTAAACTTCTATACCTGGAAAAAAAACACTCTTTATTACTCTGTTATATTTATTTTATGTTAAAATTGTAATATTCACAAGTACACACACACACAATGCCGACCCTTGCGCTATAGTTGCGATTCACTGAGAACTTGGCGAAATATTGGCGTTAGAACCAAGTTGGCATCATTTTTGGCGGCGACCGAGTTGGCGGCCAATTTTGTGACTTTCGCGACCATGTTGCGTTCAGGACCCTCTGGATTCTTCTAGAAACTTGAGGAGAGATAATTCACGCTCTATGACACGAGGGGGTTTTCTCAAAGTTTCCGCCGCGCCTAAAAATAGAGATGCTTGCTGAAACTAGAATCAGTCTTGATTCAACTAGGGAGTAGTGAGGATTGTTTTGATTAGCGATTAGCTCGGCTGTGCTTATGAATATAATCCTTTACATACTTACATTTTAAACACTGATAATTGTGTTTGAGTGCTGTGGAAGGGGTGAAGACCTTCTGGGATTTATTCTGTGAATATTGCTGCTGAATCTTGTTTTTCACGGATTGGATTTTCGATAATAAATTTTCATCGCTCTTAAATAACTGTTTTTCTTCTTTGAGATTGATTTGCATAAAATCCTCGAACCCTGATCAACGTAACAATATAAATGTTATAAAGCTCTAATGTATTAGTTATGTATCAAATATGTTACGTAAATTGTACAAACAAGTATGTCGACACTTTTAGTACTTGTTCTGTTTCTCATCGGATCGTTTTTCGGAGAAAAGTAATTATTAAAACATCCAGTATAATTTTATATTTTCTTATAATTCGTTTGTTGTCTTAAATGATAACTGTTTCCGTAAATTATTTGTAAAATAGAACAAGTAAAAAAAATTACAAAGTTGGAATTTTGGCATAAGAATTTGTAGCTATGGGTTTTGATCTCTAGATATATGGTTGTCATTTTATTGTAGTAGTATTTGTATAATGAGTTGGATAAAGTTGGTTTTGTGACTTCCATTTGTAAAAAGTTTATGAAGTATCGAGAACAGTAATTTTTGAAGCTATTTGAATGTAAGAAACTAACCTTGCATGAGTTGTAGGATTTGTGATTAAAATTTTTAATGAAGCAGATTTAGAAGTTCTAGAAGTTCTTTTCAAATAGGAAATCTTTTGTAGTAGAGTACTGGATCACGTAATGTTCCAAATCTCCAATAGATCCTCAGGGAGCTTTGTGATTAATTTTAATTGGAGCCCGTGTAAATATGACAGAAACGGGTCATGGTTACTTAAAAACTGAGCAACAAATTTGCAATAGTCACTCCTTTGATGTTAGGAGTAGGTATGTATTTTTTTATTTATAAACTGTAATTAAAAAAACTTTTAAATGTCTCCAGAATCCAAATGTCATATAAAATAATTTAAGGGAAAGGCGCACATTTTTAACGGGACAGTTTGGAAAGGTAATTATAAGCTCAAGTATTTTGTTGGTTTCCTCATTACAATTCAAAAACCACTCAAGTACATTCGTCTGTAACCATTAAATATCTTAAGCATGAGTTTAAATTCATCAAATACCATCATCACAAAAATTCAATTGCAAAATGCGCTTTGTTAAAAACTCCTCATGAGCAGATTTCAACAGTACTTTTTTTTCTTTGAATAATCTTTTAACAAAATCTTAAAAAGTTACCTCTAAAAATCCATTCATGGAAGAATGCAAAGGACAACAATACAAATGACTCTCTTGACACTCTTTGTCATATTTCCTTTACCACACTACACCCGAATCTTTTAACTTCTGCAAATCTTTCGCGAGTGTATGTTATCTTCTTTTGCAAAAGTATCGTCGCAATTTATTTCAATCCGAGAAAATAAATTGCAATGATTTCAGTGTCATAACAATTCAAGAAGTGCCATCAATACCGGAGTGAGGAAATTACGTTGTAATGGGAGGAGGGAGAGCTATCGAGAGAAGAGATCTGCTGGACGGATTCCAACTCCTCCATCTCGGTTATTTAGATCGAATTATTTGCTCAGACAGTCACGTAACTCCACATCACGTTACGGCCCCGTATAAAATGAGACGTCCACCGACCCCCACCTCCGTTTTTTCCTTTCTCCTCACCCTTTTCACATTTGTATAAATTATTTTAAATCAATAAACAAAAGCAGAACTTGCTTTTCTGTTGGATGTGCTTTAATTTAGAGAGAGGGGTTTCTAGGTATTTTTCTCTTCTCTGGAAGATGCTCAGATTTTGATCTTCTAAGAAATTTTGTTTCCTTCTTGTGTTTTGTTGGGGGTGTGGGTGTATGACTTTGGCTTATAAAATCGAAAAGGAACTGTTTGACTTCTGTGGATAAGGTTAAAAATTTCGTGGATGACAATTTACGGATTGTCTCATTTATTTTCCATTCTAGAGCCCCCATTTAAAAAAACCGAACTGACTGCAAAACCCCAAAGGCACTGGATAGAAACTGGTAAAAGGAAATACTATATTAAATGTTAGATAATCTAGGTTCTAAGCTATAGGCATTGGTTTCGAACTGCAATGTCATTAATGTACAAGTCTATTCGAGCCATGGTTTGTTCCAGAAATCTTTGTGCTGAGTATTATTAGATGCTGAAAAGAAACCAAATCTGTTATAGATCTTATCATTTGGATAAGGTTATTCGAGTAGTAGTCAGCCGATGAAAACATGCCATATAGAGGGCTGGTGTACGTTAAATGTGTTCGGGCTCAAAGTTCTCCCGTTGACGTGGTATGGAAGCTAGGAGAGAGAGGTTGCCAACTCAGGTGTCACCCTTGTCACTTGATCATGGTTCAAATTTGTGAGATAGCCAATAGCACTTGTATTGCTTTATAGGACGACCGTAAAAAAACATTTACAGTAATAGTAAGGTGACCAATTGTCCTCCATTAGGGAGGACAGTCCTCCTTTTATTGGTTCTGTCCTTCCTCGAAAAGTGTCCTCCTTTTTCAATACTTTAAAAAAAAACGGATGAGTTAATCTTTATTCAGAGAAGATCCAAACATGTTTCCAATATGTCGTAGAATGGTCTGCAACAAATATCACAGGAAATAATTGTTTTCAATGGTGTTTTTTAACTTCATCGCAAGTAAATTGGGCAGATATAGAAAATTATGTTGAGTTTTTATCGAAAGAAATGCCTGATATTAAAATGGATCACAATTGTCAGTTTAAATAAATTAGAAGACTGAATGTGCATTTAAATCCTAATAAATTGGAACAATTGGTAAATCAGTATGCTGAAATTGATAAGATGGGTGGAAACACTTAACTGTTTCAAAAATGACTACTTTCCATATGATGATTTAGTTATTCTTGTTGAATTTACGTTGTGCGGACCTGGAACTAATGCAGAAATTGAAAGATTTTTTTTCAGTTGGTAATTATTTTTGGACAAATGAGAAATCAAGATTGATTGTTGATACTTTAGCTGTAGCACTTACTGTAAAGTTTAATATAAGAGATATGTTTTGCTCCAAAATTTCCGATGTATTAGAAAATGATATATTGACAAAAAAAAGTATTCCTCATGAGAAAATACTCGTTTAAGCAAATAACTAAAAGGAATGCAAGCGTAATTAGCGTATTTTTATTTGAATTAAAAAAAATTTTCAAATATTTACGTTGTAACTTTTTTTAAAATTTTTTGCGCGTCCTCCTTTTCATTGTAAAAAAAAACTGGTCACCTTAATAATAGTCCTCATATAGCTCTAAAGTAGGACTAAATCAAACCTTCCAAATAATTTTAATTAAAATCCTTCGACATTGCATTGCTATACTACGACGTTATTACAAACTAACTAACTAACTATACTATATATATATATATATATATATATATATATATATATATATATATATATATATATATATATATATATATATATAAAGTTTAGGTTTAAAGTTTAGGTTTAAAGGTATATGACTCGCGCGCGCGAATAAAATGAACTCGAGTTTTATTTTAACTACTAGGACCGCTCATAATGGTAGTAACTAAAAAAGTGCAAAATTTTTATTATTTTTTTTATCTAACAACGTCTTGCTGGGCGCAATTATCATTAATTGGATTAGAAGCAATTCCTTCGTGGCATTATGTAGTATCCATTAAGAACTATATACATTACTTGTCCTAGTCATGCACTACGATTTTTATCTGTGGTTCATTCCATGGGTAAAAATTGACTATATAGAAGCTCCAACATATGATACTGATGCATTTTAAGTGAAAAATAATTATTTTATTTTTATTTTTAAAAGGTGTAAAAAGGTATGATTGCCGAGTTGTAAAATTTTACTCAGATATTGTGTTTGTAAATATTTATTCCGCGAATCTCAATTTTTTTTGGAGAGGATCAGAAAATTTTGTTTCGTATCATAAATAATAAAAAGTTTTTAATGTGAAATATTTTAGGACACTCCTTAATTTTTTTAAATATGAGAAATTTAAAATGTGATGTGTTTATACTGTATGAAGGCATTTAGCTTTAATTTGGTTCAAGAATATAGAGATTCTACCTAGCATCTTTCAAAAGTTTTCTTTTGGGTTACAGAAAGTAAACTAATTTGTTTTATTCTTGAGAATTCATATTTTACCTTTAAGTAAATACGTTGATTTAATTACCAAAAAAATCAATGGATTATTTTACTTAATTGCACAGACTGTAAAAAAATATCGCATTAAAATGAGAGCAATTACCGATGGATGATGATTCGGAAAAATTATGTCTAAATATACTTCGAAATCAGTTCGAAAGCTATTAAATTGTCTTAAGGATAACAGGGCATTTCGAAAGAATAAAATGCAAAAATCAGATTGTTTGTTTGTGGGACATATACCTTTAAAAATTTCCAATAGAGCTTCGATTTTTTGTGATCTTAATAAAGGTATTTTAATCCTTCTTGTAGACATAAAAAAATAATTTTTTCATTAAAATTTTTTTTCTGTTTAATTTAAGTTGGACATAATTTTTGAGACCTCATAATACATACTCGTGTTTAGGTACAATTTTTAAAAAAAGTATCACTTAAATATGTTAAATATTTTTCGCAATACGCACAATATAATGAACCTATTTTTTTAGTAAAATATTCAAATAGTTTCTTTAAACAAATTATAAAACTTTGTAATTTTGAAAATTTCTACCGCCCCCTTTTTATACATAAAACTATTTTTTTAAAAAAACTGTGTACTACTTCTAATGAAAAGATAAATTCACTATATGCACAATATCCTGTATAGAAATGTAAAAAATTTGGAACCCTGTAGTGCAATACTTTCTTTTTAAAGTGTACTTAAAAGCAAAAAATACGCTTTGGAGAAATGTGATAAAACTAAACGATTGTTTACACTTTTGTCAATTAATTTTTAAGGTTATTTTATCAACTAACAAATAAATGTTATGCATTTTTAGATTCAGAAAAAGTATGCACTATTTTTTAATACTAAAATTGAGAAATTGATTTTTTTATGTACATGATATCCTGGTTCCCTTAAGCAAAATTTACTATAAAATGATCCGATTACATTTGTAGCTAAATACTCTTACCAGAAAATGCACGCTCTTAGTACAGAGAAAACAAAATGGTAAATTACTGCATTAGAGAGAAATCAAATCAATGGATTACTTAACTGATACCAGATAAAAAATGCTCATTTCAAGTTCTAAATTAGTCTTCCAATTATGATTTTAAAAATGTTATCCCATGTAAAAACGACGTCCGGTTTAAAAAAAAGTCCGATTCAATATGAATTCACTGTAGTCTTTTTCAAAGAGTTTTCAATTTCTGAAATTAATCATTGTTTATCATTCCATGCATTGTTATGATTAAAAACTATTTCTCATAACAAGCTTTATGCAACAATGCAGCTTATCCATAAGCAGAAATAATGATTCATACAATCTATTATTTATCTGTAACACTTCTCTCGTCTGATCACTGTCTAGACAACATATACCAAAAGAGTACCGTAAAATACTGTTTATAATTGTTTAATACTCTCTTTGTTGTCATGGAAGGTATTTAGATGAGCTTTATTATAAATCGTCTCTTCATCCTAAAGTTCCATTACAGTCATCATTCCTAAAGACTATTCGGTAAAAATTACTTCGGAATATTTCAACGAGCGAGAGGAACAATACAGAAAGTGAGTTTACGAAACCATGTTTAAATATGTTTTTGTTTGTAATATTTCTGGAAGTTGTTTGAAGTATGTACGTTCAAGCTCCATTGAAACGTGGTTCAGCAACGTGAGAATCTGCCTTGACACGTAGTTTTATCATGGGTTCTTAGATAAGCAATGACTTGTGATATCGCTCTTGGACATTGTGGCTTCAAAATTCTTATTTCAACTTTATCAAATTCAGTTAAATATTTTATTCAAATCACATGATGGCATCCTGTTAATAGCAGACACTAATGCATTACATATAATGTTATAAATTAAACTCATTGGTGCAACAGCCCATGTGGGCCAGAGCCTACTGTGACCATCCCAGTATACGTGACCATTAGGCTCTGAGGTGCATGCGCATATGTCCCGATCAGATGGTCAGTCTGAAGTCAGAGTTTAAGTCCTCAAGCAAGCTTGGTACTCATTTATCGACCCACTGCTTTAATTGATGTTACGTGATTTTGTAATTTGTGAATATTAGTAAACTCCTATCTTTAAAATACAGATCCCATTTCTATTTTAAAAGATACCTTACTTCATGAAACTTAAAGGAAGTTGGGAAGTTTATTTGAAATAAGATATTTTTATCTAAATTAAATTCTATAAGTGTTCTCTTGAAAATATTTTTTTAGCATTTTTTACTTTCTTTTCTGTTTAGTTTTCTTTCGTATCAAATTCAACGTATTTCTCATTTAAATTATTCAAAACAATTCTGATTTTCATGTATACGCCCCATTAATTTAACAAAGGATCTTAAAAGTGCAAAAATCAATGTTTCATTAATTAAAAACAAAGAATGTATATAGATTACCATTTTAAATAAATTTCTTGTATTCAGAGTTTTGTGTAAAGTACGCGTAGTGCTCATAAAATAATGGACTTGTAAATTAAATAAGTACAAAATAATTTTGATAAATATATAAATAAAAAAATTAACATATGCATTAGGAAACTAATGAAGCAGTAATAATAAGGAAAAGTAAAACAATAAAAATTGAAAGATAAGAAAAACGGGATAAATTTTATACAAAATATGCTTTTCTATAGATGGTCACAACTTTTATATTAAAGAAAAAAAGAATGAAACTAGTAGTTGTGAAGTTTTGGATTTGTAATGTTAATTCAACTTTAAACAAAATTCCTTGTTGATGGCAGTACCAATGAAATCGCAAAAGTTTTTTGATTCCCCAAATTTGAATACATTTCTCATATTTTACTTGGCGTTTTACAACTTATTGAAACTACTGAAAGATATATCTCTTTTAAAATAAATTTAGCATTCTTTTACATAAAATATTTATTATTTTACCAAAACAATATCTGAAACATTTCTATCGATATTTATCATTTCTACAATCTGAAGAATGATGTCTCCGGTTTGAGATCATTATAAATTTATTACAAATATTCGCTGAAGGCTAAAAAATTTCCACACTTTTTTTTTTTTACTATTAGACTTCTTTTTACAAACTGCTTGCTCTCTAATGTTTGACTTTTATCATAAGGAATTCTTAAGGAAATTGAGCAGAACAACTTGAACAAAAAGATATTCTTCTAAAAGGATTCTCTTTTTTTCTTTCAAAACTGATTGTTGCTTTCAAAGATAAGGATATTACTTTTCATACATCTTTTGGTATACTCATTTAGGCTTCTTCATCGTTTTTTTTTTTTGTGTGCATGATGGTTTTGTTTTTTAATGTCTAGAACTTTTTTCTGTTATATTGCTTGCTTCAACATCGACTTTTTTTTCTATAAGTGTAGCTATTTTCTTTGAAGTTCTTTTACTTGTCTAGTTAGAATTGTTTGTCCAACTTTCTTTTTGAATTTTGTTCGTTTTATGTCTAGGGATTTTTTCCCCTTTACATCAGGCTGTCCAGATTTATATTTCACAATTTTATGCTTTTTTTTATGGTTATAATGCAGTATATGTTGGACTGAATATTTGTAATGATGCACATTTTTTCTTCTTCTTTAAAGAATAAGTGCATTATTAAAAAAGAAGAATTCGTAATTTAATATCCTTATTCATATTTCTGTTATTTGTTTTTCAACCTTAATTTCGTTCTGTGGTATTGAGTTTCTCCCTTATTTTTCCATACAAGATTAAATTTTTCCTCTTTGCTGTAAAAAAAATATTGTTTGGTCTTTCAATTTTTAATCTTCTCTCGCTCAAAAAAAATTATTTTTTTTTAATGATTAAACGTTGTTAGTACAAATATTATTCTGTTACCATTACGATATTTGCTTTTGCAACGACGATAATGTAATTAAATCTCAGATCTTTTATGTCCGTATTATCTGGGGATTAGCAGCCATACAAACTAATTGCATTTAAGAAGTAACTGGGGCTTCTTTCGATGACAATAGTTACAAATTTGAAAGTAAAAATATACAGTTATTGATTTTTCCCCCTTTATCAAGTTGGCCTAATCATATCATAGTAATCTAAAAAGTGGTTTAAGATAAAAATATTTATTTAGGTAAAGTAGTAATTATTTTTATCCATTTTTTATTTTTTTAGTCACAGTTAAAAAAACATTAATAGTGCGTTTGTCATAAATTTAGTGATCTCTTTTATGTGTCTTCAAATGCTTAAATCCAAACATTAAGAGCTAAATTTGCAAACTACTGGTTAACTTATCTTAAATAATTAAAATAAAGTACTCCTTTTGTTCCCAACTTTTATTTGCTTCGTAATTTATTCACTGTTTATTTAGCGAAGGTAGAAGATTTTTATTTTCCACAAAAGCAAAAATGAATTGCAATTATAAATCCGTGGGTCTCTGTTTGATTTAATAAGTTTTTTATTTTACTTATTATGAAGTCATTATTTTAATGTAGTATATTCGGATTGTTAGGAGTAGAATATTTTCAGCTGTTCATATATTAGATTTTGAAATTCAAGAATATAAGGATCGCTACAAAGCATTCCCTTAAAACTGGTGTAATTTTAATTAATGTAAAATCTTTCGTATATAGTAATTTGCAAAAAAATTATTATTATAAGAGTATTTTTTTTCATTTCTATTTTAACTGTGAAAACTTGTCCATTTTGAGATATGTTGTAATTTTCTAATTTTATTGTAAATTGCTATTCATTGATAAGTTTCAATTACATTTAATAACAAAGTGTTTCTAATTTTATTTTGAATTACAATTTCTTAGGAAATTTGAATTTGAAAATTCTTGTTTAAACCATTATATAGCGATTTAAATTGTTAATTTTGTTCATTGTGTGTATATGTAGATGGATTTAATTTACAGATGTAGGGTTGATTAAGTTGTACTGAAATTAATTTCTTTTTTAAAATTAAGTCACTTTTATGCTAAGTCCTTAAGCTGAATAGTCACCAATAAATTTAATTCTCTATACTTAATAATTATTTTAATAATGGTTGTGGGAGTTGAGTCTTAATAAGTTAAAGGACTGCTAGTATGGAATCGAAATATGATCTTACCATATGGAATTTAAAAGGAGGACTCGGTGACGGATTCAGGCTTAGACCCGCGAGGCCCGGGCCTAAGGTGGCAAATTTTTAGAGGCGCCAAAATTTTCCAGGCGGCAAGAAATTGAAATCGACATTGCTTCTTTTTATCAACTGTAAGACCGAATTTTAACGCATCTTTTTTTTATTTGACAACCTCAAGATGTCAAAATTAAAATGGTAGAATATTTTTTTTTAAATAATTAATCGTGTAAGGAGAAAAATTTAAAATATCTTATAAACAGGTACTAAAACAAATTTCGTTAAGTGTTGCCTTTATGTACTAACGTTAGATTTTTTATAAATTTTTCTTAAAAATTCTAAATGTAGCGTTTGTTTGCTCATCATTATAATATATACAGTGGCGCACACAGAGGGGGTCCGGACCCCCCCCAAAGCCCTTGATTTTTTTCCGATTGATTATAATTCTAAGTATATACTACATAAAATTTAATTAAGTATCTATTATTAATGATTAATTTTATTAATGAACTCTAATTAATTAATCAATAATTAGTTTTTTACTGTGTTGTTCCCTAAAATGGACAAAATCAAAAGGAGCATGATACAAGAATGGTGAACTTTCGACCCCGGACTCCCTCCCCCTTGAAAATTCCTGTGTGCGCTACTGTATATATATATATATATATATATATATATATATATATATATATATATATATTGTGACGGGGCATTCATCGCGTTTTTCATTAATGTCCTCTTGGGGTTTCTTTGGGGCCAAAATGGCAATCGTATATTAGTGATAGAGAAATTAATCTATAAAATTAGATTAAGTGGTCAAGTACGCGACTAGTTGTTAATACGTGTTGCGTCTTCTCATTCTAGATCAACTTACTTAATTATTATTGTGTATAAGATCTTAATAAACAGATTTTAGAATGAATAATTTGAGGTTGACATTTGTCCCATTAAACTGATTCTAAAATTAATGTGGCTCTCCACCCCTGGAATAGAGTAGCATTCAAAATATCCAAGTTTCTTAAAAACAGTCATTGAATTTCAACATATCTGTATTCATTCTGAGATTTGAATAATATATACGTATATAGGGAACGCAGGCAGAGAGAAAACTGTTGCCAAATATTTGAATGCCACTCTATTTTATTAAACATAAACAGATAAAATACATGCAAATTTATTCACGTGACAAATGTATTTAGATACATAAATAACAAAACAAAACAAAATACTGAAACTCATTGATTTTTAATTTCAGCTCAAAATCGACCGATTGCTTTTGCTTTCTCGGTTACTTTTTCGCGGCAATCCATCTATAAAAGAGTTTTTTTGGTGATTCAATTATGTATTAAGTTTATTTTAACCTTAATTGTCTTATCTTATCACATACCATTATCATTATTGGTTATTTAATTCACCTCTATCAGTTTTTCATTATTTATCTCAAAACCATTTCCTTTTTATCACTACTTCTCTCTCAAAAACGGGGATAAAGGAACCCGAGGAAAAAATTTTTCTGTTCTGTGAAAAAGAAAATTCCCATAATACCCCTTTAAATGACTAGTCGAAACCATGGACGTTCATATTAATCGACTTTACTAATCCCTCAACCATAACCAAACCTCCCAGCTCCATAAAAATCCAAAGATAAAAGAAAAGAGAAGAACAAAAAATCAAAGATGGCGACTCCCAACACCGCGTAACATAAGAACAATTTATTACCCCGCCAAATAACAATATTCGAAGCTGAAAAGACACCATTGGCGACCAAAAAATGGATTGGACGCTTCGAGGCATAATGCCAAAAAAAAATAAAAGATCCGAACTAGCTTGAATATTCCTGCTCTTGTCAGTCTTTTGTCCAAACATGTTTCTCAAAGTTTGTTTCAATCAAAAGGAATGAGATTTTTTATTTATTTTTTTACGACGGACAATATGTTTAAGGGTGAAATTTATGAGTATGTGCTTTTTTTTTTTTTCCTGTCTTGCGGTGTAATTTAGTGAGCGATTTAAAGGTTTAATTGGATGTGTAGGTTTTTATGAGTCAGCAAATGGTAAGTGGTGATTGTGTCGCTAGGAGTGGTGTAGTGATTTGTTTTTAAAAGATGTGTTAGTATATTTTCAATGTTGTAGTCTGTGTTGAGAAAATGATGGGAAGTTTTTTTATTTGTTTTGTTTTAATGTTTAAAGATAACATCAAATGTCGCTGAATGCTGTCAAATCCTACGTGAATGAATAGGGATGGTGATGTATACGAGTTGGTGAGGTGTTTCTTCTATTTTGTATCAGTGCTACCCTATTTTTCTTTGATTTTGAAAAAACTTAATTTAATAATCCAGTTTTATCCAATCCTGGATGTTTCAATTACTTGGTACAAATGAAACTAAATATAAACAAGTAATATATAAAAAAATATTTTAAAGTCAATTCCTACTTAGGTCAACAAAGATTTTATTTTAGTTAATTTTTATTAAATAATTTCAATTAATATAAATATGTATATACGTATGGCAGATCCACAATATTAAGTGGCAAAACACCTTTTATATTAACATTAAAAACTTTTTGACCGTATTAAATTTGTAATTACATTTTTTAATAAAAGTTGAAAAAAAAAAGAGTTTCTAGTGAAAACTAGTGAAAAAGGAATGCTGACGTCTAACTAGCATATAATTATTAACGTTAAGTTAAATCTTCATCACAAATTTTACAAAAGATGTTTTATCCAATGGTACTGCCATATAGAGGAATAATATCGAGTGAAATATATCTCTCAAACTAGAATAAATAAAATTGAATCAAATAATAATTATTTGAAAAAACAGTATTAATATCAAGTGTCATCCACTGCAAGTTTAAAAAAATGTATTTGAACTTGGGGAGATGAACAAAAAGTTTAATTAACGATTGGAAAATTTGAACAAGATATATAAATATATATAGGGAGAGTGTGAACTATAATAGTATAGAAATTTAAAAATAAAGACATTGGGATTCATAAGGTTTCAATGTGTTTGAAAGGAAAGTTCTATACGTTTCTTTAAAATTTATCAAATTTGCTTTATCAGTTATTTCAAAAATTTAAACCTTTCGAAACGATATTAAAATTTTTGGCATAATTTGTTAAAATTATTTTTCTTCTACTCTCAAACCCATGGAACATTTTTTCCGCAAATGTAGGTTCCGATTAACATTAATTTCTCCCTCCATGTAACCGCAGTGATTGATAATAGCAGCATAATAATAATGCACTTTTATTTGGATGGGTTGGTAAGAACTAAACATTATTTGTTGTTCGTACCAGTGAGCGGCATGCATAATGAGATATACCGTATTATGGTGAGCTTCTATTTTAAAATTGTCTATATCAGGGGTGTTCAACACGCAGCCCGCGGGCTACATGTGGCCCGCCAGTACGTAAGTTGCAGCCCGCCGACTCTTTTTTTTTAAGATTTTTTTAAAACATCAGGTGTTTAAAGTTTTCTTCACATTTTGAAATTTATTTGAGGTGAAATTTATATATAAATCTACAATGTATTTGCCTATTACCTGTTCTTGTTTTAAAATAAATCCTTTTTGATAATAGAAATGTCCTTTAGATTAAAATAGATTTATATTTTATCCATCAGTTACTTTTGATTTTACTATAGTAAATTACTTTTTAATAAATTCCGAATTGTGCATTATGCATATCCTTTTCTCTGGATGGTACATGATTCTCTGTGTGTGCGACTTACGTTTCGCCTCCTCCTTTTCTGTTTAAGAGTACCCAAAAAGCAAGAGGCAGTCAGAGATGTTTCTTAAAGTTTAAAAGAAATATTCACACAGGACTTTTAAGATAAAGGGCAATGTATACTTAATCGTTTACGAATGACAGCAAAATCAAATTTCAACAATGAGTAACGAAAGATCAATTCAATAGGAACACTGTAATTTTCAAGAAAATGGCAACTGTAATATTTTAAACATTATTTGATCTTCGCATTATTATATTGTATAAACATTATTATATTATCTATGACTGTATACATGAAAATAATGAAAACAATAATAATAATTCATTCTGCTTTAAATTTTCACTCCAATAAATGTTTTTTTGTTTCCAAATCTGATATAAAGGTACATATTTTTATGTGCATCCCGCGAGGTTATGTTTTTCCCAAGTGGCCCTCAAGGTCATTTGGGTTGGTCACCCCTGATCTATGTGTAAGTTTAAAAAACAGGTTTCCTTTTCGTAAAACCGGATTTATAGTTTCAAAATGTGAATCGGTTTTTAAGTTAACTGATTCTCTCTCTATACAAAACCTGTTTTCCAACCACTGAAGACGCAATTATATATAGATTCCGAGTTCCCAAAATTAAATCATTATAAACTCGATTCACACCAGATTAAATAAGGATTTTAAAATCAAAGAATAAATTCAAGGGACGTAAATAAAATAAATGGGGAAATAAATCCTAAATTAGATATAAATAACCAAATTGGAAATGTAGCTTAGAAGTATTAGTAAATTTATTTATGCTACAGTATCACACACACACACAACCACTATTAATTAAGTGTTACATACACTATTAATATTCCTAATCATTACTCAAGGTATTAAAATTATTTAACATCTAGACGCGTATTTTTGAATGGAAAATTTTAATACTGATATAAATGTATGAAAATTTCAATTGATTTGTTAAAACATACAGTAGTAAATTGTGACTTTTATTTAAAATGTTTAATTACAGCTAATAATGTAAAAATCTTTATATTAACTACCATCAGAAGTAATTATACATGCTTTCTGGAATAATTTACCCGGTTGCGCTTTAACAAAGGATAAATTTGTCAAAAATGTTTGACTTTTCTTTAGTTTTTAAAATAAAAGTGCATTTTTTAATATTTTAATATAAATTTTAAAATACATGCTTCTCCTCTTTGTTTCTTTTAATTATCAAGTTAAATACATCAAGTCTGATTTTATTTAAAATGTTAGTTTTGTCTTAAGAAAATTCGATCTTATGAAAACAATTTTTTTTGTTTTTATTTTTTAGTTTAAAGAATTTTTTTAAATACATTTTAAATTTTTACTTACAGCACGATACTAGTTTTCAAATAACTTTCGATCCGTATTTTTAAGGATTGGTGAAGAACTGTATAGCACTTCGTTTTTTAACTTTTTGCCCTTTATTTCAATTTATGCAGTCATACAAAGTGATGCATGTAAAGTATACAGCTATTATGTTAACATTTATTTACTATCTTTTTTACTATATTTAATATGTACGGTTTATATTATATTTTATTAGAGTATTTAAAATGTCCAGAGAAAAAAATGAAGACCGAAAAAACATGTTTATCTCATTGTGTTTTTATAAAATTACATGTGAACAAGTTTTTTATTTGGTGTTATATTCATGTGCATTCCATAGTAAGTTTTATAACTCACAAGATCAAATGTTAGTTTATTTATGATATTCAAAACATGAACCGTTCTCTTCATTGTCTTGAAATCATACTTTTCCCAATTTATTTATTTGGTCCACTCTTCTTTTTTAAGCAATTCCATTTTTATTCCGCTTTTTTATTTTTATTTCACATTTCCCTCTTCACTTCATTTTATCAGAGAATCTGATATATATCTTTAATGACACCTCGACTTAAAAAGGACTCAATACCCAATCTGAATATCTCTGCTTCTAATTACTTTTACACTGAAACAAATTTATTTTACGACCCGAAACTGCTTGAATTCCTTACTTTAAAAAAAAATCTAATATTCTCATAACTAAAAGCACGTTAAGCGTAACCATGGTAACAATCCAATCTTTCGAAGAAAAATTACTCATTCTGCCTGAAAAAGCAATCTTCTTCCCGTTGTGTTGTAATTCTCCTGGGTTATTATTACAGACAAACGTGTTAGCTTTTTTTTCCTTAGATCCCTCCTCCTTATTTTTCATGTAGATCCTCAACACTTTTAACGAATTAGATTGAGAATAACTCTTCTTTTTTTTAGTTGGAAAAACTTCATTTTTATTTAGCATAAAATGTGGAGTAGTGTCAAGGGATGATCTAAAGATTATTATTCCTGGTGATTTTTTTTTGTGGAATTGATCGTCTTTATCCTTTCATGAGCTTTAATTTATTATTCCGGTGATTTTATTTGCATTGTCAATCTGCTTTCATTCGGAACTTTCTCCGGTGTAAATCTGAGAAAATATTTGTTCTCGCATATATGTATTTTTAATCGCTGTTCTTCCGGAAAAGTAATAAAAGTGATTTATGTTACAATAAAATTAGGTGTTTTTTGTGTTGTAGAATATATTTAAACAAGAGTGTGTTGCTACATGCTAAATTATTTAAATGCATCCAATTGTATTTCTTTTACTATAACTAAGTTAATGTAAAACACTGCTGGACAATTGCTAAGGACGGATAACACTATCATCCATAGCAACCCAAAATGAAAGGAAGCAAAATGTGGAAAATTAGAATAAGTGCGGGATATTAGTAAGAAGTATGAGTATGCAATTTTTTTTTCCACGTCTGTTCATCATATGATCATAAGAGCTTTAAAGGTTTTGACGCGTGTGGACAGTTGTTGTTTCAAGTCAAAGTTTTACAGGAAAGATTTAATAGACGAACTTAAAATTTTTGGCATGTCTTCCCGACATCACATAGATGATTTTATGCGTGGCCGAATTATTGGAAAGATCGAAGAAGGGCGAAAAATAACAGATGTTGCCAGGGCGTTTGACATCGCTCACAGCGTTGTTTCACGGCTGTGGAAGTCATTTAAAACTATTGGAATGTGTAGTAGACGGCACGGGGGAGGTCGTGTTAGAAGTACGACGCCTGCAGAAGACAGATATATCGTCCTATCAGCAAAAAGGAACAGGCGCACCACAGCTCAGCAGGTGGCAAATCAGTATCTTGCTGCGTCAGGATAGCAGATCTCCCAAAAAACTGTTGCCAGACGTTTGAGGGGAGGAGGACTATACGCACGCAGACCTGTTGAGTGTGTGTGTGTCCCATTGACCAGACAGCACCGTACTGCCCGTTTGCAATGGTGTCGTGAGCATCACAATTGGACTGAACAGGACTGGTCGTGCGTACTATTCTCAGATGAGAGTAGGTTCAGTCTGTCATCGGATTGTAGACGCCAACTGATCTGGCGCGAGAGTGGTACTGCTTATCGTCCAGAAAATATCCAGGAAAAGGACCGATATCCGACATGCAGTATCATGGTGTGGGCCGGCATCATGATCAATGGCCGCACGCGCCTACATGTGGTTGCGAATGGGACTATGACGGGCCAACGATACATTGATGAAGTTCTACTTCCTCATGTGCGTCTTTTCCGTGGTGCTGTCGGTGATAAATTTGTTTTTATGGACGACAACGCAACATGTCATTGAACACTCGCTGTTCAGGATTGTCTAGACAGCGAGGGTATTCAACGTCTCGTACGGCCAGCGCGTTCTCCAGATCTAAACCCCATTGAAAATGTGTGGGATGCTTTGGGGAGGCAAGTTGCTGGTCGAAACTATCCTCCGACAAACAAAAACACCCTCATCCGTGCACTCACAGAGGAATGGGATAAATTGCCTCAATAGATGCTGGATAATGTTGTGCAAAGTATGGTACGACGTGTGGAATGTTGCATCACACTCCACGGTGAACATATCCCGTACTGATACCTTTCTTTAAGGTGCCTGCTGACTTTTAGATGCATTGTTCCATTTCTCCGCACGCAGATCAAATGAACACTTTTTTTTCTTTCAGATGTTTCACAGATTTGTACTTTCCCGAACAATAAATATTCTTTATTCTAATGTCTGAACAGTGTGGCAACTATGTTTTATCCTACTAGGCCTCTCATGTCTCGCTTAATGTTATGCTCCATAGCAATTTGTGATCCGTCCTTAGCAATTGTCCAGCAGTGTATTTAATACACTCATGGAGAAAAAAATTCGCGCACCAATAAAGAGTCGTTAAAATTACCCCCTCTAGCACGAATGCACGATGCGATACGATCGGGCATTGAGGCATACAAATTCTGTATGTCTTCAGACATTTAATTCCATATTTGCTGTAACCTTGCCTCTAGTTTGCTCAAACTCTTGAGATGCCCTACTCGCCGTCCCAAATGATCCCAGATATGCTCGATTGGAGTTAAATCTGGGGATCGGGGGTAGGCCAAGGAAGGGTAGTACCAGGGCGAAGATAGGCTTGTGACACCCTTGCGGTGTGAGGCCGAGCATTGTCTTGTTGAAAAGACTCCTGGGAGCCGCGTTGCGTTAGTGGCAACACATGTGGTTGCAGGATGTCATGGACATACCGCTGGGCTGTCATGGTGCCACAGATCAATACTAGGAGTGACCGTGTATTGTAGGCTATCACACCAGCTGTGGGAGCGGTTTGTCGTTGTAAAGCAAAGGCAGGATTGAGGCGTTCACCACGTTGTCTCCTCACACGAACACGATTGTTATCACTGCTGAGATTGAATCTGGATTCGTCGCTAAAGACACGACCTGGTTCTATTCCGCTGCAATCCAGTTTCCTCGTGCGCGGCACCACTCCAAACGGAGGCGTCGATGGGTGGGCGTCAAGGGCAGCACACGTAATGGGCGCCGCGATCCGAAATGTCCTTCATCCAGCCTTCGTATGGTTCGAGAAGACACAGGGGCTTCTAGTGAAGGTGAACCTGTGCCTGGATGGCGGCCGATGAAGCAGTTGGCTGTACGCATGCATTTCTTACGATGTGGTGGTCTTCTTGACGACTGGTCTGTTGAGGGCGTCCTGAGCCTAGTCTTCGTGTAAATGACATCTCTCGGATCCACTGGTCACAACACCTCTTCACAACACAATCAGAACGGCCTAATTGCCGTGCAACTCCCCTACCTGACTACCCTGCTTCCATCATGCCGATGATTCCCCCCTCTCAAACTGCAACAGCTGCTCATATTGTCTTCGAAAACGGCGTAATGGCATGTCTACCTCAGCTTTTCCTTTGTAAACGATTTAGCACACTCCTACAATAGGCGTTGAATAGGCGTCATTCTTTGGGCGTCCGGACTGTAAGAACAGTCCTCAATCCCATATCGTGATAGTCTATGATGCTGGGCTTGACAAAAGTGGTGTTTTCCATTCTGCTGAGTGGCATGTTGGTGATTGGTCGAGCGATGGAATCCGGGAGGCGTGGCTATGGTTCTTCATCTGGGTGGAAAGTTTTAAGAGTTTTTTGACTTGGATGAGAGCTTAGAGGTTGCTCTCTGATTGGATGCTGGTTACAGTGAACATTGACTCCAATTGGCTACCCTGGGGACTGAGCACACTCCTACAAGCTTTGGTTACCTGTTTTATACCCCCACGGAGAACGACGTTAAACGCCCTCTGCCAGCTATTCGTAATGCGCAATCATGCTACATTTCTAATCATTTGCATATCTCCCCGACATGTATTTTCATGCCAAGTTTCGTTACGATCCCGCAATTATTTCTTGGTGCGCTAATTTTTTGTATCCATGAGTGTATATGTATCTAATATATATTATAAATGCGAAAGTTTGTGAGTATCTTTGTGGGTCTTTCACGCAAAAGCAACTGAATGGATTTTAATGAACCTTTACAGTAATATAGCTTATACATCAGAATAACACATAGGCTAAAATTTATAAAGATATTGTGAGAAGTTTTCAAAATATAACGTCAATTGTCAAGAAAGTAGGAAAAATTTCTGCCATTTGCAAAAAAAAGCCCGTGACAGCATTCATCTATCTTTTTTATCCCTTCTGTTTTGTCTACGCCATACCTCAGTGTGCTTTCGCTTTTTAATTTATTCCGTTCATTAGTGTCATCACTATTTTTATTTCGTAATAAAACTAGATTTCGAAGGGAGAGGTGGTGGCAAGATTTTAACATAAAATAAATACAACAAAAAGTAATATTAATGTATTACACTTCCTGATATAAATTATTTACACTATTTTAAGCGTTCATTACACAAAATTTGTAACTATGACAGTGGAAGGAAAACTATGAAATTAAAATTAAATATCAAAATGTTTTTAACATTTAGTTTTTTTCTTTTTGAATGTTTTTTTTTCAGTACATGTAAATATATATCTACGCTTCCCCCATACTGTTCTTTTTATAACTTATATATATATATATATATATATATATATATATAATGTATATATATATATATATATATATATATATATATATATATATATATATATATATAAAATGTTTTTGAAAGTATTTCTATTTATTCATTACTATATTAATTATTTGTTAATTAAAAAAGTACATTCTCTATTATTTTGGATAATGATACATTTCAGAGACATTTTTAAGCTAGCTATAGAATATCGTTTTCTTTTTTATTGCTTCGCATTAATAATTTTTTAACTAATGCAATATTGTTTTTTAAAAGTTATAGATCGAAATTTGAAGCTATATTTTATCAATGAGGGGGAGGGGAAGAGGAAACAGTAATTTTACACTAAAAAACCGTGTTATGCCGGGCTAGAGGGAGGGGGAAAAAACCTGTCTTAAATCGAAAATATGTGGAACAAATTTCGAAAAAGGGAAATTTAATGAAATAATTTTAGAAATCACTCACATTGCGTGCGTACAAACACACACATAATTGCTGGCGTCATGAGGGAAAGAGAAAGCCCGTGCAAAGCCGGGCCATGCTGCTAGTTAGATTATATATTAGGAAGTTTATTTAATGATATCTGCTTATATTAATTATTCAAAGATTATGCATAATTTATGTAATATAATATAATTAGGTAGATTTTCTGTAATACAGGTTCTATCTTTAATATTTATTGTACGTATTTAGATTTATGAAATTTATTTTATAATAAAAGTTCGTTTCATTGCTTGAAAATCAATATAAAAACTAAATATTATGTTACGTATTGGTTTGTAATATAATTCTTGTCAATTATTTTCAATATTTCATTGCAATAAATTATTTAAATTTTTTGAGAGGAAAACAAATGTAAATCAGGATTAAAGAATGAGATAATGTTAATTGTTTTTTTTATTAGTTTTAAATTTCTCATTTTTGAATGAATGAAAGTTATAAAAACTTAAACTCGGTGGCGCAACACACCGTGAAGGCCAAGGCCTTCTGTGTCCATCTCAGTATACGAAACCATGGGGCGCTGAGGTGCATGAGCTGATTTCCTGATCAGGTGGTCAGCCTGAAGCGATGAGTCAGTCTTCTCCGTAACCGCCTCTGATTTACCTATACTACTAACTAGGGTCCAAGGGAAAGAAGTGGCCGCGGTAGCCGAGTGGTATAAGTATCGGATCGTGGCTGGCTTTGTCACGAGTTCGAGCCCAGTACCACTAAAGACCCGCCGTGTAGGGCAGCGATGCACGTTAAATCTGTCGAGAGCTGAAACGTCCTCCCATTGGTGTGGTGTGGTAGTTAGGAGAGGGGGGTGCCAGCTCAGGTGTCGTCCACGTCACTTGACCATGGTTCAAAATTACGTGGTCCGTCGCCAAAAGCCCTCGTGTTGAACAGTGCGACGTTAACATTCACTCACTCACTCACCCAAGGGAAAGAAAATAGAGTAATAATAAGATTTCATTATAATATTAAAGATAATAATAACACTAGAAGAGAGAGCGTTACTATAAGACTAGGTTACCAATACTAAATATGAAGTAAAAAATACCTAGGGGACAAAATAAATCTATTTGATGAAGTTTCGTGTAAAAACTTTGCATATATACACAAATTGCATGCACAGCATTTCAAATATTTTGTTGTAAAAAAAAGCACTTTCCAGTATTTATCGGCATTAAGTAACTCTGTGTCTTTAAGATATTTAAAACTTTCAGTTCTGATAAGTTAAATTACTTTTCTAATTGTGGGGTTTTAAATATACACTACCTTTCTCTTCTTTTTTTTTTTGGGGGTAGAATTTTTTTCTACATAAGTTTTTTTTATTACCCAAATTCCATATATATATGTATTTATATATTGTTTACCTACGTTCACATTTAATCGATTCAACCATTTTCTGGAATTCATCTCGTAGGAATTAACCAAAATACCAGAAATAATTTGAAAATAGTACATTGAATTCAAACTTTTTTTAACAAAACTTATTTCTCGAGTATAGTTTATGAAATTATAAAATTCATATATAAAACTCCACTATTAAAAAGTGTCCTGCAATCAACGAGATGCATCGTAAAAACTTTTTATGAATTATACTGGTATTAATTTACGTTTTTAAAACTAATTTCATGAGATATTTATACAGAAACTCATTAAAAAAAAGTTTTTTTTTAGCTGTGAAAAGTCCCCCCTCAGTTTGATATTTTTTTACTTCTAATTTTTTACCATTATCGTTATAGCAAATATGTTTAAAAGCTTTTTTGCGTCGAATAATAGGACATCTTTTTATTTTCACTTTTTTTCCCCTACAATCGTAATTAACGTGTATACGGAATAAATTGTAAATTAATTCTTTCAAATCTTTGTGTAAGTTTCGATTTCGGAAATCTTAATTCCCTTGGGAATTCTGGAATGTGTGTTTCTAAGGAGATACAGAGAGAGTATGAAAATATATTAACTAAAATCCCTTAATTTTATTTACTAGGAAATATATATTACCATTTAATGGAGTTATTTCTCGATTACTTTTGATTAAATCTGTGTCTCTATACAAATTTATTTCTAAAGAATTCAATCCTTAAATAGGAGCTTATCAATTCGAAAAATATTTATTTGGGAAAATGGCTTGATTTTAATTTAAAAAAAATGTGAAAATAAAAGTAAATGAATATGTTTCTATAAAATGTGGAAAAGCTTTTAAATAATGTATATCATTAAAATTCAGAAGTTATTTACCGATAAGAGTTTTCTATTTTTGTTAAAATTTGTGCAAATGTCATAAATATGCAACTTTTAACGATTTCATAACGAATATTTTTGAAGCTTAAATAATTTTAAATCCATAATATTATTTGCTGGAAAATGCCTGTTTTGGGGATTTTATTATTTTCGATTTTGGAGTTTGAATCACCGTTTTTCAGAAGTCACGCTATTGTTATTAATGAAGTTATGTGAGGAAAGTAAGATGGATTTGTCATCCATATTCCAACATCCGTACCAAGCCATGTTATAATATTAAGATACAATTCAGTTAAATAAAATAATAAATAGGCTTTATTATTCCATAAAGTTGTATGGCCGTGGTTGCCTAGTGGTTATGGTCGCAAAGTCGTGGCCTGCGTGTCGTGGGTTCAAATCCTGGTGTTACTGAAGATCTGTCGTGTAGAGGAGGCAGATGTACGTTAAACTGTTGACTCCGGTAGCTTAGCGGTAGCGTGCCCACTTCGTAAGCTTAAGGCTGCGGTTTTGACCCTGGCTGGAGTCGATAGATTTTCTGGTTGTGAAAATCGTAGGTACGCATGTTGCATGATTATGTGGCATGTTAAATATATCTTGAGTATCAATTTGACTCTAATACTCTAGGCAAAATTAAATCAGGGCAATATTCAGTATCCAACGAGAGCTCGAATTAAAATAATTCAAGCGTCCAAATGTGGTAGCGAGATCCGCCACTAGATGGTGCCACTACTGAAATAGATCTCAGATTTGGGGACGACGTGTCTGCAAAGGCTTAGTTGCTAACATGCACTCTATTGGGAAAAAAAGAAAAAAGAAGTTGATTTTGAACTCGACAAATTTAACGTACTCCTTTTGACGTGATGTGTTAGTTTGGAGAGAAAGAAGCCATCCCAGGTGTCCTCCTCGTCAATTGACCAAGGCTCAAAAGTCCATTGCCAATAGCTCTCATGTTTTATAGTGCGAAGTTAATATAATTCTCATTCAATATATATATATATATACATTGATCGATTGGTATCGAAAGTATCGATTGGTCTCATCGTTACTTTGAACCTCCTCTCAGCGAGATGATAGTTAATGTATTCCATTTCTTTAAATAGAATTTTTTAAACTCAGCTAGGGTTTTTCCATCTGCTCAATTTTGGAATTTTTGTCTTTTCGAAAGATTTGTGGAGTAAAAACGGATGATAATCGAATGGTATTAGGTCTGGGTAATACTGTGGATATAGTAGAATTTCCCTGCTTATTTCAGCAATTTTTTTGGCAGATTGCCAAAGCACTATATAACTTTGACATTGTATTGCCGTAGGATTAGGTTCTATTAGCCAGCAATACATTACTTCTCCAATACTTAATTCAAATCACTCCTTTGTTGACAACAGTTTGTCAAACTAAATTTTCTTTGAGTCTGGAAAGTTCATATAGTATATAGTGTAATGTTCATGAAGTATATATATATATATATATATATATATATATATATATATATATATATATATATATATATGCGAAAGTGCATGTGTATATGAATGCGTATATGTGTGTGCCTCAGTGACGTAATGGAGAGCATTTAGGCCCCCTGAAAAGTCAGGTTCCGGGCCCCCCAAGTTGGATTTTACAAAGGGAAGGTACTAAGTGGTAGTCAGGCTTCTGGCTCCCTAGAACCTTGGGTCCCCCCTGCGATGCGCAGGTTAATGCGCCACTGGTGTGCCTGTATATCTATGTATGTGTATATATGTATATATAAATGTAGTGTGTGCAGTGGCACACACAAGGGGGGTCCTGGGGGTCTGGACCCCTCCCCCAAAGCTCTTGATTTTTTTCCGATTGATTATAATTCTAAGTATATAGTACATAAAATTTAATTAAGTATTTTTTATTAATGATTAATTTTATTAATTAATGCTAATTATTTATTCAATAATTAGTTTTTTACTGTGTTTTGTTCCCGACAATCGACAATATCAAAAGGAGCATGATACAAGAATGGTGAACTTTCGATCCTGGAGCCCCCTCTCTTGGAAAATCCCTGTGTGCGCTACTGAGTGTGTGTATATGTATATGTATATATATAGTACGTGTGTGTGTGTATACATGTATTTTTTTAAATATATGTGCGTGTATATATACATTGATCAGCAACTGCTGATGAACTCGTATAAATGTAACAATAATAGTTATATCAAAAATCAATAACCTATGTTTTATCTTGAGTATAATCAAACCCAGACAATTTTTCTCTTTAAGGTATCCGACTACTTGCGACAACTTTTTTTGAAAAAAAGGAAATATGGAGATCTTTTTTGTGATTTTTATATTTATATAGTATATTTTAAGGAAAAAATCCCAAAATTGGTAAAAGAAAAAAAAAAAAATTATTATTATTAAAATGGGAAAAAACTAGTAAAAATGTACGAAAAATTACATAAACGAGGCCCGCTCTCTACAAAGATTTTATCAACAAATTCTCAATTTTTCAATTTTGATGTGTTACTTTGTTATTCCTGTTTGAAGTGATCTTCACGATAAGAAATATATTAATTTTTACAAAAACTAGAGCACTTTATCTAAGTCATTATACGAAATTGCTTAAAAAACATTGACTATATTCAAATAAAGAGCTGCAAATTTTGAAATAAAACAGTTATTGATAAATCTGAAGATTAAAACACTTCTACTGTTATGCAGAACATAAGCAAAAAATTTCAGCTAATTATTTTCTAAACTTTTTGAGCAATCGCGGTCCCCGTTTGAGTTTTTCGAAAAAACACGTTTCTCGTAAAACGCATTTCAAAGTTTGACATCTTGTGTAAAGTTATGGCATTTTCTTTTACTAAAACCCTTGTAGTTTTTGTTCTAGTGGAGGGAAAATAAAGTATTTGGTATTGTTATTAAGTTAATAAAATGGTCTATAAAATAAAATCATTAAAATTTTTTGCCGATTTTTGAAAAAAATCATGGTTTTAGGGTAGTCGGATACCTTAAGTCGTCATCAAAATATAAGAGTTAATTGTTTGTCTATTTATTAATTCGAACTTACAACAAACACTACACAGTTAATACAACCATGTTGACCTTTTAACAACGTTTTCTCTAAGCTTAAACAGGTGGAAACAAATCCTCCATCTTCTCAAAAAAAAAGTCACCATTAGATACATTCCCTATAAGATCAGACATCTGAAGCATCTGATCCAATTTTGGTATAGGTGTTCTTGGGCAAAAGAACATACTCTGACACAAGGATAAATCTTTCTTTCAGCCATCTATGAAATAAACGAGAAAAAATGTCTCCTTCAACTGAGAGGAGAGAAAAAATAAAAATAAGCTCAAATCGTGACACAAAGTCTGCCTTAAGGTATTCCACGACTTCAACTCCCCCCCCCCATCATAGAGGAAGGTGGAATGCAGTTGGAAGTGTCACTAATCTCAAGGAGAGTTTTTTGGGGATGAGGAGAGGAATTTATTTGAGGGGGTGTTGAGGAAGAAATGAAAGATCGGATTCTTATTTCGCCAAATTTCACATCATGTAGAGAGATGAAAATCTAGGGGTTTAGGATAGAGATGAGTAAAATAAAGTTTTATTTTCTCTTTCTGTATTTGTTTGGAAAAGTACGTGAAAAGGTCATCAAGTTAGGTTTTGTTTTTATTTATAAGCCATGTTAGATGCGATCGTTTTTTTTTTTTTGTTTTTTCAAGTTTTGGTTTTATTTTTTATTTTTTTCACTGGCATCCTGTTTGCTTTAATATTTTTCTAAAAATATTGATCAGAAACGAAAGTCATTTTTGTGCTCTGTTACGAGTATCGCACGAGTCATTTCATGTAATTGTTTTCATTGTTATTTTTGGATTATTTTTTATTAGTAGTATATTAATTTTTTTTAAAAAAAATTAACATTAAATTTTATTTTAGAATACGTTAAAAAAATTTTTTTTTTTTTTAAAAAAAACCTTTTCCTTTTTTGCTTTTGTGTGAGAGTGTAGTTTTCTTTTCTTTTAAAAACATTTTTGAAGCTCATCAAATTCGTTACTTTTTTATTTACAGAAGCAAATAATTTTTTTTGTTAGGGACGGCATTTGCTGAGGAAGTGAGAGTTTATTGACACCGCGCTATGAAGCGACACGATAGCTACTGGTGAAATACCCTCGCAACTTTGAACCACGAATGAATGAACATCAAGTTTAAAACTACAAGTTTAACCCTTTATCTACCGCATTATACACTGCTGGACAATTGCTAAGGACGGATAACACTATCATCCATAGCAACCACAAAGTGAAAGGAAGCAAAATGTGGAAAATTAGAATAAGTGCGGGAAATTAGTAAGAAGAAGTATGAGTATGCAAATTTTTTTTCCACGTCTGTTCATCACGTGATAGCGTTCATCAGAGCTTTAAAGGTTTTGACACGTGTGGACAGTTGTTGTTTCAAGTCAAAGTTTTACAGGAAAGATTTAATAGACGAACTTAAAATTTTTGGCATGTCTTCCCGACATCACATAGATGATTTTATGCGTGGCCGAATTATTGGAAAGATCGAAGAAGGGCGAAAAATAACAGATGTTGCCAGGGCGTTTGACATCGCTCACAGCGTTGTTTCACGGCTGTGGAAGTCATTTAAAACTACTGGAATGTGTAGTAGACGGCACGGGGGAGGTCGTGTTAGAAGTACGACGCCTGCAGAAGACAGATATATCGTCCTATCAGCAAAAAGGAACAGGCGCACCACAGCTCAGCAGGTGGCAAATCAGTATCTTGCTGCGTCAGGATAGCAGATCTCCCAAAAAACTATTGCCAGACGTTTGAGGGGAGGAGGACTATACGCACGCAGACCTGTTGTGTGGGTCCCATTGATCAGACAGCACTGTACTGCCCGTTTGCAATGGTGTCGTGAGCATCACAATTGGACTGAACAGGACTGGGCATGCGTACTATTCTCAGATGAGAGTAGGTTCAGTCTGTCATCGGATTGTGGACGCCAACTGATCTGGCGCGAGAGTGGTACTGCTTATCGTCCAGAAAATATCCAGGAAAATGACCGATATCCGACATGCAGTATCATGGTGTGGGCCGGCATCATGATCAATGGCCGCACGCGCCTACATGTGGTTGCGAATGGGACTATGACGGGCCAACGATACATTGATGAAGTTCTACTTCCTCATGTTTGTCTTTTCCGTGGTGCTGTCGGTGATAAATTTGTTTTTATGGACGACAACGCAACATGTCATTGAACACTCGCTGTTCAGGATTGTCTAGACAGCGAGGGTATTACAGTGTGGCAACTATATTTTATCCTACTAGGCCTCATGTCTCGCTTAATGTTATGCTACATAGCAATTTGTGATCCGTCCTTAGCAATTGTCCAGCAGTGTAATTTACTACAGTTTTTTCATGAAATATTTTTTTTGAATCATTACATTGAAAATTAAAGGATATACATAAACAAGTACTCAACTTTGGGGAATTTAATCCGCTAGAGATAATTAATTAAAAATATTAAACTGTAAAGTTAATTATATACACTGTTCGCTTAAAATAAACAGTCAAATCGTTTTCTAAGGTCTTCATTAACATACAAAAAAATAAGGCCCTTACCTTTTGACTGTAACTATATATATATTTTTCGGTGCAAAAATAACAATCTTCGCAATTCGCTGAAAACGCCATCAGCTGAAAACGCAATTTCTGCTATAAAACTATTCGCCTTCCCCGCTAAAATACTCATCATAAAACCCGTGCTGCCATATATCTTGGAAGAGTGGATTTCAAATAATATTCCTGCGAAGTTTCGTCACAGTATTCTTAAAAATGGTTATTCCATGTAATTTGAAAGTGAGTGGTACTTATAAGTACCGTCGGTAGATAAAGGGTTAAAAAAATTGTATTTTGAATTGTATTAATTGTAATTTTGAACGTCAGTGTATGAATAAAAAGTATTTTATCAACGATTGAAAATTTGAAAAAATATATGGGGGGGTAAACTAATAGTAGGGAAATTGAAAAATGAGCATTTAGAAATTAAATAAATGAATATTTAGTTTAATAAATAAAATGAATATTTATTTTAATAAATGCTTCGAAACTATATTCATTTTTTGTGAGTGTCGTTCTCAGACAACTTTATTTAAAAAAAAGCTTAAATTGTGTCAACTGAAACGTTTTAAAACATAACTGTTCACTGTCGACACTAAAAGAATCTTCAAAATTTCACTAGTACGAGAAAACTATCGATGGGAAAAATAAAGTAATAGAATCACACAAAATCCAGGAGAATTTAATCAAGTAATTTCCCCTACAAGTATTTCCCCAAATTTCCCTATAATGGTAAACTATGCGGAAGTTGAGATGCTAAAATTAAACGATACCGCAGTAAATTATGTAGTCGCTGCTGGTTATCAGATAATCAATTATCATCTTATTGAAATTGCTCTTTGGCTAAATGTAATGGATAATTTCCACTTTGATGCTGGGAAGGGGGGAAATCAATTCTGCTTTAGATAGATGGTAACCATAAAGTCAAAACATGATGTGCTAATTGGATAATTGTACCTTTTTCGCAGATTATTTAAATAAAATGGATTTTACACCCTTTTGCTGTAATGAAATATTATGTATTACTAAGTTTTAATACAATGAATTTCATTTAACTAATGTTGCAGAATAATACGAATCGTTTTATTCATATTAAAATAATTATAATTGATTTCATTTAAGAGCAGTTGATTTTAATATTCTTGAATTGATACATAATATTGTTTTGGGGCGTGTGTTGATAAAGAAATATATGTGTGACTTTTAAATTCTGTTTTTTAAAACTTTTTTAATTTTTATCTTTTTATTTAATACATTTTGAAGTGTCGAGAAGTTTTATTGAAAATTAAATTGCATGCTTTATCTTAGTTATTTTTTTCTCTGAAATATGTCCACATAATTATTCTAAAATTTGAAATACTTGAATAAAAATTTTTGGTACTTAGCCGCTTCGTCGACACAAATCTCGCCAAGCAGGCTTTTATTGGCTTTAACACTCAATATACACACAAAAAATGACAATAAAGATCAATTCTCATTGAATTTTCATCCATTTTTGATGTAATATGAAAGACTTCACTGATAGAAAAGACCGTGACTTGTTCTGAGAATGTGGTGGTAAAAGGGTTACCAGCGGGAATATTTCATTTGGCGTTGGTTGTATCATTTTAGCGACTTTATCGCCTCCGCCGGCGAAACGGAAAGTACCGAATTTTTTAGAATTTAATAAAGGGTGTTTTTTGAGAGGTATAGAACTTTAAATTGCAGTAAAACAACGATGTATTATTCGATTGACATGAATTTTTTTTATTCGAAAGATAATCTTGTGGCATTACATTTTAAATATGATTTCTGGCATAGGACTGCCACGGCTGGCTCGGATGTAGTCCAATCTGGACGTCCAATTTTCGATGACTTTTTCCAACATTTGTGGCCGTATATCGGCAATAACACGGCGAATGTTGTCTTCCAAATGGTTAAGCGTTTGTGGCTTATCCGCATAGACCAATGACTTTACATAGCCCCACAAAAAATAGTCTAGCGGTGTTAAATCACAAGATCTTGGAGGCCAATTCACAGGTCCAAAACGTGAAATTAGGCGGTCACCAAACGTGTCTTTCAAGTAATCGATTGTGGCACGAGCTGTGTGACATGTTACGCCGTCTTGTTGGAACCACAGCTCCTGGACATCATGATTGTTCAATTCAGGAATGAAAAAGTTAGTAATCATGGCTCTATACTGAATGGCCGCGGTAGCCGAGTGGTATAGGTATCGGACCGTGGCTTGCTTTGTCACAGGTTCGAGCCCAGTACTCCTAAAGACCCGCCGTGTAGGGCAGCGATGCACGTTAAATCTGTCGAGAGCTGAAACGTCCTCCCGTTGGTGTGGTGTGGTAGTTAGGAGAGGGGGTGCCAGCTCAAGTGTCGTCCACGTCACTTGACCATGGTTCAAAATTACGTTGTCCGTCGCCAAAAGCCCTTGTGTAGCTGAACAGTGCGACGTTAATATTCAATCAATCAATCTATACCGATCACCATTGACTGTAACGTTGTGGCCTTCATCGTTTTTGAAGAAGGATTCCAGCAGCCCATAAAGCGCACCAAACAGTCAGTTTTTCTGGATGTAACGGTGTTTCGACATACACTTGTGGATTAGCTTCACTCCAAATGCGGCAGTTTTGTTTGTTGACGTAGCCATTCAACCAGAAGTGCGACCATTATTTTCAAAATAAAATTGCACAATTTAAATGCGTTGTTCAGGCGTGAGTGTATTCATGATGAATTGCCAAACCAAACTGAGAGTAAATCACTTGACAGCTGTTAAATCGGTCGCCATCTTGGAAAGTAATGCCAACTTAAACTTCTATACCTGGAAAAAAAACACTCTTTACATATGAATGAAAATTATTAAATTTCGCTACATTAATATTTAAACCTAGTTCGGTAAAATATACGTTAGAAATACTAAACTTTTAATGGAGCCCAATTGCTGAAAGCTCTAATTTTTATTCGACTTTTTGAAAATCAGTATGAATAGCATGTAATATGTGGGGATATCATACCCAAGACAGATTTGGGGAGATATTCATAAGGTTTTGAGTTTTTAGTGTATTTTTTTATTTATATTTAAATTGTTCCTCGGGAATAAAAGTAATATCTTATAAATTCAACTCGTATTTAAATATGAACAGAAACATAACAAATAAGAAATTTAAAATCATGTCTTGAAAAGCTGGAACTTTCCTGTGAAATTTTTTTCGAGGACAAAGGGAGAGATAACAAACACTTTGAATTATATTTTCTATGTGAATTTCTTTATTGTGCATTAAAAATATAGTTTTGTCTTCAAGTAAAATCTGATTGTTTAAAATTATCTCCGTTATTTTGAATTCCTGTAAAAAAAAAACTACTAAATATGTTTTCTAGAAGAAATGTTTCGTAGAACAAGGGGTATGTCGTGTGGTAAATAGCAATTTCTGAAAACTTAAATGCATTTGTCTACGTTTTAATTACGTACTACTTGAAATATAGCTTTTATGTGGAAAAATTTTTGTAATTAAGAAGTAAGGGAACTTTTTATAATTGTTTTAGTTAGATTCATAAATTTTATTCTGTTTCAAGTTAACATTTTTTTTAAATGATTTAAATATTTTGTTTCAACGTTAATTCAAAATTTACTCAGTGAAACAAACAATTAAAACATTACAACTTTTTTCAAACATTCTGAATTATTACACAAACCCACACAAAACTTAAGCAAATTTAAAATTTTAATTAATACATATTGAGCTATATAGTAATAGAATTTTAGTTTTACGTTCATTAATAATTCATGATTTTACTTTAAAAATGGTCTTCTCTGCAGTATGTAATGCTGCATCTTTCTTTGTGAATATTTAACCTTTAATAATCACACAGCCAGCTGGCACTATTTAAACATTATTTATCTGTGTAATATTGCAAGTATTATTAGAGATTTATGTGCTCCGACCACACCGTAATAATTTATTTCGTGTTGTAAATGTGTATGTAATATATGCTTATATATAAAAAGGAAACCATTTACTACCGTAATAGAGAAGACAGATTAATTACGACGCTCCATGTAACCGCATCCATGTGTTAGAACGTTTTAGACTAAGTACCACTTTTTAATTATATTAATGCTGCTATATGCATCCGTATGTCTTTTCAACCTTATAATAACGCACTGTTTACTTTGTAATATTGAGCGTTCCTAAAATGATCTCTCTCTTTTTTTTTCCACATGTATTCAATTTCTAACTTAAATTTTTTCAGTTTGAATTATTTGTTCGTAAGGTTGTGTGATTTTTAGAGGAAATGAAAAATTAACTGCACACAGCGTGATTCTTATTTAATATGTAAAGATTATGAATAGTGGCGCACACAAAGGGGGCGGACCCCCCTTTCCAAAAAACCCTTAATTTTTTTCCGATTGACTATAATTCTAAGTATATAGTACGTAACATTTAATTCAGTATTTGTTATTATTGATTAATTTTATTAATTAATGCTAATTATTTATTCAATAATTAGTTTTTTACTGTGTTTTGTTCCCGAAAATCGACAAAGTCAAAAGGAGCATGATACAAGAATGGTGAACTTTCGACCCCGGACCACCCCTTGAAAAATTCCTGTGTGCGCTACTGCTTATGACGATTAATATTTTTTTTTAAAAAAAAGTTGGATAATGTTTAGAATATTACTACTCCCATGTTTTACTTATTTATTCTTCAGGATATAATTCCTTCATTACATTTCAACAAGTACAATAATCTAAAATAAAGATTTTTTGTTCGGGATCGCAAATTTTCAAAGGGAATTGGTAAGAAATAACTAAAAAAGCAAATTCATTGTTATTGACCCAGTGAAATATATACATATATGTTACCGTTAAGTGTGAAATCCGTTATTTCGTAGAATAACTAGGTATTTCATTAAACAAATGGACAAGTTAGTTAAAGTATATAAAATTAATTAATTCTACGATTTAACAAGGTATTCTATGGAACAACGACTACCTGATCGTTAAAGTATGAAATACAGCACTCGAAAAGTTATTTGAACTGGTTCTAGCTACTTTTAGTCAATTTTGAACCCCAGTTCAAAGTGTCATCGCAGCAATCCTTGCTCTAATAAATAATGAAAAGTAAAATAAAAAGTATTTCATAAAATTAAATTAATAAATAAATTAGTTTACATGACGTTTGTTTTTATGAAACAACAGTTTTTCATCCCGACATGTATTTTTTTAAAAAAATATTTAAATATAACTATTTCTGTGTGCAACATATTCTTTTTTTCTCTTTCTGTTTAACTATTTGTGACGAACTCTAGACACGTTCTGAAACTCTAGGTGGCAACGCGGACTGATCCGAAGCACTGCGCATGCGCGAGTGCCAAGCCAGCGTCAGTCGGTGATTACCTCTCGATGAGAGAGGTCAAATTTTGTGTGCTCCATCCGTGAACATAGTGTGGATATTTGAAGAGTCGGTGATTACCTCTCGACCAGAGCGGTCGATTTTGTGTACTCCGCCAGTGAGCGCAGTGTGGAAATTGGGATTCAGCGATTACCTCTCAACGAGAGAGGTCAAGTTTTTGTGCTCCATCCGTGAGCGTAGTGTAGAGATTTGGAGAGAGTAATTTCCTCTCAACGAGAGAGAATGTATTTTTAGCTCCCTCAGCGAGTGTAACGGATTATTTAAATACAAATGTCATAACTCGGAATATTAATGATTTTTACTTAAAACGTATAAATAGTGTAAATATTTAATGTCTGTGAATTGTCCTGTGAGTGTGAAATAAAACCCTCAAAATGTCCATCAAGTGTCATCGCTTATATGGCTAGGACATTACATAATGTTAGCAATATGAGCAACAATAAATTATATCTCTCTCTCGTCTGCTTTTACTAGCAGCGCACACTGGAATTCCTCAAGGGGGAGATCTAGAGTCGAAAGTCCACTATTCTCGTATTATGCTCTAATACGCCGCCCAACATATTCTTTTGATTTTGTCTATTTTCGGGAACAAAAAACCGTAAAAAATTCATTATTGAATAAATAATTAACATTAATTAATAAAATTAATTATTATAACTGATACTTGATTAAATTTTACATACTATTATACATAGGATTAAAATCATTCAAAAAAAATCAAGGACTTTGAGGGTGGTCTCGACTCAAGGACCCCCTTGTGTGCGAGACTGGCTATTACGTGTTCTTTTTCATTTAATTATCCGCAATAGGAATAAAATGTATTTTTCTAGATATTGCGTTGCTATTTATGATAAATGAATATAAAAAAAAATTGAAACTTTTTGTTTATTTTTCATTTTAACGGTCTGTGATTAGTTATTTCATAGAACAACTACTTATTTTATAGAATAACTAGGTAAAGTATGAAATTTTTCGTCTATTATATACTTTAACTGACTTATCTAGTTATTTAATGAAATACCTAGTTATCCTATGAAATAACGGATTTCACACTGTAACTGTAACATATACGCAAACCGGGAATAAGCCAAAATAATGAATTGTTACTGAGCACAGCGGTTGGATATTTATTAGTTTAACCTGCAAAATAATTATTCCCATCAAAAGCTCACCCTGCGATTTTAGCCATCTTCATTCTGTCATTACATTGCCAAAGATAATTAATATCACAAACTCCCTCTAGGGTACTGTTGCCATAATCAACTGAAGCGCAACAACCCTAATAAACATCCAATTGAGATAGATGAACGAGACAATATTGTTTTAGTACCGCCCTGATGCCAAACAAAAAAAAAAGGGATCCCTACACACCTCCCACGAAAAAGATCCGACGTACAACTCTGGCCAATTACCCCCTTCCCCCATACAAAAATCGGCGACAACATAGTGAAATTTTTCTTCTCTTTTAGAATCAGATTTCTTTCCTTCTATTACATCATTCATAGTCTTTTTTCAAAAAAAATAAATAACGAAAAAATGTCTTAACGGTATTTCGTCTCAATTTTTCTCACTTGTGCCTGGCCTCTATTAAAATCGGGAGGGGGCTTCACCTGCTAGGCCCACCCCCGCCTGTAGTTTGGGCTCTCTCTCTCTCTCTTTTCCCCCGTCTCAACCTTGCTGCCCCCATTAATCACAAGCAGACTCTTTCCCTTGGTTGATAGGGTTGCCGGAATGGTTCAGGGTTATAATATTTGGCAGAATAAGTCCTTGTTTGGCAAAATTTCAAAAAATGTGGAAAGAAGTGGAGTAATAAAAATAAAAGCCATAAAATAAATGCTTTGTTACAAAAAATGAAAATAAAACTTAAACTTTTGAGTAAAACTGAAAATTAAACGTAAAAATGTTTAACGTAGTAAAAAAATTTTGAAAAAGATGTTATAAGTCATTAAAAAATTATTTCCCGTATTCATTTTTTTACATGACATATTTGTATTATTTAAAGTATTAAAAGCAATATGCGAAAACCGTCACGTAATTATGACAATGCATTGAAGTGCCAAAACAAAGAAATCACCATATTACTTTTAAGGAAGTAGTTAAAAGTTAAAAGAAAAATTAGGATTTTTACAAGATAATGCAAACCTACAATGAAATACGTTAAACGCGAAATAATACAACGGTCTCAACAAACTGTTATATATTTTCACATGCGTTTTGCTTCTGTTAACACGAAACGAAATTCGCTTAACACGAAAATATTTTCCTTCGGGGAATGAACAAATTGCGGAAAACACCAGCCGCGCAGGCGAAATTTAAGAGGGTTGTGGAATGAAAGAAAGGTGGTATCACCTGCTTCATAGAACGGAGGCTAACTTGGCTTTGAAAACCCCTCGGAATAGCCTGTGACACGAGCCAATTTTGTTTATCTAAGCTACTTTCACCCTCCACCCCCTACAAACGCCACACAAAAACATCTCAGCTCTCATCAGTTGTCTTTGGAATTCGGATTTGTAAAGTTAGATGATATATTCTTACACGAAAAAGCGTAAGTTTCCAATGATAATTGATAACTTCCCGGCACACCCCAACGTATTGAAACCTATAACGCTTATCTGTTTGCCTCCGGATACAGCAAGTGTCTTGCAGCCTTGTAATCAAAGGATTATGCAATACAAGGTATTTTTCTACTGGAAGCAATTATCTAAAAATTATTTACTCGCATTCGAAGTTAATAAAGATTTCCCGATCACTTTATTACATGCTCGTAGATGTAAAAATGTACTTTAATAAACTTAATTTTGTTGAATATATATATTTTTTCTTTTTTACAGTATCTTTTAACACGAGAAAATACTTCAGTCCCCTCACTTTCGTGTTAAACGATTTTTACTGTATTTGAGTTAATAAAAATATCGTCCTCGTCACGCCATAATGATTCAAAATTAAGAGATTTTTCACAAATATTCCTCGTGTAGCTTTGAAATGCGTTGTTAGTTATCAAATAATTAATCGGTCAATAGTACATAGTTTAATTTGCATGGTTTGTGTACACAGTTTGTTCGTCTCAGTAAAGGATATTATACATAGTTAAGCCCCAAATTTTTGCACTTGATGTAAATAGTATTTAGGGGGAGGGGGATTCACATTTTAGAATACTTAATTGTCGACTTTTCTAAAAGCTCAAAGTTTTGCTTGGGGAAAATTTTGAATTCTAAACAATAATATCACTACTCCATATGCAAGATTATGCAATTATGTTATTTTCCCATTCTTTTGAGCGCAATTACTTCATAAAATCAAAATTATTCATGACTTAAAACAGTGATTTTCTACCATTGCGCCTCGGCACTTTTGTGTACCACCAAATTCTTGAAATGGACCGCCAAATTTTTGTAAAATTATTAATTATTCTCTGAGAAAATTTTTTTTAAAAAAATCCAGAATTAATTTGGCTGTTTTATAGAAATAAACTATTCATTAAATTGTTATTGACCATTAGAGGAGAGAGTTATTTATTACTTCCCAAATAAAGGAAGGAAAAATTTAATGTCACTCTGTAATGATCGAGATTTAATTTCAAAACATTCGAAAGACTTAGTTAAATCATATTGGATTAAAATGAGAAAAGATTATCGTATAACAGCCAAAAAAGCTTTGTTTTTGCTGTCGTATTCTTCCCCAAGGAAAGGAATGAAAGTTGCCAGAGCCTGACACAGGTTGGACATCTCTACGATAGATGGCGACACCACCTATCTCCACCTCCACAATTTAGGTATGGAACTGGAGGAAAGGGAAATATTCTCTAGCCCGTGGTTTTTGCTGCGACAGACCACGAGACTTTCGGACCCACAGATTTAACAAGCACGTACTTCGTGTGTACTCGGGGTATTTGGTGGCATCGAACCCAAACCCTCCGGTTTGGAGTCCTATGCTCTAACCAATAGGCTACTCTCGGCCCTAAAAAAGTTTTAAGTATATATAGTTTTATTATTGCAATTTTCTACATCTTATTTCTGTGAATTTGAATTTTCAGTATTAACAAATATAAAAATAAAAATAAAGCGTGAAAAGGTAGACGAGGAAACGAGAGTGGCATTATCATTTTTAAGACCCAATATAAATGAATTATCAGAAATCAAGCTCAAATTTCGCTTTAAATGTATTCTTTTAATTAATTTGTAGTTAATTACTCAATAAATATTTTGTTGCCTTTGTCATTCATATTATTTTATTTAACACTGAAAATAATTATCATAAACATAGTGCATTATAGATAAGTAAAATTCTTTTGAACTTAATTTGTTAGTGTGCCACCAGATGCGCCGCAACAAAAAATGTTAAAAATCACTGACTGAGAAAGAGTTAATAAAAGTCTATCAATTTTATTTCTTTTTTATCTTAACTTGTATAATGAAAGAGCAACTCTCTTGCTAAAAAAAGAAACTATGTTAAAAAAATTTTTTCTTGTAAAAAATAAAATGAAACTATTTTTTCAAAATTATGAATCATTAAAAAAACACTTAAATTTTAATAATTAAATTAACATCTTTTATAACGGAAACATGCTTGTTATATGTAAATTAAAAATATTTTAATGTGTTATTAATGGATAAATAAACCCACAAGCTGTTGCTTTTAATAATTTAAAAGTTGTGTAAGCACGTTTTATATATTTTCTTGTTTAGTATAATACGTGCTGCACACAATAATAATCTTTATTCTTCATATTAATAAAAGATCGTTTCACTTAGGATTTAAAGTATGCGGTTTTTAATCCTAAATATTTTTTGTACTTATATAAATATAAAAAATAAGTTTAGCTGTGAAAATGTTTTCTAATATATTTTCGTTTTAATTTAATTTATTTCAATTAGTCTTTTGAATGGCGTGTTTTTCTAGAACAAAATAACCTTTTACACTTAAGTTTAAAATACTGAAAAAAATTAATTTTTTAAGTCTAATAAAAGAATTTTGTTACAATAAAAATAGTTTTAAGAGACGACTTATTAATTATTTATTAACTTGAATTAATAATGCGTATGAAATACGTATTTACTTTAGAATATCTTTCAACATCTTTATTTAACTTTTTTTACTTATTACGTTTTAGAATTTATTTTTCAAAATAAATATTTTTCAGTTAATTTAATTAAATCTATATATAATTTTTTACTTAATATTTTTTGTATTGTGTGAAAAAAAATTAAAAATATTATTTTGAGATTAATTTAAATTGTTTAAATCAGTCTTTTTGGATTGTGTGGTTTTTAGAATAATCAGATTTTTAATATAAAAGGTTTTTAAAATTTGTTAAAAAAGATATATACTTTTTTCAAGTCTGCCAAAAATTAAAACAATTACGTTATAATAAAAAATAGTTTTAAGAGGCTACTATATGATTATTATCTATTTATATTAACTTGAACTTCATTTCGCTAATAAAATATATCTTTACTTTGGAATTTCTTTCAACGTCTGTATTTAACTTTTTTGATACTTATTACACATGCGAATTTATTTTTGAAAAATTATTTTTTATTTATAAAGTATAATAATTTATCCAATCGTAAATTGTAATTAAATCCATTTATAATTTTTTCGTGGATATTTTGTTTGTTTGTTTTTAAGGTTTTTATTGTGAAAATTCTTTTAAAGAAATGATTTTGATTTTAATTTATATATATATATATATATATATATTTCAATCAGTCTTCTGGATTACGTGTTTTGTAGAACAATAAGTACTGTAATATAAAAAGTTTTGAAAAATAGTTTTAAAAAAATTTTGTATAAATATATTTTTAACTCAGTTAAAAAAAATTACATTGTAATAAAAAATAGTTTTAAGAGACGACTCTACAATGATTATTTATTAACTTGAATTAATAGCGCGTATGAATTATATATTTACATTGGAATATTTGTTAAACATCTTTTTTAATGATTATTTCGTAAGGATATTTTAAAAAATTATTTTTTAATTATAAAGTATAATAATTTGTCCGTTTCCATAAATTGAATCTATTCCTTGCGGCTCGGAAGAAAGTGTTTTCTCTCTCAACACTTAAGTCGAGTGAAGCGAGTGTTAATTGTCTCTCTATGGGATTAATTACTGCAACACATTGTGTTTGAAATCATGGAAGTTAATTATCTGACTCTTAAGTAATACATCAAACGTGAAAGTAATTAAAAGTGATTTTTACTTTCGCTCCCAACCAAATTATCATCATCGCCGACTAATGACGTCGGGAAAAAACAAACAAGAATCTTTTCCTCCTGGGATTAATTTTTTTAAAGTAATATAGAGAGGGGGGATTATTGAATAGACTTAATGGTTTAATTTTGAAGCTTTTAAAGGAACTTTAATAAATGTTTATACAGAACGATTTTTACCATTTTTATTTTCTAAAATGATATTCTTAACATTTAAAAAAAAAGTTAGAAAGATATATTTTATATAAATATTTATCAGGTTTCTCTAAATAATAAATAGATATGAATTATAAACGCTTCTTCTTTTTTTTTACTTTTGTATTCTTTTTCATTTTCACTTAGCATTTTGGCAGTTTCAACCAGGGCTTCGAACCGTAATTTTTTTCGTTCCGGTTCAAATAATATACATATATATAATCGATTCAGTTCCGGTTTTCGGTTCAGTTAGGAGTGAATTATTTTATTTTATGTATATTATCTATACTAAAAATATAATTCTATTATAAACAAAAAATGTAATTCTATCAAAATTTAAAAGATTCTTTTTTTTTAATTATTACTCTATATGAATTGATAAAATTAACCAGCGTGTATGATAAGAGCCGTCATCAGAGAACAGCGAGCATTGGCATTGTTATCCGTTATCAAAATCGCATTTGACAGCTAAGTTTATGATTCTGGTTTGTTTATCTTAATCAGGGGTACTCAACCTTTTTTTTCTGCTGGGCCGCATACATATGTCAACTATTCCTCGGTGGGCCGCATACATATGTTAGCAATGCCACGTGGGCCGCATAATAAGGATAAAGGGGAGGGGGGGGTAATGTGAAAAATTGGTCACAATACTTTAACTCCTGTTTTGATTTTTTTTTAAATTATTTTTTATGTATTTTATTTTTTCACTGACATTGATTAGGAGCATTTACGAAACAATCCTTCACAATGCCTGCATCAGAAAATGGTTTCATATGATTACTAATAATATTACAAACTTCATAAGATGTCTTTGTTACCGCTGTGACATTACCACTGACAAAACACATTGCTGTTGCAAATGTTTTCAAGAAAGCCTGTTTATTACACCTGGTAAGATATCTTAGAGGAAAAGTGTCATTGAATGTGTGTGATTCCTGTTTATTGATATTTTTTAAATGCAGCCCTCTCGTGACAAATCAAACATTTACTGGTCCATGTTTGTTTTTCCCTACAAAATAGTCAACCTCCCAGTCATCTTGAAACGATATATTTTCTTTGAATATTTTTCCCTTGCAAGATAAGATAGATAGTTAAAAAAAAATTAGTTCCTCTCTCTCCCCCATAAAACTCACTACTCCACTGTTGTCTGTTACCACTAACCGTAACCGTTACAGATAAAAGAAGAAATTTAATTCGCACTCGTACGACATCGACATCAAAAAGCAAAATTGATGTATTTATTTCTTGACACCAAATTTTTAATATATTGTTCTTAAATAAGTGAATTTTTCAGAGCAATGGGCACTGACTGGGCCCCTTAAAAAGGCTCGGTGGGCCGCATGCGGACCGCAGGTTGTGTATCGGTGATCTAAACAGTCTATACCAGTGCTTCTCAAACTTTCAATACTGGAGCCCCCCTTTTCAAACACAATTTTTATCGCCCCCTCCTTATACATTAATAATGTACTGAATGCAATAATAATGCACTTTGACGCTAAGCTACAATCTTTATTATAAACCGTACAAATTAATGGAATAAGTATTAAATTTTGTGTATGTTACTTTTGAGCAAAAAAAGATTAAATAATAGGATAATTATTATGTTATTTTTCCTTTCTCTAATTTTTAAATTGGAACATATTGCAAAATGATGTGGTTTCTTAGAAGACAAAATATATATATCGGCTAAATATAGAAAAAGAACTCAGAGGGTCAATTTCTAATCATAAGCATTCCTTTGAAAAACTTTGCCCTGCAAGACAAACCCATGAAAGTCGCTAATACTTATTGAACTTGTTCTTAATTCAGTATTAATTAATTAGTTATAAAATACATTAAAAGTATACCGGCTGAAGTACCCGCTCTTTGCACAAGTTCATTTATAAGAAAATAAAACATTATTAATATAATAGCTAAATTATAAGGAGAGCAAAGCCAAGTGCTTGACAATGTTTACAAAAAAGTAAAATGATTTTTTTAAATGATTGCTCAAATTATAATTAGTTTTAAGCGAACTGTAATTTTTAAGCCTCACAGAATTAGCATTTAGAATTGATGTTGAATAATGAACAATAATATAAAATTCCGATGAAGAATAATTGTATTATTTTAATTAATGTAACATGTTTTAACCCTGGAGCAGGTGCGCACTCGATAATAATGGTCGAGCGGGGGTTATTGAATCACCCCAATCCTTTTTTATAATTATTTTTTAAGTACACAGCAAAAATCGTAATTCCAGAGAATAATTTAATTAAAAGAAATTATACTCACCTACTTTTAAGGACTTTTCAATTTTTCTTTGATAATTTTAGGAAAAAATAGAAGAAAACTGAACTAAAATGTTTCAAATGTGCGTGACCTTAAAAGAAGGCACAAATCACAGACACTTTTCCCTAACATTACAGGAATGTTATTTGCAGGCAAAACTGTCATATATTTTGTTCAAGTTGTGATTTTACTGTCCTTTGATGGTCAACAAATAGAATGTTGAACTTTTTGCTTGCTTGTGTGTTTTTGACAAAGCAAAGTGTGTCTTCTGATACTTATGGCTTCATATTTTAGTTGATGGAGTTCTTTTGGTAGCATTTGAAAATGTTTCTTTCGTTTCATGTTCATCGCTTTTCTCAAATTTATTTTTAATATGCATTATTTCAGAAGGTTCATCACTTTTTTTTAAATCAGTTTTAACTTCTTTCAATAGAGATCAAAGATGCCCATTTCTTTATATATATATATATACCAAACATTTACCTGCTCATTTACCAAACCACAATAAGTCGTACAGTAAGGCAATCAAAATTGCTAAGTTATTCGGGGGGGATGTAGCATGAATACAGAAAATATTCTGGAAAAAGTGATCCCACCGGGAACTCATTCTAAAAACAAGTACCTAAGAATGTAAAAAAAACTTTTGTCACTCCTAAAAAAAAAGAGGGAGATATGTGACAAATATATTTTAGTTCACGTTAAGATTGTTAAACAGGAGGATAGTGTGTGTGTGTGTGTGACAGGGCCATTGGTAACAATATAACAGTTTTGCCAGAATTACCGATTTCGTGCACTCTGTGCTCGGCGTGACCGCTCCGACCGCTTTATTACAATATGGATGTTCTAAAAAAATTGCACAAAACGTTTTTCATAATGCTTTATATGTTTGGGAATACTCATAAAAATAAATCTTGGCTTAGTAATCCTTCAAAGTGCTCTCTGTGCCTTTCCAAAAATCATAAAAATGTTTTACAAGGAAAAAGCGCAGCAGAAATAGTTTATTTACAACTTCCCTAAATGAAAAAACAAATACATAAGAGCAGTGACGTAAATAACCGTACAAGTAAGTTCGAAAGTCAAACCGCAGCAAATACATTCTTCTGTCTACAGCTGATGTACAATATTTCAATAATATATCAGTGATGGATTTTTTATCTTCCTAAAAATTTTTAATTATAGGTGTGGGTTTTGTTTTTTCCCTGAAATAGTATTATTTTAGGTTTGAAAAGAAAACGTAAAGAAATAACTCTCATCATGGGATTATAGAAAATCATAAAATGTTTTTATTTGGTTATAGTATCAAAGATAGCTAATGTGAGGTTTTGAAGTAGAAGCTTCTATTTTTGATGGCGTAATATCGCAGATGATATGCACATTTACACTGATATAATTTATATATTTTTATTATGTCAGAAAGTATTTTGTTTTACTTCATTCCAGTAAATAATTTTTCTTCAAATATGCTCGCCCCCTCCCTCGTAGGTTTATCGCGCTCCACAGTTTGAGAAACACTGGTCTATACAAACATCCGTGGAGGAGCGCGAGCTGAGATGCGGAAAATATAATCCAGACTCATATTTTTTCTTAAAAAATCATCTTGATCATTTAACTGAATTAAATCTGCCTCCTACAAGTAGTTCCATGCGAAACTGAAACAGAAAAGTACTTGTGAGCTTCAAAACAGGAAATTGAGAAGCAATGTACATGTAATGATAATTATATAATTGACTTTAATTTAGAAAATATTGATAAGTTGGTTACAGTAGCAAAATCACTGAAGCGAAATAAACCGATTTTTTTTTTTTTTTTTTGGATTCAGTTCTGGTTTTCTTCCGATTAAAATTACGGTTGTTTTCAGTTCAGTTCGGGTTCCAAGCCCTGGTTTCAACGCTAAAGGCCTGCGACCTTGAATCTGGATTTTACCATTCAAAAGGTGGCTGCAGTAACCTAGTGGTCGTGGCCACGGAATCGTGGCCGGCATGAAAAGAGTTCTGGCCTTAGTGTCTCTGAAGACCCGCTGTGTAGTGTAGGGATGGCGATTCTTTCCGAATAAGATCGATTTTTAAATCGATTCGAATCGTATCCTGATGAATCGAAATCGAGCTTTAAAAGATCGATTTCCAAAAAATCGCTTTTTTTTTCAAGTCTGCATTTACAATGTAAATATAAATGCATTTCATGAAAAACAAGATAAATACCATAATAAACGATCTCTTATCAGTAAAATCAGGGATTTTTTTTTAGTTCAGGTAATTCGACAGTTGCAATTATTTTTATTACCATATCAAAGTATCAGGTATAAAAGAACACATTTATTTTCTAAATGTATTAGTTACATTAAAAAGTTTAGAAAATAGATTATATATCTTACAGTTCTCCCAATACTTAATATATCTAAGCTTTTTAAAAAAAAAAATCTGTCAAGTCCATTGGGATCTAAGCGGTTCCGCTCATTACTTGCGATGTTGCCGGCAATGGGGGAAAAAGACGCTCACAAGGAATAAGATGATCCCACAATACTCATGGCTATTGAATGTACGTGATGATAAGTAGTGTTTTTTTTTTTGTTCTTGCCAGTAAAATATCGCATCATACTTCAGGTGCACAACTACCTGCGATAAATAGTGTTTAGATTCTTCGTTTTTTATGGTGTTTGGCAAGTTTATGGTTTTTACCAAAACGGGGGAAAAAATAAACGTCGATTTTCTAGGCTGAAAAATCGATCCACTGAAGCGATTCAATGTAAAATATCGATTTAAAAATCGATTTTTTACCCGAGAAATCGATTTTCGATTAATCGATCTCAGATTGCCATCCCTAGTGTAGTGGGTGAAATGCTCTTTAAATTTGTCGTGCCTCAAAGTCTTCACCTCGTGAAGTGTGCCCTCCAAGGTGTCGCCCTTATCGCTTGAGAGCGCCTCAAAATTAAGAGGTTCTTCGCCAATAGCTCAAATAACTCGCCAATAGCAAGCGTTGATTTATAGTGCGACGTTTAAAAAAACACTCATTCTTCATTTCATCATGACTTTAATTTGTTCTTTTGTCAAACTGTGATCATTGTAGCACTATATTGATTCTAACTAACCAATCAGAACAATTCAGAATCCACACAACCATACTTTTTTTCTATTTTCAATTCCTACTATTAGCTCACACTCTCTATATATTTATTTATCTAGGTGGAAGTTTCAATCGTTAATAAAATGCATTTTAAAGCTCTCGATTGAGCTGAAAATTAATATACATGATTATTTTGGATAACAATACAATAATTTAATTACAATTAATAAAAATTAATCAATTAAAACTAATTATTTAAATAATTATAAATACAGCCACTTAGGCATCATTTTTGGCGACTTGTGTCAAAACTTGAAAAGATTTTTTTTCTCACGTTTTAAAGCATTCAGTTGAACTGAAATTTTATATACACGATTGTTTTGGATGACAATACGATATTTTAATGATAATGAATAAAAATTACTTACCAGTTAATGTTGTGACTCTGTCATATGTATATAATATTTATATTAATTGTAACTAACTATTTAATAAAAAGTAGCTTAAATAAAAATTTTCTTCGTTGATCTAAGTAGGAATTGAATTAAATTTTTTTTTATATTACTTGTGTGTGTGTGTGTTTCTTTTTTTTTTTTATTTGACAATTCCTTTGTTCGAAATAATGGTGCTCAGTTTTTATTAAAATCCTTCTTTGAAAAATTGCCAAAGGGAAAGATCATTTTGATACGAACTTTTGTTTTTATTCAGCGAAAGTATTCCTTATGTAAGATGATTTGGCTGGTAATAATTTTTTTGTGATATGAGTGTTATGTTGAGCATATTGAATGGCTTTAAGTAGAAATTTAAATATTCAGTTTTGATTATTTAGTATTCAAATAAAGTTTACTCTTCTATTTAACTACTATTTTTATATATATTTTCAATTTTTCTGATTAAATACGATTTATTTTTGTTATTCAGAAAAAAATATACTGATTTTTTCATTTATACAAGCATTTTAATTTATTTTTTTCGAGTTTGTATACTTGTAATAAGCAAATTTGGAATTCGTAACGTTCAATCAAAATTCAAGTAAAGTTTACTTTGACTGTTCAATGGAATATTTTTATTCAAACTTGATTTTAATGACAAAGCATGAATTTTAATTTGAAAAGTTTGTCAAACTGTAATATTGGACTGTTTGAAAGTTATTCTTTACTGAGAAATAAATTTTACCTCTCTTTATACGTTATGAAATTATACAAATCTCAGCGATATTTTATAAAACAAATAAAATTGAAATAATTTCAAAACAAGTACACATTTTTCTCAATTTACTGAAATTTTATTTTTACAAGATTTAAGTTCATCCAGGGAAAAGTTAATTTTATTGAACTAATAATGAATTAAAAGGTATAACTGCTTATTTTGTTAAAAAAAATTATACGAGAAAATCTCCTTTGTGTCTATTTTAAATAAGTATTTTTCGTGAAAGAAAATAAACTTTTCAACCCAAATGAGTCGAATTTCTTCATAAATGATTGAATATTTCATTTTTTTGGCGGCTGAAGTGTCTTAAAATTTAAAAAAAATCACCTTCAAAGGCGAATCCACATATACTAGAATAGATTTGTGATTTAATTATGCTTAATAGAAATGAATTTATTTTACAATTCTTTATTTTGTAGTAGATGGTTATTTTTAACAATATATATATATATAGGAAAAATAACTCGCTCACACTCATCACGACATCTCCTGAACTATTAGACGTGAAATTTGACAAGTATGTTTCTTCTGAAAAGTAGAAATCTGTTAAGAGTGGGTTTGCGGAAATAGATCCACCGGGGTGTGGGGAAGAGGTTACGAGGAGATGGGGGTTTAAAGGATATATGTACTTCCTATTCATAAGTTGAAGTCCTGTTTAAATCATGATGCGAGATCTACATGAATGATTTTAGATTCAACCGAAAGCTAGATGCTAGGACTTAATTATCAATAACTTGAAAAATAGTATATATCGTCTTTCAACATTATAAAATACTCATCGAACCATCGAAACTAGCGTATAATGGTTAGTTTGTGACAGTAGCGCACACAGGAATTTTTCGAAGGGGAGGGGATTCAGGATCGAAAGTCATGCCCCAATGCATCACCCAACATACTTTTTTTTATTTTGTCGATTTTGTGGAACAAAAAAACAGTAAAAAATCAAGTGTTGAATAAATAATAATTAGCATTAATTTATAGAATTATATATTAATAACAAATTTTACATGCTTTATACATAGGATTATAATCAATCAGTAAATAATCATGATCTATTTGGGAAAGGCCCGTGGACCCCTTATGTGCGCTACTGGTTGGTGATAATATTGGTAACTTTTATCTCCTCCCGTGGTGAGGTGGGGTATTAAAAGGGAATGAGCATTCAATTCGTCACCTGAATGGGTTCAGAAATACGAGTATTATTCTCAAAAGCCCATTATTTTTTTTAATTAAATGCAATCTGAATATTTCATTTATTTTAAAAATTGTTATCTTTTTTTAATTATTGTTTTCTGTTTCTGCATAGGTTTTAAATCACAGTTAATTAGCGTTTATATGCATTATCCATTTAATATTTCCGCATTATCATACGACAGCTCAGAAACCTCTTGTTAAATTCAAGAGAAAAGAGCCTACCCTAATGCTAATTTTAGAGAAAAGCATTTAATAAACTCGCTTACCCATGTAATAATGTATTAAATAACGGTCGCCTCCATAATTAATGCTAAGCATTCCGCTGTTTTCACTGATTTATGGAGCTGTAAGCTGATTAAAATGGATTGCTAATCTGATTAAGAAATGTTCTAAAAGTCAATTTATTTACGTTATTTTACTTTTTACTCCGACATCTGCGAGCATCATTAATTTGGGATTGTTCGCGAATAATGTATAGCTAACATGTTATCTGTTTTGAATATGTGTTTATCTTTAATTTGATTCGGAATTAAAACGTGAAATATTTCTGTTTATACCCCAGAAATAATGGTGGGGTTTTAAAATAAATTTTGCTTGTGTAGGAATACTAAAAGTTTTACTTAATCCGGTTTGTGGGAATTTTTTTTTCTTATATGCGATTTAAAATTAAAAAATTTTTTCCAATTTAAAGTATTGCAGCGTCACCTCCTTCTGCAAGTCGCAAACAACTAAGGACATGAATGAAAGGCCTTAACCACTGGCCCGAATAGGGATTCTTTTCGTCTCATTCGTCTAAGGCAGAGGTTCCGACACGTTTTTGTCTCATAGACCCCTATGTATTTTTTCGGTTTTGGGTGGACCCCTTCTTACCTAATATTGAATTTTTGCAAATTTATCAACTTAAATGTCTCTTCAACAGCTGATAGTACTACTCACTTTAAAAGATTTAAATTTCTAGCTGCATTGAAGTGTATATATATATATATAAAATTTAAGAGGCATATGTTAATGATTTAAATTCAACACATAAAATAACTAAACAAAAAACAATTGTTCTTCAATATGTGTGCTTCTATAATAAATATTCAATATTTAATATCAATCTAGTCGAGTTTAACCCTAAATCTCCTTTAATAGTAAATGTCCAGTTTTTGTTGTTGTTCTTTTTGAGATTGGCATACTCACTGGAACTCCCTCTCACTAGGAAAAGCAATTAAAACCTTTCACACGATATTCCATAATTAGTGACAAATAAGCCAAAATTGCCAACATCCGTTTCTGAAATTTATTTCAAGATCTTCGTTAGGGCCTATTCTGATCATTTCCTATTTTAAAAAAACAATTTTTTTTCAATGTGACTATATGAATTCATTGTCTGCTTTGCTAGTATTATAAAAAAAAGCAATCTCAAACCTAGTTTCAAAATCCGAGTAAAGGGCATTTTAATGTTCAACGTAGGTTAAAATGCCCTAACAGATTGTCTGTGAGAAAATTCGTGATGTCCAATATTATACTTCTTAAGCTAAATTCCGGAAAGGAATCTGAAGTGATACTTGTCTTAATAAAATTTATGCTGTGATCTAATAACCACAAATTAACCTCTCTAAATTAAATAAATAAATCAGTTAAATTGGAAAACTCTGGTTTCCACTAGATCAATTTTATTTTAAAGATTATAATCACAATTTGTTTTAATGAGTGCCACAATCATAGACTCCCCTATACACTTTATGGACCCCTAAATTATTTTTTCGTTGGCGTGGACCTCTTGCAGGTTATAGACCCCTTGGGGGGATTCTATATATACCACTTTGGGAATCACTGGTCTAAGGTATACACGACGTAGCTGGAAGACTGGTAGGCCGGTAGATCAATAAACACCCCTGCAACGGTCGACAGCTTGTCGCCGAAGTGTATAATGTTTTATAAATTAGGAAAATGAAAATGTCAATTTGCACACACAATAAAATCTTTAGATTTTATCTTATCGAAGCCTTCAATGAATGAGCGTATATTAACTCCGCACTATAAAGCAACAAGAGAGTGACGAGGACGACACATGAGCGGGCACCCCCCTCTCCGAACTTCCACATCACACAAAGGGAAGGACATGAAGTCTGTATGTAGATGTAACGTGCATCAGCATCATTAGCCTCTAAGAGGTTCTTGTATTACCTATGGACGCAATGAAATCGACTACATTTCAAATCCTGCTTTCACCAGTAATGAGTAATGAATTTAATTTTCGAAAATATATGTGATAGCAGCAATAAATGTCTCAGTTTGTAATGGATTTTTAGTAAAATGCTTACTAAAGTTAAATTATATTTTATCCTTCAGTTAATTTATTATAATAGTTAAAACGTAATCACTCAGGGAAATCAAGAAATAATTGAAATGAAATCAAATTATCAAAAATTTTACGACAATCGTGTAGCTACCATCTTTATGTCGAGAACTGTTTCTCCGTCATTTTGACTTTCTTGGGATAGTTTTGTCTAACGATTTTTCCATTTAAAATATATATTGCATCGATCAGTGGATATATCAAACGTTCGTTGTTGTTGTCAATGTAGAAAATTTAATCGTAGTTATATGAAATGTAGTAGAATTATCTTATCGCTTAGAGAGATAGAGGAAAGAGAGGAATATTATGAAACATGCGACGGCTCTATCCTCGTCCTTTCTTTAATAAAGTCCTCTTGGGAAATCTTTCGTCTTTCAAATATATTTTTTTCACAACCAACCCTCTGAAGAAGAAACCCTGATTATTCAACTTAGGTCTGGTATATATAGTCTACGTTTTCAAGCTAGAGAGGAGATAGGATTTATTGCTACTTATCAGGTATTATTTAATTTTATAGTATATTTCAGTTTGGAAAAGTGACAGAATTAAAGTGACGATTAGTCACTTGAGTTTAATTAGTACTCAGATCATTAGAAAAGTATATTCGATCCTGAAATAAGTGGGTCGATATTTAAAGTCTTCTCACACTTCGCGTATCTCGTTATTTATCCACATATTACTTAGATTGTGTGCGTCTCTTATTTAAAATTACTTGAATTTGTGTTGCTAATTGTTGGATCAATAAATATATTGTTTTTGCTAATGGCTAGTCTACCTTCCTTTGCTCCCACATCCCTAGGCTCGGACTAAAGGTTCTCACAAACAGAATTATAATCGTAGTAGATTAACATGTGTAACATACGAAATATATATTTTAAGTTTTACTAAAAATTTGAAGTTTTTTTTAAAATTTTATTTATTTTGTTTGTTTTTTAAATACTATTTCGCTAAAAAATGTGTTCTTTTTAATTTTTCTGCTCTAATTTATTTCAATTATGAAAGTTTTTGATGAAACTGAATTTGTTGAAAGGCTTTTAACTTTCAATGGGAATATATGATAAAACGTTATAAATGTTGTATTTCATATCATTTATTGAAATAATTTCATAATATTTTCTAATTTTATTTTAAAAAAAACATTTTTGGAAAATGCAGAAAACTTTATCGAAAATCGAAATTATTTTTACTTTGTTTTGGCAGGGGGGGCAAAACAGGGTTTTATTTAAGTGTTCTATACTTTTATTCAGAAATATTTTTAAAAGTTTGAATTGTGTGTCAATTTTTTTTAAACACACTTAGCTGGAAATATTTGTTTTATTGAAAGATATGATATAGTGGATTTTTTTTACTAAGCCCTATACTTAATAAAAGTAGAAGCTAAGAAAAACTTTTGTCTTGTTGGAAAACTGGAAGAGGAGAAAGAAATACTCGGAAGCTTACTTTAAGTTTCTTTCTCTTATATATTTGAGATTTCTTTATCTAGTTTAAACGAAAACAATTTTTGAAATGTATATGCCTTGCGTTTAAGTATTATTTGCATAAGTTAAATCTTCATGTTTATGTTTATTGAGCTGCGTAAGAAGCAAAAATATAAAGTATCTTTACTAACTGCATTTTTTAGTTCTTTATTTGTTCTTAAAGCATTTTTTAGTTAAGAATTTTTAAAATTAAAACATTTCAAAGTAACCATTTTTACATATGGAGTATTTTATTTCACACTTTTATTTAAAAGTGTTACTTATATTTTAAATTAGTTAATTTGTGCATAAATTTAATTAAAAAACATTTTTTTTTAAAAAAGGTTTTTCATGTATTTATTGTTAAACTGTATAGTTATTTAAAATATAATGCATAAAATTCGTTTTTAAACATTTGTCATTCAGAATAAATTGGAATTGATGTTTGCTAGTTTTTTTTCTCTAATTATAATAGTAGTTATCTACGCTAGGAAAAAACTTTATCTAATATGTGAAAATGGACAGTATAATGCTTAAAGTCTGAAACGATTTGCAGTAGTGAGAGCTTTAATACATAATTAATCACAGGTAATATTAATAATTTAAGTTACAAATGTTAACTCTTTGTCAATATAAAATTTTTTACATGTAACAAACTAAACATGTAAGGAGTTTTATATAAGAAATTTTGTAAAAATAAGTTGCTAAAATATTTGACTTGAACCTTGAGATTAACTTCCAGTTCCATAATTTCTACACTTGAAAATCTCTTGTATATGAAGAAGTAATTTTATTTAAGGAGATGGTACGATTTACACGAAATATTTTGATTTAGTGATTTTCATAATTTTTTTTTGATTTCCGGCTATGTGTATATATGATGTAAAACAAATTGTGTGCCCAAAATTTCATTAAAAGCTAACCATTTAATTTTTAAGGGAACTTGAAACTTATGAAGTGATTTTAAAATGCTACTCTCTCACTCCTACAAAAAGTAGCCTACATATATGAAATTTGATTTACAAGTACGTCAAACTATGTATAACAAACCTTGGTATGGGTTTTGCGATAACATGATTGTTATTCGTACAATATGTCTTTTTATGAATGCTTATTGAAAATTCCTTAAAAAAAATGTGTAAATTCTCAATTCAATTATTTTTTTAAAAAAATAAGTATTGCTTTGATTGAAAAATACATAAATGCAGACCAACTTTTATTCCGTGTACAATGAGCAACAAGTTAACAAAATTTCCAAGTATTATGCACAATAGAAAAAAACTGAGAATTTTTTTTTTTAATGAAGACAAGTTATTTCATCTTTCCGAGATAAGTTAGTTTCAAGTTTTGATTTGCCATTGAGATGTGAATAAGAACAATCATAAAAGTTGTCACAACTCTACGATTTTTAAACTTAGAGTTTTCAAATTTTGTGAGTTTATAGAAAAGTATATACAAATTAATTTAGGATAAAAAAAATTAGATTTGAATTTTTTTAAATTTATATAAATTTTTATATAATAAAATATTTATTTTTTTCTGTGAACAGACTTGGCTAAGAGGAAATATACTTTTTTTTGTATTACGTAATTTTTTTTTTATATTTTTTAAAAAACTGAATACCACAAGTATTATTATTTTTAAATGTTTCTAATGATGAGATTTATTTCAAATCGTATTTCTTACTAATTTTCAAGAATAAATTACATTTTTTTGTGCTTCTTGGCACTACCACTCTACCCATCTGTTTTCTTCCCACAAATATCATGGCATTGTTTCTCTCATACTAATCATCTCAAAGAAAATTCATCATGCTTTGAAGCAACGGTTCTTAAACTGTGGTCCGTGGACCCCCAGGACTTTACTGGGGGGTCTGCGAAAGTCTTTCATTTAAAGTTAAGATTTCCCTCTGTTACAGACTCTCAAAGGCCTAGTGGAAAAATTGAAATAATACATTTATTAATTTTAACTGTATTAATAAAATAATTTTAATTAATTCAAATTGTAAGGGCGCCCCCCCCTCGGGTGCCCTTCTCCTAGATTATCAGTGTGAGCTAGAGGTGTAGGAATAAAAGAAGAACCAGAAGCTGCTATGACCTTAATATGAGAGAGACTTTATTAAGATCTTAACTTAAATCTTTAACAGATTAAATAATAATATGATATGGGAGAGAATCTACGGTGGCTAAACACACAATTTATAATACCGAAATAACGTAACTCGGACCACTATCAATAGCTAACTCGCCTAAGCTCAATTCCAATGCGATCCCAGATCCGAATATTTATATAGTCACTCCTACCTTAATGTCGAACGAAGTATCAATCAATCTGATCCTAGTTGAAGTTGCGGTTCACTGGCGTGCAATGGTATGCACCTTGACCTAAGGGCTCTCTGTCACGGGTAACTTCTGTTGGCTGTCACTTAACCTCTTAAAACCTCTTCACACTTCAAATACGGACTATCATAACATTCCCCAAATGCCACCCAGCTTACTCTAAACTTCTGATATTTAGAAGCTTCCGAATTTGCATTTTTCCTTCACGCTTTACTTCTTGGGTTGGTTGGAAAAGAATTGCTGTTCATTCTGGCCCCAAAGTACCCAAAAGGATATGACAATGAAAAAACACGTGTGTCCGTCACAAAATAAGAACATTATTTATGTATTTGAAATTAGAATTTTGTAATGTTTTTAAAAGAAAAAAATTGTTAAAATAGTCTATATAAGTAGCGCAGAAGCAGTCTTAGGATTTTTGAGAAACCTCGTCACTCATCGATGTGCTGGGAGTCAGGAAAGGGTGTTCAAAATCTTGGGGGAAGGGACCGCGTCAATCGAAAGTTTAAGAACCGCTGATTTAAAGTATTTCTCAATATAAATTTTTTCAACTCTAAAAAAAACCAGTATTTATAAAAGTGTTCTTTAATCTTGGGGATCCAAATTGTTTCCGCTGTTGATATTTTAAGTTATGTATTTCTTTTTATTATAACTACGGTAGAGCAAAAATTAGTCAAAAGTTGCTTATTCAAATCCCTATTCCATCCATGTCCGAAGCGTGGCGTGGAAGTTTGCGTTATGTAGTATCACTCAAGTGTCAGAGATCGTGGTTGCCTAATGGTCATAGTCACAAACTCGGGGGCTGGCGTTGTCAAGTCGCAGATTTGAGTCCTGATGTCGCTGGTGACTTTCTGTATACAAGGGCTGATACCCATTGAATCTGTCGGGGTTTTAGTCCTCACGTTGATGTGGTGTGGAAATTCGGAAGAAGAGTATCATCCTTTCACTTGATCGTAGTTCAAAATTATGAGGTTTGTCATCAATAGCCCACGCGTTGTTTTAGAATTTATTGTCACTCATTCATTCAAGTGTCAGAAATTGACTGAAGTTCAAATACGAATTTTAACAGTTGCGCCTTGTTTTCTTCTCTTTTTTTTTGTCATAGAGGTATAGTACTTTTATTAACTATTGCGCTGATGAAGATTTTCACGTAAATTATTGAAATTTTAATTGTGTGTGTTTGAAACTTTTTTTATTTACTTGTGTTTCTTAATTTTTCAATTCCTACTATTAGCTCACTCTCAAAATACTTTTTTATTTATTTATCTTGGTGGAATTTTCAATCGTTAATAAAATACATTTTAAAGCACTCCATTGAGCTGAAATTTTATATACATGATAATTTTGGATGATAATACAATGATTTAATTATAATTGATAAAAAAATAGTTGATTAAAACTAATTATTTAAAGAATTGCAAATACAGCCACGCTGGCATCCCTTTTGGTGACTTAGCGAGCATTTTGGTGACTTGGGTCGAAACGTTAAAATATTTTTTTTCCTCACGTTTTAAAGAATTCAGTTGAACTGAAATTTTATATACACGATTGTTTTGGATTACAATACAATACGATACTTTAATGATAATTAGTAAAAATTAATTACCACTTAATGTTGCGATTCTGTCATATGTATATACATATTTATATTAATTGTAACTATTTAAAAAAAGTAGCTAAAATAAAAAATTTTCTTTGTTAATCTAAGTAGGAATTGATTTAAAATTTTTTTTTATATTACTTGTGTGTTTTATTTATATCATAAAGACCAAAAATTGAAACTGTAGACAGGTAACAAGAAAATAAATAAATATATATTTAAATAAGTTAAATGCGTGTTATGAATTTATCTAATAATCCATTAAATAAGCAAATAATTTAATTGCGCATCAATATAATTAAAATCAGGAAATTCTTTAACGCATTTCATTAATTTTGAAACATAATGGAAATTTATTTTTAAATTGATAACTTATGTACATTAGGTAAACAAAAGATAAAATATATAATTTAATTGTATCCCTAAAGTAATATAAAAACTCATAGTCAAATTTAGATTTAAAAGAACCTAAAAGTGATGAAAAATAATTTGTGTTAAGACTCCAATCGAAAAACACGACTTTCAGGCAACTTGCTTCAATCCAATGCAATTTGAAATAAAACTAAATAAACGCACAATAAAATGAATACAAAAGTATCCAGTTTATATTTAAAGTAGAACAAGCAAATAGTGAAGACAAATTTTTCCGGGAAAAAATAAACAAAATAAAATAAATAAAAATGGCGGAAAAAACGGCGGCGAAGAAGGAATTACGAATGCTACAAATTCTAAAAGGGAATAAATAGGGAAAATGCAAATCTCGAAAAGGGAATAAATAAGGGCAATAAAAATCTGTAGTAAAACAAATCGTGAAGAATACAGATCGACGACGGAGTGGAAAAGCAAATTGCCTTTAAAAGTTCGATATCTGCTCCGATCAATGTAGAGCATAATTTTTTTAACAGAATTTGACATTTTGGAGTTGTTTCCATTTTGTAGGGAAGAAATAGAGAATTGGGGATAAATGAAAATAAGAGAAATGGCGAAAGACGAAATTGAATTTTTGGAAGCGTGGTTTTGCTGTTTTGGCTGAGGAATTTTTTTTTTCAAAGGGAATTTTTGACAGATATTTTGAGTTTTTGAAAAGTGGATGTAAAGAGTTGTGCTCTTTTGAAAATGAAAATAGTTCAATTGGAAAAATATGTTTACTTTAAGTTATTTTTTAGATGTTTATTTCTAAAAGTCTTATTTTATTTTATGGTTCAGATTTACTTTATTTGAATTTTTGGCTCAATGGGATTTATATTTGACTAAATTTTGGTATGAATTTTTCTACTTTTTTGATTTTGAATGGAAACGTGAATTTTATGAATCTAAATATTTTGAATAATATATTTGTAGATTCGAATTGCTGAGGACATTTCCCCTCTCCCCTTTTCCTTTAGTTTTTATTTCCATTAAATAATTTTTAAAAAAATCTGAGTAGCCTCTTAACTTTTTTTTAAAATTCAAACGAAAATAGAAGCAAATTAATTTTTACAACATTAACATAAAAGAAAACTTTTTTTGCTTATAATAAATGGAAGCTTAATTATTATGAAAGTAAAAGAAATAGGGAAAAATTGCATTTTGCTTACAACCGAAATAAAAACTTCAGATTTGTTTTTGATATTTTGTTTTCTTATAAGATTTCTGTATATATATTATTGGAGTTCAGAATTATTGAAAACTAAGATCCAAAATATTTAATTGTGCAATAAATATAAAAATATTTTAAATAAAAATATAGCATTATTGTGTTAAGTACGAAGACAACATATATGTATTAAATATTATAATATTTTGTAAGGTGTCTTTATAACAATTGTTTTCTAATTGTGGAGCTGGAATTAACTATAAGTACCTTAATTGTCTTTTATTTTTTGGCATTTTAACTTTACCATGGTTGTCTAACTGCAACATTTATTTCTATTTGCTTTATTTTAAGTGCCTTTTCTTTATCCATCTTGAAAATCATTTCCCCTCAATGTTAAAAGAAATCTAGTTTATTGCGATGTATCAGGTTATGATTCCGATACATTTGTCGAAAAAATAAAAATGCTTCGCATGTTTTCCCTTTTAAGTTTTTTAATTATTTAAATCTATTCTCTTTTTATTAATTTAAAAAGAACTTCTCTTAACAGAAGATTACAATTAGCAATTTTGAGAGTTTACTGTAAAAAAAATCAACTTCACAAAAATCTTTGTTTGCTTTTTCAAAAAATACAGTCTGGGAAAAACTAAGAAATTAATTAAAACCGTCTCCCTTTAAAAAAATAAAATAATTCCTATAAAGAAATACTTTTTTCTTCATTCTCCGAGACTAAAACGCAACTTTTAAATGCTCGTGAAAACATAAATAATTAGCTTACGGTGGCATCGATTTTAAATATTCAGAAACGAGTTAAAATGTCTTTTTTCTAAATTCGATAAAGAAATAAACTGGAAATTAAGTTCACTGCACTTCCAGTTCTCGTCTAGAATATCTGATTAATTGGATTATAATGAAAACGTATTGCTGACCATTAAAGGACCTGGATTTACATTTTAATGATAGCTTTATCTGCCTGATTATAATATTTAACTCTGAAAGGAGTGTAAGGAAAAGGTAGCTAGCTATTTGCGTCAGATTGAAGCTCTTTCCTTTTTATTGTTTAAGTAATGATAAATCTCTTTTTATGCGGTTACTTGTTTTTCAGCTCATGCAAATGAAGTTTGAAGGAATATTTGATTAGGTACTTTAGGTGATTGAGTCGATTTGCATTTAAGCATTCGTAAAAGTAAAATGAATCATAACTTGTATTTTACATGTTTTTAACATAAATTAATCTATTTTTTTGTTTTGTGTGTGGGGGGGGGGAAGAAGTAAGAATTTTTTTTTGTAATGATCACATTTTTTGCTGTAATATAAATGTAAATGCTAATCTTTTTAAAATCAAGTTTTTGGGATTTATTGAAACAAAATTGTTATCGAAGATCTATTATGTATAATTAGTGCATCATCTTTATTTATTGTGAAATGAAATCTTTTTTTAGAAGAGAAGCAGGTATCATTAAAATATTTTTCTTATTTAAGCTTTATTTTTCTTTAAATTTCTTGTTAAAAATATTTAGTTACTCTTTTGTAAATAATATTACGATAACAGGAATTGACAGGGACATCTTACGACTTTTAAGAGTCCTGGGCCCCTGTACAAAAATAGGCCCCTGACTGAAGCTAAATACGCATTTAACATTGGGGTAGGTAGTCCTGAGTGGGCCCTGTGTCAAAATTCTTTGGGGGCCCTTTTGGAAAGTAAATAAAAATGGTCGTATTAATACTTGTTTGAAAGTATCAAAACGTTGGACCCCTTTAGCTTGGGGGGCCCCCGTATCATCGATACGACCATAACTACACGCCCCTGGTATTTAACCAATTTAAAACATTTAAGACACAACCTGAACTTGCAGGGAGCAGTAATATACTCATTTACGCCACTGGATGAGGTATAACAAAATATCGAAATTAAGAGAAAATCAAGTTGAAGAAAAAGTTCGACGATGCCGACTTTTTGATAAATATAGTGAAAATTTATTTATTGTGTTTTTTTAGTGTTATCAATCATTCAATGTTCGGGAAAAAAAGAGGAGTAAGTTCCGTTGGGACACATCCATCTTCGAAAACTTCACCTCTTCTCCCGAAAAATATACAGTATCGGAAAGTTCATCAGTGAGAAAAACCGATTTAAATTGGTTGAATTTGAGTCACTAGAGTGCGTGTGTATGAGATGGATTATTAACATTTCACTTTAAAGCAACACATTGACGATTCACGACACATCTCATAATACACTCGACTCTTTTTTGCACGGTCTTTTTTTTTCTTCACGATTTTGAAGTAACATGGTACACGCGAATTTAACGATTTTTTTCTCGCATTAATCTCTAAAAAAAGAGTGCGTGTGCTTATGACCACACGATAAAAGTGATAACTTCAAATTTTGTAATGTTATTCAGGGATTAGATAGGTGAATAAAAAAAACAAGGGGATATTAGTATTGCCCTATAAAATTATTTGTTCATATCTCTGTACTCATAAAGTAATATTTTTGCGAAATATACAATCATATTTGTGAGTTAATTGTATTCTAAGAAGGAAACAATAAGTTTATGGTAGCTGAAATAGGTTATAAATACTTTAGTTCAAAATTATTTCAATATCTAAGAACTCTCCGTCGAGTGTTGTTCCGTCATTTGAATGATTTGAAATAATTAAATTTAATTTTGATTTTAAAAAATCTACTAAAGGCTTTGATTTGTCTTTTGGAAAATCTACATGAAAATCCCATCTTAAAAAATAGGCAATTTGTTCAGAAGAGTTGATCCGGCTTCAGTGTAGGCAACCAAGTTATTGTGAATGAATTCGATAATTTTCTCTACACTTTGATTTGGTGAAATATAAATAGTAACCAATATAGAATTATTGGTCCATTTTTGCTCTACATTTCGCTGCACAAATATTTCTCCGATACATGACTCATTAAACCCAAATGATTCAGTAATATTGTTACGAGTAGTATTGTTAACATTGTTGCAAGCGTTACAAAACTGAGCGTAACAATGCTTGGCTTTTTAAAACGCATCATTCAAGTTCACAATCCAGCAAAACGCACTTAAAGAAGCTATCACTTAAAAAAAGGCGCTAATAGACTATGTATCAACAAAAAAAATTCTGAGCCCGCTAATAATGAACGAAATTTTTCATTCAAATCAGTAGTACCAGACATATCTGACACATCTACTGTTGCTAGATTCAGCTTTGATCCAGTTCATAATAATCGTGCTCGCTTGTTATCAAGTAGTGATGATTAATATTCCTAATCTCAATTTGAATTTTCACATGTTGTATGAACTTATAGACTGAATTTTCACTATACACAAGTTTTAATTTCTTTTTTTTTTTGTAATAAAAATTGTTTCAGATTTATAAATATCTAACATATGAATTTTATTATTACTTTTCTTTGCACGGTTTTTTGGGAAAATATTTAGAGATTTTTTTCCCTCTTACACGATTTTTTAAAATTGTGGAACATATTCCGATGTTATTTTGCTATGAAAAGGAGGACATTTGCGGGTGAGAAATTTAAGAAAAGGTTACAACGTAAATATATGAAACATTTTATAAATTCAAATAAAAATACGCTAACTACATTTGCATTCCTTTTAATAATTTACTTAAACGAGTATTTTCTCATTGAATATTTTTGTCAATGTATCATTTTCTAATACATCAGAAATTTCGGATCAAAAAATATCCTTTATATTGAGCTTTACAGTAAGTAGTGCTACAGCTAAAGTATCAGCATTCAATCTTGATTTCTCACTCTTGACCAGAAATCTCTTTCAATTTCTGCATTAATTCCAGGTCAGCACACAATGTAAATTCGAAAAGAATACCTAAATTATCATATGGAAAGTGTTCATTTTTGAACACTTATTTCCACCCACCTTTTATAAATTTCAGCATGCAATTGTTCCATTTTATTAGAATTTAAATATAAAGTTCAGTCTTCTAATTTCTTCAAACAGACTATTATCATCGATTTTAATATCAGACATTTCTTTCGATAAAAACTCTATTTCTCTAAACAATTTTCTATATCAGCCCAATTTACTTGCGATGAAGTCAAAAAACTTCATTGAAAACAATAATTTCCTGTGATATTTGTTTCAGACCATTCTTCGACATATTGGAAATATGTTTGGTTCTCATCTTTGAATAGATTAACAGATCTTTTTTAAAGTATTGAAAAGGAGGACAAGTAGGAGGATACTTTTCTAGGAAGGACTGAACCTACAAAAGGAGGACGGTTGATCACCTTCATATATAGCATGTATTTTTTACACGACTTTTTGCACGATTTTTTAAGAAACGTATCTACAATGTAAAAAAGAGTTGGGGGGTGTACTTGCCCAACGACAAGGACTACACCCAGCTGTCTGAAATTTCTGCACTGCAATAACGTGAGTATATATGGAGCATCGACAGATTTAACCTGCTTCATTCCCTACTCGTTGGGTGTTAAATGTTCTAACTCCCCCGATTTGACAGAAATAACGTAAGGCAGACTCTGCAACTGCTGAATTAAAGTTGTATCTTTCTACATGCTTGGGTGTTCATTGTCTGGTCGTGGCAATTTTTCGCCTAGCAGCACATTGACGAGAATGATACCTGTCTGAAATGACATTGTCTAGATCGAAAGCATTGTTCAAACCCGTGACCCTCTGCATTGATTTGTTGAAATATGTTAATAATAAAAGAACTGTAATATATTCTCTCTTCCCCATCACATCCTGAATCTAAGTGAATTGTGTGTTCTTTCAAATATCTTGAGAAAAAAATAACTCTTTTTAATCATTTATGAGTTCTATATAAGTATACTCTCAAAGAATTTATTCAATAGAGAGAGAGAATTGGAAAACTAATCATTTTCATTTTTGTCACTTAAGGTAACCAAAGACTATTACCTATTTTGGAGTGCAGGGGTGTACGTTACGCCAGTGTCTCCAGCCTTATTATGACTATTGGATAATTAGCGAAAACGATTTTCTAATTACCTAAGATCATAAAAACTGCAGTCATCGAGAGAGGAGAAAATAAGGAGAGACGAATAATGCAGAATTTAATACATTTAACTCACTGAATTTGCCATGCATTTTTAACCAAAGCTAAAATTTTGTAAGGTAGAAATTCAGTACAATTTTTTAAATTACTTTAAATCAAAACATTCGAAATTATTAAAACTTGACTTGCACATGCATACGTGGTAAATTTTCATTCAATCTGTGCTAACCTTTTCATTCTGTCTTAATTTAGAACTAAATTCGAAACGAAATAAAGAAATAAAATTATCACTATAAGCATACAGCGTGATGAGGATGTCACTGAATCTTTTTCTATATCTGTTTCATTAATCATAACTCTTCCCCCTTCGCTCCTTCTCCTTCATCCTCATTTCGCCGTTCACATCTTAATAACCATTTATTTTCTCCTAGCCTCCACATATTTTTGTTCCAGTATAGTCTTTTATTCATCAATCAAGGTAAAAGTAAAAAATATTTTAACATTTTTGCAACATATAAGACATAGTGAAGTAGTTTTTTTTTAAATATATATATATAAATAAATATATAAAAAATATATATTCATCACACAAATCTATGTCTTACTTTTTGATGAAACTTTTATTTTATAGTCTATTATTGTAGGTATACATTTTAACAAATATATTTAAGTTGCATTTTACAAGGAAAAATAGATTGAAAATATGCATGAAATATATTTCAGAAATGGATTAATTACGTGTATACAGAAATGGACATTGTGTTATTGAAGGGTGCAAGTTCGTGATTCGGTGTTATCGAAAACTGTCGAGTGAAATCAGTGGCGCAAACAGGAATTTTTCAAAGGGAGTGGGTCCAGAATCAAAAGTTCACCCTTCTCGTATCATGCTCCAATACGCTGCCTAACATATTCTTTCGATTTTGTCGATTTTCGTGAAGAGAAAAACAGTAAAACATTATTGAATAAATAATTAGCATTAATTAATAAAAATAATTATTAAAAAAAACTTAAATTTTACGTACTATTTACACAGGATTACAATCAATCGGGAAAAAAATCGAGGGCTATGAGGGGGCCCAGACCCGGGGACCTTACCCTTGTGCGCCACTGAGTGAAATTATCTAAACTTCCTCTTGTAAAGTGCCGGTGATAACCCAAGGGGTCGTTCATGGTTGGTAACGTTTCAGTTAAACCGTGTATTGTAGTTCTAATTATACCAAAGAACCTTCGTGATACACGGCAAAATCTTTCGAGACTCAAAAGTTCTCACGTAGGAGCTATGTGGAAGTTGATACAGTGGGATGCCAGCTCAAGTTTCATCCTTGCCATTTAAATTTGGTTCATAATTGTGAGGTCTGTTACCAAAGCGTTTGTATTTATTCTTAGTACTTCATTAACAGACAATCAGTTCCTGCTCCAAAAGGAATAAGATACTGTATTGGAGTCTTGATTCTATTTGATACTGTGTGGAGTAATGATGATTGTGGCACGTTTAAATCAACTAGGCCTCATTGTTCTTGCTCAATGTGGTATAGAAATTTCAACATCAATGTCTTAAGTTATTCGAACACACGTACAGAGTACTATTTTTAAACTTATATCAATAAAAGTATACTAAAATAAGCTACATACATTAATCTAGGGAATGTACTAAAATTTTAATGTTTCATTAAAATGTAAAAATTTTAGCTGAACCAATAATTATAAAAAAATGTAACTTTTTTTATGAAGCTGTTGTTGAAGTAACAGATCATAACTTAAACTATTTATACTGTAAAAATTATTTTGGTACATTCACTTGAAAATCATATGCATACCAAGTTCAAAAAGTTTCACAGAAATGCAGCTGTAATGATGTTGTTGTTGTGGCTAATGCCACCTGTCTGACGTAGTAAGAACGAGACCCATGAAATTAATCGTGGCAAGAAGTACGCCTGTCGTTGGCCTTGAGCACCATAAGGTGACAGTACGAATTAGCTCGGCGAAATTCCCCGAAGAGACGATAGATGACGACACCACTTATCTCTACCTCCATAATTTTGGCATGCAACTGAAGGGGAGGGAAATATTCTCCAGTCTCCTGCACTCGGGATTCAGCCCACAAGACTTTCGGACCCACTGATTTAACGAGCACGTAATCCGTGTGTACTCAGAGGGTATTTGGTGGCATCGGGCATCGAACCCAGGCCTTCCGGTCTGGAGTCCGATGCTATAACCACTAGACTACCCACGACCCACAGTTATAATACTGTGAGTTATCAGACTCGCCATGATAGATTTTGAGCAATTTAATCGCTTCCTTTGTTAGATTAAAGACCTACTTACGATTTTTCTAATTTTATGAAATTTATGGTAACTCGGCGTGTCTGTAATGTAGAGACAAAATATTATATGTTTTTTTAAAACCTAAAGATTGCTCTTTTCAATAAAATAAAATTAAAAAAAAACAGAAATATGTATTTTGATTAAAATTGGCAATTTCAACGTGTTCGGATATCTTAAATTGATACAATATCATGCTTAGCTATGTAGGATACATGGAATGGTATGTTGTCTTAATTGTTTTAATAAAACCAGTTGTGTGTATGTTAGTAAAATTCTTGAGAAATGATGTTATCTATGAACAATAAATTTAAAGAAATTATTAAATCGCGGAAATATTTATCACATTACCTGTATTTAAATTAATTTGATTAAATCTCTAAAGGTAGACCACAGATTGCATTTTTAATATAATATGGTAGATTACGACGTAATCAACTTAAACTTGGTAGGTCTACAAATAAAATTGAAATACGATCCAGAATAAATAAATCTGGTCGTGGGTTTTAATGAAATCTCTTGCATTTTACAACTAATGAGGTCATTTAATTATTATATTTCTACCTTTTCCAACATTTAAAACCTCCTCCGCGCTAACTTAGAGGTGAACAGAATCAAAATTTTATCATTTACATCCATCAGCATATTTTACGTTGAATCAAACCTGGATCAAACTATTACTAATGAGGTTTCATCAATTTTACCGTTCCGATTCATATCCTTCGATATCCCATTCCCATCTAACTTAACGTAATGGTAACTACACCGAATAAAATTTATATTGAAATATGATATTAAACATTCTCTCGCGAAATTCCGTCTCGGAGTGGATTGATGAAACGGACTAACTAATGGATGAGATCCGATCTTCCATCAAGGTAGTAGATATCCTTATTCAACAATATGCTGCAGGAATGTGTACTCGGCGCATATATATTAAGCATATGTCATGGAATGCGCATATGTTTCAACGTGGATTTGCTTAATGTTTAACCAACATAGTAACCTCCAAGCATGAGGTTTGTATAATAATGATAGATAATGGTATGCACGGATCGTAAGGGATGGTGCCTTGTCATGAGCGCATCAAACAATCGCTCAACACTTGGCTCATGGAAGCGCAGATAGCGCGCCACGTGGATTTAGAGGGAGCTACGGTGTTTGAAATTTGATTACCTGATTTTTATGTGGGAATAGCTTCTTTTTTTTAGTAAAAATTGTTCTGCGATTAAAATATAAATTTCGCTAGATTTCTAGTTTTAAAAAAATTTAATCTGGTGTTTATTTTTCTTAAAGTATCCAAACACGTTCGGAGAACTTTTTTTAAAAAAAAATAGCCTACTAAAATATTATAAATGCCTTTTTAGGAATCAAAACCAATAAATACTAATACTTGAAAAAAAATTCCTAAATTTTACAAAAATCATAATTATAAGTGAAATTTTATATATATATAGCAATATTTTTTGAATAACTTGCAATTAGATAAAAAAAATAATAAACTTATATCAGTAAAAGTATCACTTAAGCAAATTAGATGCACTTATCTGGAGAATGTACTGAAATTTAAATGTTACATCAAATCAAGCTGATCGAGTTAATATTATAAGAAATGTGACATTCTTTACGAGAACATTATTTAAATATAACAGGCCATAACTCAAAAAATATTCTTAAAATAAGAAATATTTTAGTACATTCTCTAGAAAATAATATATAAATATCAGATTCAAAATGTTTTATAGAAACACATTCATAATATTTTCAGTTATCAGACTAGCCATGATAGTTTTTGAACAATTTAAATACCCTCTTCTGGTATATTAAAGACCCACTTCCAAATTTTTCTAATTTTATAAAATTGATAGCAACTGGCTTTTAAGGAAGCAACAAAACATAGTATGTTTTGTAAAAAGCCAAAAGATAGCTCTATTCAATAATATATATATGTATATATACATTGACCGAAATTAGTCATTTCAACGTGCTCGGATAAAATTTAGAGCATTCATCTTGGCCTTCTTGGAATGGTCATGGTTCAATAATTCTTGGTCAAGTTTGTGTTCTTTTGAGTAGTGGCTTTGAAACCTGGTACCTCTGAAAACCTGTCATATTGAAGGGTTAGAATTGTCGAAAACACGTACAGTTAAACCTGCTTTTGTGCGGTCTTTTTTTATGCGATTTCCTTTTTTGTGCGATTTTTTATTTTCAATATTTTTTTTATGCGGTGTATGAATTTCAATGGCTTTGGCGCCACTGTAATGTTTTCTATCTATTTACTAGTGGCGTAACGGAGAATGTTAGGACCCCCTGAATGTCAGATTTTGTCTTTAATATTTTATAAAATGTGTAAATACGTATTTAGCGTAAGTCGGGCATTGGGCCCCTAGAGTCCTGCCCCTCCCCGTGATGTGGGGTGTACGTTACGCCACTGAATTGTAGACACTTCAAGACGCTTTGTTCATTTGTTATAAACAGTCTCCCGACAAAGCGCCTTATGTTGCTTTCTCTCAACGCTCCAGCAGCGCGCGCTTGATTGAAGACGAAACTTTCAATGACAGTGACATTATCAATAATTTGATAAATTATGAAGATGAACATGAAGCTAGATTCTTTGAGAGCGGATAAAAATAAGTAGGGATCCCGATTTCCAACAAATTGGAAAAGCATTTTCTTAGATAGATACCAGTAAAGAAAGGAGTATACAATTCCAAAAGGGGCTTCAATCATGTATAGACCCATCCTTCTTCATAAAAACTTATCTCTTACTTTTTATATGTTGCCAAAAAAAAATCAATTGAAATTGCACCTTCAAAAGACGAAAGCGATTTTGAACTTATTCATTACAGGACTTTGAATTACGATGAGTAGCGATGAATTATGTATGTGCATTTTAAAAACTTATCCGTATATACAATGAGAAACTATATGTTTTTAAAATGTTTCCATGTGTAATAATTAATTATTTATTTGGTTATGGAAGTACTCTTACATAAATTTCGTAAATAATTGGCATATTTTATAAATGCGACTTTTTTTATGCGGTTCCTATCCACCGCATAAAAAAAGTTTTTTGTAATATTTCCACGAATTAGTTTGTTATATGTAAGAATTTATGAAATTTTTGAAGATTTTTTTCGTGCAATTTTTTTATGCGGTCCCTATCTACCGCTCAAAACAGGTTCAACTGTATATTGGTTACGTACTCCTGGCCAGAATTTCATTAGTTCGAGACTAGTGCCACTGAATAATCCCCTCTTTTCATTTTCTACTCTATTAGTTCATTCTCACTATATACACTGCTGGACAATTGCTAAGGACGGATAACACTATCATCCATAGCAACCACAAAATGAAAGGAAGCAAAATGTGGAAAATTAGAATAAGTGCGGGATATTAGTAAGAAGAAGTATGAGTATGCAAATTTTTTTTCCACGTCTGTTCATCACGTGATAGCGTTCATAAGAGCTTTAAAGGTTTTGACGCGTGTGGACAGTTGTTGTTTCAAGTCAAAGTTTTACAGGAAAGATTTAATAGACGAACTTAAAAGTTTTCGCATGTCTCCCCAACATCACATAGATGATTTTATGCGTGGCCGAATTATTGGAAAGATCGAAGAAGGGTGAAAAATAACAGATGTTGCCAGGGAGTTCGACATCGCTCACAGCGTTGTTTCATGGCTGTGGAAGTCATTTAAAACTACTGGAACGTGTAGTAGACGGCACGGGGGAGGTCGTGTTAGAAGTACGACGCCTGCAGAAGACAGATATATCGTCCTATCAGCAAAAAGGAACAGGTGCACCACAGCTCAGCAGGTGGCAAATCAGTTTCTTGCTGCCTCAGGAAAGCAGATCTCCCGAAAAACTGTTGCCAGACGTTTGAGGGGAGGAGGACTATACGCACGCAGACCTGTTGTGTGTGTCCCATTGACCAGACAGCACCGTACTGCCCGTTTGCAATGGTGTCGTGAGCATCACAATTGGACTGAACAGGACTGGGCATGCGTACTATTCTCAGATGAGTGTAGGTTCAGTCTGTCATCGGATTGTAGACGCCAACTGATCCGGCGCGAGAGTGGTACTGCTTATTGTCCAGAAAATATCCAGGAAAAGGACCGATATCCGACATGCAGTATCATGGTGTGGGCCGGCATCATGATCAATGGCCGCACGCGCCTACATGTGGTTGCGAAGGGGACTATGACGGGCCAACGATACATTGATGAAGTTCTACTTCCTCATGTTCGTCTTTTCCGTGGTGCTCTCGGTGATAAATTTGTTTTTATGGACGACAACGCAACATGTCATCGAGCACTCGCTGTTCAGGATTGTCTAGACAGCGAGGGTATTCAACGTCTCGTATGGCCTGCGCGTTCTCCAGATCTAAACCCCATTGAAAATGTGTGGGATGCTTTGGGGAGGCAAGTTGCTGGTCGAAACTATCCTCCGACAAACAAGAACACCCTCATCCGTGCACTCACAGAGGAATGGGATAAATTGCCTCAACAGCTGCTGGATAATGTTGTGCAAAGTATGGTACGACGTGTGGAATGTTGCATCACACTCCACGGTGGACATATGCCGTACTGATACCTTTCTTTAAGGTGCCTGTGGACTTTTAGATGCATTGTTTCATTTCTCCGTACGCGGATCAAATGAACATTTTTTTTTCTTTCAGATGTTTTGCAGCTTTTGCACTTTCCAGAACAATAAATATTCTTTATTCTAATGTCTGAACAGTGTGGCAACTATATTTTATCCTACTAGGCCTCATGTCTCGCTTAATGTTATGCTACATAGCAATTTGTGATCCGTTCTTAGCAATTGTCCAGCAGTGTATTTATATATTTACCTATTTATCTTGTTCAAGTTTTCATCTTTAATAAAATAATTTCTATTGATTCAATCAAGTTCAAATAAATTTTTTTCAACTTGCACTGGATGACTCTTGATGTTAATACAGTTTTTTCAAATTTTAATTAATTAAATTTTATTTAATTAATTACTGGTTTTTGACACCAACTTAGATTTGTCTCTATTGTTGTAACAATGTAACTGTTAAAACAAAGACAAAAGTTGGCGTCGAAAACCTGTTTTTCAGCTAAACTAGCCAAACCAGGTGTGCATTTTTACAACAATGCAGACAAATCATGCTCTTTTTTCAATTTCTACTATTAATTCACTCTCCATATATATATATATATATAATATTATTCAAATTTTCAATTGTTAATAAAATACTTTCTATTCATCCATTCAAAGTAGGAATTGGCTTAATTTTTTTCATATTACCTGTGTGTGTGTGTTTTTGTGCAAAGGCTGATGCACATTAGATCTATCGATACTCATTGTAGTGGCTGGCTTGGTCATGAGTTCGAGCCCAGTACCATTAAAGACCCACCGTGTAGGGCAGCGATGCACGCTAAATCTGTCGAGAGCTCAAATGTCCTCCTGCTGGTGTGATGTGATAGTTAGGAGAGAGGTTTCCGGTTCAGGTGTCGTCCACGTCACTTGACCATGGTTCAAAATTACGTGGTCCGTCGCCAAAAACTCTCTTGTAGCTGAACAGTGCGACTTTAATATTCACTCACTCACTCGGCGCAGTGTAAAATTTTGTGCAATGGGATTGCCAGTTAATGTTTTTTTTCTTTACTTGTCTGTTGCCAATAGTTTTCGTATAGCTCCAAAGTGTAATGTTAATCAACAATAAATTTTGAAGGGAAAAAATCTTTCTTTTTAAATCATTTTGAAATCTTTTATAATGCTTTAAATAACAAGCTTAAGAAGACTCGGTACCCCAAAAATAACCGAACTATCCTTTCTTTATTTCTACTTAATCGTATTCTTTGCATTATTATGTTTCGATTGATATCTCTCTTTTGCATATCGGAAAATTAGAAGTAGGATAAAACTTCCCTTGAAAAATGTAAATTAACAAATTAGGCAATTTGACTGCACCTCCTTTTAGAAAAAAAAAAAAAAAAAAAAAAAAAAAAAAAAATTGATAAAAAAAAAAATTTTTAAAGGGAAAATAATTTTATATATATATATATATATATATATATATATATATATATAAATATATATAAAGGTGTAATACATAAAGCAGGATATTACCAAGGCATTATAGTTAATTTTTTTCTTTGTGAAATGTGTGAATTAAGGCATTTTATATTAATAATTTCATGATTTTAGTTCTTATTCCTCATGTTTTTATACAAATATAATACTTCAATATTATGTAATGAAAAGAACTAAAATTTCTGTCATGACGGAAAGAAAAATTTTTTTAAACATTTTTCTTGAATTTTTATGTACAATTAATACCTTCTTAAAATTGATCATTTGTAAAAATGTATGTTTTGAGAAAATGCGGCGAAATGCAATTATTTTAAAGAAAAATATGTAAGAAATATCGTAAAGTGCTAGTTTTAAGTTTATTTAAACTTACTACAAATATTTTTTCAGACTTATATATATATATATATATATATATAAACTTTAAAGTGGTTTTTCTCAGTTTGTGTTTTTTTGATACATTAGAGCATTCAAAATACTACTCCTTCCACAATTACTTACCAATCACTTCCATTTTCCTGTGTTATATATATATATATATATATATATATATATATATATATATATATATATATATATATATATATATATATAAAGCATGTAACAAAATTAGGGATCCATTTTGCTGTAAACTGAATACATTTTTTTTCTTTGAAAAATTAAAATGTAAGATATATATTGGCTTTTTCGTTGAATTTTGGCTTGCATTTTAACATTTTATTTTTCTCAAAAACTATTAAAGTTATTGTGAAATTTATCCCCCTAAAGTTGCTTAGAATATCTCTAAGAATACTACAAAACAATTTCAAGTCAAAAAAATTAGTAATTACAAAAGGAGTAAAATTTTAAAATTTTCCATATTTTTTTCAAAATATTTTAAATTTTTAAAATTGTGTGAACAATTTCATCTCGTATCATTTTCTTGAATAGAAACATTATATGAAATGCTAAAGTATAATTTTTAAATACATAAATGGAAAAAAATTGTTCAAAGGGTACCGAGTCTTCTTAGCCTGTTCCTTTTAATAAATTTAAATGTGCAAGCTGTATGTAATTTGAACGATACGATTTTTTTATTATTTTATATAAAATCATGCTTGATTTGAACTAAAACGAACTGTGTACCCCTGTTGTAAGAACAGCAGTCTGCAAAGCGGATAAGATAAAATTCGATATTTATAATTAAGCAAATTATAAATTATATAATAAATTATATTATGAAAATATTAATTGAATTATATAAAATCTCTAATGAAAATAATTTTCTAATTAAGTATGAATTTCATGTGTTATGTAAAGATCGTTATGTTGTATAATGAAGTATATTTGTTAAGTTTGATGGATTCTGTTTTTATTGGACTGCGTAATTTAAGTTGTGTGGGATTTTTTTTCATTTAACTGAATGATTTATATGTATAAATTCTACCCCTGATACTGAAGTGAAACAAGCGTCATTTTCTGAATAAATTGAGAAGTTTTCAGAGATATAAAATTTAATTTTGAATTCTTGAATAAACTCTTTAGTTTAATGCGATTTAAAAAAATAAATTAACACTGAAAATTAGCAACTTAGATTAAAGTACTTTATAAATTATTAATGTGTTATGTGTAAGTTATTAAATATATTTTTATTATTTATATCGTTATTTTTGTAGATTCTAAATGAATATTACTTAGTTTTATGAGCGTAAACCGTATTTTATGTGTGGATTTTTATGTTAAAAATCAGTTAAATATTTTTACTCCTTTTTTTAAAAAAAAAATAATGAATGAAAATTTCGCAGCGTTTTTTTAAGTTGATTGATTATACGCTTTTCAAATGCGAGAGTTTGCCCATTCAGTATTTGATAAAATATTTTTAGAAAGAGTTTAAAAAATACATTTGACGATATAAAAATGAAAAAACTCGGTGAAAGCAGAAAATGATTTATAAGCTCGAATCCGCAAATGTCAACATCCATTTGTAAAATAATAAAGTTTGTCATTTTACTCGGTTAAAATAAGAAATAAAAGTTTGATTCTCGAGGTAACAAATATATAAAATTTATGACGACATTATCCCAGAAGGCTAAAAAAATACATCCTATAAAACTCTGAATCAACGGTTGTACTTGTTCAACCCCCAGAACTTATAAATTATTATCCTAACAGACACTTCTTAACCGTAACAAATCGCCAAAAGTCATTGCGATTTCCTACTTCGAAGATTGGTATTGACTGTTGAAACACACAGCCATCAATTGTGTGGAAAAGACTAAGTTCATTTTTATTTTTTAAAGCTTTTTCTAAATTTCTACATCGATTGATAAACCGAAATAAAAATCGACTTAATGCTCTGAAAAAAAATATCTTTTGCTTTGCATCTGAAAAAAGAGAAACAAATTCGAGATAAACTAAATAAACACTTTTCTGCAGAAGCTCGTTACAGATTGAGTATGTTTTACCGATCACCAAATCGATTGGTGTCGAGGCGAAAAAAAAGTGAAACAATTCTTTTCGCCAAACTGGCGAGTAATTTATCGTGTAGCAACCCTGCAAGTAGGGGAAATAGCAAGACCCTAGTATCTCATTACATGGGATCGTGATCTTCTATTTCTCGTTGTTTCTCTGCTTGGAATTTTTTTTATCCCCCCCCTTATCCCACTTTGTCTTTCCTTTTGGGTTTGGTAGAAGAATTTTATTTTTTAGAATGCGGACTGAGTTTTTTTTTTATTTTTTATGATTTGTTTCCAGGTGTGTTTTGAAAGTGTTTTTGCTTATGGGTTTGCGTAGTGGTGGATGATGATGTTTGCTTAAGAATTTCTGAGCTTCTTGGAACACAAAAGGGTAAAAAAAGCTTCTTTTCCCTTATCGCCTCACTCAGACAAATTTACTTCGGCATTCGATTTGTTTTTAAGACCGGATGTAACGAATTCCGCTTTTAGCGATTATCTATATTTCAAAATTTGTTTCATTGCGTCTATATTTATTAGCTTTAAATTTCATGCCTCGACTGTTTTTGGAGAAACACTTTTTATTTTATTTTCAGTACTTTTTCCTTTTGATCGATTAAAAATATGAACTCATACTAGGTAAAAATATAAAAAACTCGATTTTTGTTTTCTTTCTATTGAGTTATTCCTAACATTTCTTAAGTGTAGTAATAAATTTCTTGCAAATGCATTATTTTTGTGTACCTTGGTAACTCAATTTATTTGGTCTTGAGTGGCACGTGACGGTACCAGGTAATAGGACTATTACGTATATAATTCAGTTCTGTGTTTCAGTATAAAAGTTTGATATATGAGGCACTTCAAGTGTCTTCTTTACTTGAGGGAAGTTTTAAATTGTTAAATTTTCCTAGTAATCCACCAGGTGCTCACTTTCTTAGATGTGAATTTGGTTTATGACCTTGAAAGAAGCCTAGTGGCTGAATGGTAGTGTATCGCGTTTCCACGCAACAGGTCCAGGGTTCAAATCCCGGGCAGAACAAGGTCGATTCAGTCTTTCATCCCTTCAGTGGGTCGATAAATGAGTACCAAGATTCCTTGGGAACTGAGCACTGAGGGTTTCGCGTCAGACTGACCACTTGACCAAAACATCTGCACATGAAACCTGGCTCTTAAGGTCACGTAAACTGAGATATGCACAGTAAGCCTTAGTCCTCAAGGACTGTTGCATCACTAAGTTCAGTTCAATACGACCGTGAAATCCCAAGTGATGGCCCTTTCTAATTTACGTTTTTTGTCTTGGATAAACACATGTGACGCGGCCTCACGAGGTGTCAGTAAACATTTAAACGTTCATTACTTCCGGCTTCTCTTCTTGTCATACCACTCCCACTCCATTATGTGCTTACGGTAACCTATTGGTCATGGTCATGAACTCGTGAAGGGCGTAGTCGAGACGCGGGCTCTTTCCCTGATGCACCTGAAAATCCGTGCAGAAGAACTAATGCACGTTAAATCAGTCGTGGCTCAAAATCCTCCCGTTTGCGTGGTATGGAGGCTAGGGTGTGAGCTCGCGACTGTCGTTCTCGTCACAAGACAGTGGTTCAAAATAATGAAATCCATCGCCAGTAGCCTTTGATTTGGCTTAGAGTGCGATGTTGAAAAACATTCAATCACCAAACCCGATTGGTTTGACCATGGTTCAAAAGTACGAGATCTGTTTCCTGAAACCCTTTTGTTGATTCAGATCGAGGCGGCGTTGATTAACAATCAATCACCTCCGTAATTTCTTTTTTGGTCAATCAAATGCACGTAAGTAACTAAATTGAGGATTGATTGGCCAACTTGGCCAAATACGACTAAACTAATAAACCACCGCCAATAATCTATTTTTTAACCAATTGTTAGATTAAAACTGTACGATTTTTTTTTCCTGCGTAGCCACGTGACAAATTTATACAGAAAAGAATGCGATGTTAATAAACACTCAATCACCAAACCCAATTGTTTTGACCATGGTTCAAAAGTACAAAGTCCGTTTCCGTTAAACCTTTTGTTGATTCAGAGTGAGGCGTTGATTAACAATCAATCACCTCCGTAATTTCTTTTTTGGTCAATCAAATGCACGTAAGTAACTAAATTGAGGATTGATTGACCAACTTGGCCAAATATGACTAAACTAACAAACCACCGCCAATAATCTCTTTTTTTAGCCAATTGTTGTTAAATTAAAACTGTACGATTTTTTTTCTGCATAGCCACGTGACAAATTTATACAGAAAAGAAATGTACTTTTTTTTGCGAATAAAATATTCATAAATATTTTATTCGCAATTCAAAATTTGATAAATATTCAACATTTAACACCCACGTTCCACATTTATTTTTTTTATTGGATTTAAATATTACAATAAAATCCGACACTATATGAAAAATGTTTTGTCAAGTTACTGATTTATTTACTGAATTTTAATTTATTTATATATGTATTGATTTTTGTTCAATTAAGCTGCAATTCAATGTGCTAAAATGCGATTTAATCTGGATAAAAGCTATTATTCAGTAATTCCCATTCGAACTGTTTAATTTGATAATTTACTGCATTCGTTTACTATAATGTATTGCACATAATTCGAAACAAACATCATTACACTATTTTGTGACGCCAACTTGCCAGAAAGTCTATCGAACTACTACATATCATGTTCACTGTATAACACCGTTAATTTAAAATCTAAACATTCAATATTACCTGCTATTACCTAGAAGACGGTTTAACCATCATGAGACATAATTACTCTTCATTTGGACGTCCAGTTTCTAAATATCCAATAGGGAACTAATGCTAGTTCTACTGGGTTCCGTTTCGCCTGTACTGTAACACAATGGAGTTCAGTCATTGTCAAATCTATTCCTCCTGCTTTCCGAAGTATCTAGAATGTAAGTGATTATGGTATTAATTAATACGTCATGTTGATATTCGAATACCTAGCTATTTAAGCTGCGTCCAAAGGTATTTAAATATCAGGCAGTGGATCGATACCGATTCGTAGCCTGTTATAAACCAAGATTTGTATTCAAACTTTTTGTTATAAAAAATTAATCGAATAATTTTTGACATCGCCTTTTTTGAAGCTATGTGAAGGCTGTTGACGGTGGGCCTCCGTCAATGATTGAGTACGAAATCTGAGCCAGCATGCTCTCTCCAGTCTTTTCCACCGTACCAACGTGAGTATTTTGAGACTTGATACATTTAACGTGCATAAATTCCCTGACTGGCAATCTTTTTGTAGAACCAAGACTCAAATTCCAAATTCTTTAGTAAAGGACATCGATTCATTTTTAATCTTCAAACACGCCAAGTATGTTTGTTATTTTCACTGCTTATGAAAGAAAAAAAAGAGTTTTATATGGGAAATTCGCTTCCCAGCATTAAGGGCAGTCGGAAACCTCTATACCGACAATGTTAAATTGGCTGTTTTCGAGGTACATTTTCTCAAAATCTGTTATATGTACATGCTTGAAATTTTTCATATAATTAAAATACACATTTCTCATTATACTCAAATGAGCTTTTAGCTAATTTTGAATTTTTTCATAATTTATAAAATATTTTATCAAACATAGTTTACGTTAACCCGTTTTTCACATAAAAAAATTTGTAAAAAATAAATTTTGGGGTTTTTTACAAAAAGCTCATTTCAGTATATATTAGCCATCATTATAAATATATCACAAAAAATTTACATACCTGTGAACAGTAGTTTCTAAGAAAAGGAACATCGAACATCAAAAATTGACACTTTGAGAAAAATTGATTTTAACGTATAATTACTTTTTAGTTAAAACATGCCACCTCCATATTCTAAATCATCAGCATTTTTAGTAGCTCATCATCTTCTTTCTTCCTTTTAAGTCTTTTTTCCTTCCTAACTTCCTTTGTTTTTGTAAACAATAGTATTTTGCTCGTAACAGCCTCTGTTTGTCGAGGCACTCCATCGCCTGTACCGTGTAATCACCAGGCTCAATACACATTTTCTCAAAATTTCTAGTTTTGATACATTCCCCATATTAAATGAGGAAACTGCATCATATGTACCCAGTGACAAAACTTCTAATTGTACAAATGTTTTCTTCGGTACACGAGACCATATTACATTATTTACACTTTCGTTAGGATTTTGCGTACCTCCATGTAAACACTTTTTTAGCAATTCTGGATTAGCTAAATCCCTAAAAACAGGTCGCATGGCCTCCACAACATCCACAGGTAAACTATTTTTGTGATGATAAGTCTCCCCAAGCAATTCTGCTTTTTAAATTTGCACCACGTATCTGAATCAGAGGGACAAAATCCATGCTGAGGTTTTTCATCGGTTGATAGCTTGTGTAAAAATATTGCCCATATGGCTTGTTGCATGTCCTTCACGCTAGACAAATTTCTGCGGATAGCTAGACCATAATATGCTTGCAGACGGTCGATTTCTGCCTCTGTCAATCTATTTCTTCCGCATAAAGGCTTTCCGTCAGAAAGTTTTTGACCTCTCATCTTAGTTTTCAAGCGTCGAAGACGTGTCCCCATTCTTTTCATAACATGACCTATGCATTCTAATTTCTCGACAGAGCAATGGTCACCATATACTTTGTTCTCGACAATAGAAGTAAAAGCTTTAGAGTCCCCATCTCCTAAATATTTTGTGTACCGAACATTGTAGAGAGACTGGGAACGCTGAAAAATGGATAGAGCTCCAGCTACTTCCATCTTACCGCTGTAGCCTTCAAAATTTCTCTTACAATTTTGAAGATGCTTGGTTTTGTTCGGACAAATACAATGTTTTGAAAAAACTTCGACATCTATAACTTTGCCGGTATCAACACTTGTGACTGTCACCAAGCCATTCTTCGAAGAAAAACCACGCTTCTGCCAGCTACCATCAACAGCAACAGCAAGGTCCCTTTTTCCATCATTTTCATCAACGGCTTCACGAACAGCTTCTGCCATACTGTGTTCACAGGTTTCTCTTGTTGCCTGCAGTAAAATGTGGTTGTACTTTGAGAATTTTGTGGGTGGCGGGGGAAGATTCATGATACCGCAAAACATCCTAGCAGACTCAGCACCTTTACCTATGCATCGCATAGCATACACTAGCCGGGTATTCAGTTCGTAATTCTCAGAACTATCGCATTTCTTGGAGTTAAAAAAAAGTATAGTTATATTTACAAGAAGGACATTTTAAGTGAAACTTCACAGCTTCACCACAGTTACTTTCACTGAGGTGCAACCTGAGTCCTGTTTTTTCACACTTTATACATTTTACAGCTTCAAAACACACACAAGCTAAAAGGTTAATGTCCACAATAACATTTCTGAAACCAGAAAAAGCCTCATCCGAATATGAAATATCCATGTTTACAATTTTTCTCTCACTGGCAGATGGTTTAGTTTCATTAGTACAAAGCTTTGCACCATCAGCACAATTTTTTTCATCAGCAGAGTTCTTTGGAACAGTAGAATTGCTTTCACCACAACCATCATTACTTTTATTACATCTTCCTTTATTAAAAACTCTCTTCGTTTCTTAAATACTTTAGTCGATGCTCTAGGCATGGTAAAGTCGATATATTATAGCAATTTTTTTTGAAAGTTTAAGCTTAATAATGTTAAAGAATACTTGCGAGTTCAAAAATTATAACGCAGTTTTGAAAGTGTAAACAAACACTGATTTGACCGTTAAAAATACAGTGAAGTTTCAAATGGGTTAGGAAATAAAATAATAAAAGGCTCAATTTATACAATAAAAGATAAATGTTTTGATTTATACCAGACGCTCAACTTTTAAGTCAAAACAAAAAACTTTGTTTACTTTTACGCTTGTCAAATGGGCGTGGCCCAGTTTCAACGATTATTTAAAAATAGGTTTTAAGGTCTTCTAATTACCCTAGAGGTTAAAGTAAGGTATTTTTAGAAAGGTTAAAATCTGTACTATGTGGAAATGTAAAAATCTCAAATTGTCAAAAAAATCAAATTTTACCTTTCCGACTGCCCTTAACTTGAATAAAGCTGCAGCTTGAATATGTGAGCAGGCTTGCTTAACAGATTTGGTGATAAATTCGGCGGAAAATAATAACGCCCGGGAACCCTCTAGAAGTCTCTGGAATCGATTTTTCTGGAAAATTCTGTGGGGCTGTGTAACGTCACGTCTCGTAAACAACAACAACATCTGGTGTCGGTTTCTTTGTAGATTCGACGCCCACACGTGCAATTTCCGATCCAGCGCAACCCCTGTTTGACCCCCGAGGAATCTAGCGACCCGACCGGAAGATGAGAGAGGAGAGATGCTTTGAACCTGCACGGGAGCGGTAACCAACGAAACCTCCTCTCACAAAATAGTGGACTCTAACAATCTAATTAATTTTAATAACTTTAATGTATCATTTTGTAAATAATTTTCAATAGTTGTGACGTAATAAATTCCATATTTTAATTCACCAAGAATACGCTACCGTTATTCTTTCAAACGTTACAGCTTAGAGTTTTGGTGGCAGCGGTGGGATAAAAAGTTAGCATTCAGGACCCGTGAGAGGAGGAAAATTTTGGATTTTTACGGACGGACCGCAACGCAGGGAGAAAAAGAGATCTTCGGAAGCCGTGCTGCAAGTAAATTCAGCTTCGGAGAAAGAGAGCGTCCTGCTCATAAAGATCAAACTGATCTATAGTGTTAACGGCTAGTGTCCGAAGGAAAGCGATTTTCGGAAGCCGTGCTGCAAGTAAATTCAGCTTCGGAGAAAAAGAGCGTCCTGCTCAAAGATCAAACTGATCTATAGTGTTAACGGCGAGTGTCCGAAGGAAAGCGATTTTCGGAAGCCGTGCTGCAAGTAAATTCAGCTTCGGAGAAAGGGAGCGTCCTGCTCATAGAAGATCAAACTGATCTACATCTACAGTGTTAACGGCGAGTGTCCGAAGGAAAAGCGATTTTCGGAAGCCGTACCACTAGTGCACATAATTTGCTTCTGACAGCAAGCTGAGTACTTCAAATGGGTGAGTACTGTTATATTTTTGAGTTGCAAACTGCATATTGTATTAGGAATTTTGGTTAAAGTGTTCTTTAGAAATTTTGAAATACTTAGTGTTTTTTCTTGCATGGGAACAGTGTTATTTTGTTTCTAGAGAATTGTAATTGTATTTCAAGCATTGTGTGCAATTTTAGCTTAAGATTTATTGTGTTTTAAGTCTCTTGAATGATTTTGATTATTTTTAGTGTTAAGTTTTTCTTTGTGTATTTCTGTGTATGCATGGGACCAGTGTTATTGTATTAATAGAGAATAGTAACAATAGTGCAAAATTTAGCGTGACATTTATTTGATATTGTTTAAAAAATGGCTTTCCTTGGTAAAGGAAAAAGCAAGACATGTTGCAACTTGCTGAGGAATTAGGAATAAATGCCACTTTAAATATGACTGTCCCTAGCATAAAAATTGCAATCACTAACAGTGAAGGTTATGAAGAGGAATTTGTTAAAAATCTGTATCAGACTATCATTGCAAACGGAAAAAGATTGGAAGAGTTAGAAAGGGCTGAAAAAATGAGATTAGAGGAGTTAGAAAGGGCTGAAAAAATGAGATTAGAGGAGTTAGAAAGGGCTGAAAAAATGAGATTAGAGGAGTTAGAAAGGGCTGAAAAAATGAGATTAGAGGAGTTAGAAAGGGCTGAAAAAATGAGATTGGAGGAGTTAGTAAAGGAGCAGGCATTAAAAGAGAAAGAATTACAGCTGAAATTTGATTTAGAAAGGTTTAAAATAGAATCCGGATTTAGGGTAAACGATGAATCAAACGATTCTACAAATGCATGTTCTGTAACCTCTAATTTAAACTTAAAAAATTGATCCCAGATTTCGATCCTAAGCAGTCAGATATTAGTTTATATCTAGTGATCTTTGAACGCCAGGCTAAAGGGCGTCAATAGAAAAGAAAGAGTGGGTGGGGCAATTATTGGGTTTGTTACCCCTAGAGATCGTGCAATTTATTGCTCGCGAACCGGAGGAACAAGCCGAAAATTACGATTATGTAAAGAAATTATTACTTAAAAGATTCAAGTTAAGTCCGAGGTCTTTCGGCAAAATTTGTCCAACACCAGAAAAATCCGATAGCACCTGGAAGGATTTCACTTTTGAAATTACGAATTATCTAGATGAGTGGCTGATTGGCTTAGAAATAAATACCTTTCAAGATCTTAAAGATCTAATGGTGGTAGATCAATTAAAAAAAAACGCGCCAATGCTAGTATGAAAGATCATTTTTTAGATAATTGGGCAAACCTTAAATCAGCTACTCAAATAGCAGAACTCTTTGATAATTATGAGGACGTCCGAAAGGTGAATTCGAAACCCATGGATAGGTGGGGCAGAAATGATAAAATTTTGACATACTCAGGGATCAAGGAAAAAGAAAATAGAGTTGGGAAAACTTCCCCCAGATTAGGAGCTTCTGTTCCGGAGAGTACTAGAGAGAGAACTTTTGAAAAACGCGTGATACAAAGATGTTATCATTGCAATATGCCTGGACATATAAAAGCCGGTTGCCCTAAATTAATAAAAAACAAAACGACGGAAACTCTCAATAATATTGAAGGAAATGAAAACCCGGATTTTCTTAATTCATATACAACAAAGGGCTCTGTGAATGGTCACGAGATAGACATTCTTAGAGATACGGGAGCGACAATAGATTTAGTATGTGCAAAATACATAAATCCTTCTTCTTTCTCTGGTGAAAATGTTTGGGTAAAACAACCGTTAAGCCCAGAATTAGTTTGTTTACCTTTGGCGGTCGTGGAAATTTCCGGAAATTTTGGAACGGTGCAGACTAAGGCAGCGGTTTGTGGAAATCACTTAAATCAACACGGTCGATATTTGCTTGGAAATAAAACGGCCGAGCTAATAAAAGGAAATTTAGGCTATAATTTCCTGCCAGTCGAAATATTGAATGCTGTCCAAACAAGGTCTCAAGTCAAAGCGGCTAGAGAAGAAAGGGGAATAGATAGTGGTGATGCTAAAAAGGGGAAGATGAGGTTATAATTGTTTCTTCGGATGCAGAGGACGAAATTTTAATACCTGCACTCCAGGAATATGTTCCGGAATTAGCGCTGCTAAGGGTTACGCGAGAAAATTTAATCAATGCTCAAAAAAATAGCGAGGAGATTAAACCCTTATACGAACAGGCAGCCAGTCAAGTGCAGGTTACCAATCAGGTTTATTCGCTAGAGAAGGAATTATTGGTCAAAAATCGTGAAGATAAGTTAGGTAACGTGGTGAAGTCAATTCTTTTAGCGTTACGAACTGTATCGCACGAAAGTACAGGGTATACACCGTCAGAGTTGGTGTATGGGAAAAATTTGCGAACCCCAGAGACGTTAGTAATGGAACATTGGATGGAACCGGAAGAAGAGGGTGATCTCGTCACTGAATATATGTTTAAGTTAATAAATAGATTAAAAGATGTCAAGAAGTAGCTATAAATAAAATGGAGGAAATGCAAGTTAAGCGGAAAACTTGGTATGACAAAAACGCAGTAAAACGTGAATTTAAGGATGGAGATTTAGTCCTAGTGTTAGCTACATCCAGAGCAAATAAATTAGCAGTGCAGTGGATAGGTCCTGGGACAATTTTAAATAAAATTTCGGAAACGAACTATTTAGTCGAAATCCCCGGCAGACGCGAAACATCTCAAATCTATCATATAAATATGCTAAAACCATATTACAAAAGGCCAGAACACGTTAACGTAATTATTAATGATGAAACAAAAACTCTCTCGCAGACCAGGAGTTAGAAATCCCATACTTAGAAAACAATTCTCTCATTTATGATTTCGAGGACGTAATCCAGGCTAGCGAGTTGAACAAACACCTTCACGACAAACAAATGGATCGACTGCGCGAATTATTAAATAAATACTCTAAATGTTTTTCAAACAATCCCGGTTTAACTAATCTGGTTGAACACGAAATCCAGTTAGTTAGCGATCAACCAGTTAGGACGAAGCCCTATCGAATGTCGCACCGACAAAATGAAATCTTAAAAAACGAAATTAACCGAATGTTAAAATTAGGGATCATTGAGGTAGGAGAATCGGATTACATGTCTCCTATGATTTTAGTTGAGATAGCTGGGAAAGAACCTCGTCCATGTATAGATTACAGGAAATTAAACGGGATCATTAGAACGGAATATTTTCCTCTTCCGAATATCGAAGAACGCGTAGAAAAAGTATCGGCGGCTAAATTTATTACCGTCTTTGACTTATCTAAAGGATATTGGCAAATACCTTTGAGTAAAACAGCACAGCGATACGCAGCCTTCTGTACTAGCTTTGGTACATACCGACCCCTAAGGATGAGTTTCGGATTAAAGAATGCTCCATATTTCTTTAGTAAACTCATGGCTGAATTACTTAACGGACTAGAGGATTTCGTTGTCCCGTATCTAGACGATATCGCAATTTTCTCAGATACTTGGGAGTCGCATATTAAACATATGGAAACGGTTCTGCAGAGAATAAAGAGAGCTAAGTTAACGATAAAACCTTCAAAGTGTAAGTTTGCGCAACAAAATGTCAAATTTTTGGGTCACATTGTGGGTCAGGGTTTTCGCACTCCTTCCGAGATCAAAGTTCAGGCTGTTCTAGAGTTCCCTACCCCTCGCACGAAAACCCAAATACGTGCTTTCTTAGGTATAGCGGGTTATTACCAAAAATATATAAATCTGTTCTCGGTAATTGCTGCTCCGTTGACGGATGCGTTGAAGGGAAGAGCAAAGAAGGGAGAAATTAAGTGGACGACCGAGTGTGAAAACGCATTTCGAGAACTAAAAGGGAAACTAATTGATAAGCCCGTCTTGTACGCGCCAAATTTTGAACGAGAATTCATTGTTCAAACGGACGCTTCGAACGCAGGTATGGGAGCAGTTTTAACCCAATTAACTGAACAAGGTGAGGAGCATCCAATCCTTTACCTGAGTAAGAAATTTTCAGAGGTAGAGAAGCGTTATTGTACGACGGAGAAGGAATGTGCTAGTATTGTTTTCGCAATTAAAAGGTTACATTATTACTTAGATGGAAATTCATTTTTAGTTATGACCGATCACAACCCGTTGGTGTGGTTGAATAGAAATGTTAGTTCTAACCCTAGATTGATGCGATGGGCTTTGGCTTTGCAACCATATAATTTTAGAATTGTACATCGGTCGGGTAAAAGTCACAAAAATGCAGATAGTCTCAGCAGATCGGTGATAGATAATTAGGGATTGTTAATAATGTTCTCTTGCTCATGAATAATAATTGTTGCTTATGTTTTTTTAGTTAAAGGTTAATAATTGTATTAAATTTTATTTATTTACTAGTACTGTATATCATATCGAATGGCGATGCGTGTCAAAAGATAAAGCCATGAAAAGCAAATGTATTAATATGCTTAATTTTGTGTACAGGGTTTTAAAATATACATGAGTATTTAGGTTACGCAAGAGACATATTGTGAAAAATATTTTGTGTGTAAGGTTGTACACTTCGCATATCATATCAACATGTCGTTAGTATAATTTTATTTAAGTATTGTGGCGAAGAATATTTTATGTGCAAGGTCTTACACTAGCATTTGATATAACATGTTGTTAGTATAATTGATACTAGGCATTGTGATAGGAGTGTTTGTATTTTTATTTAATGTATAGTATGTTTTCTTACATTGCTATTTCGTAATATGGATTTGTGTAAGTTCCCTAGCAAGAACACTCACTCACTAGAAATAAGTAATTCCAAATTTAGTTCAGCGTTTTCTTTAGTAATTAAAATTGCAGCTCAGAAATATAGTGGTGCTTGATGAAGGGATGTGTCGGTAATCTGTCAGTTGTCTCATCGTCATCCCATTAAACTTTCTCAACGGAAAAGTTCCATAAGAGAGGGCGAGAGCTGTAACGTCACGTCTCGTAAACAACAACAACATCTGGTGTCGGTTTCTTTGTAGATTCGACGCCCACACGTGCAATTTCCGATCCAGCGCAACCCCTGTTTGACCCCCCGAGGAATCTAGCGACCCGACCGGAAGATGAGAGAGGAGAGACGCTTTGAACCTGCACGGGAGCGGTAACCAACGAAACCTCCTCTCACAAAATAGTGGACTCTAACAATCTAATTAATTTTAATAACTTTAATGTATCATTTTGTAAATAATTTTCAATAGTTGTGACGTAATAAATTCCATATTTTAATTCACCAAGAATACGCTACCGTTATTCTTTCAAACGTTACAGGCTGTAAAAGGGACGTTTGAGAGAGGTCGAGTCAGTCAGTCGAGATTAGAATTTGCTTGTACATTGTCTGCTATAAGAGATAGATATTTTATCTGCTTAAGTTCTTCGAGCCGGTGCTAATGAAATATCTCTGCATAAAGCGGTTGGTTCACCTTAAATCTGTCGAGGCTCAAAGTTCACCCGTTGGTATGGTGTGTGAGTTTCTCTAGAGGGGATACCGGCTCTATACTAAACTAAATACATGTACAAAAAGGTCCCCCCACAAGGGTCCTTGCCTTCGCCTACTCTTTCGAATATTTATTTTAATCGTATCCTTTCTCTTAACTCTGAACTGTTTCTTCTCCAAGCCTTTGCAGACGATCCCGCTGTTGTCTCTTTTGGCCTTTCGCTTGGGGAACTTAAGGATAATACTAACAAAATAATAAGTTTAGTCAATTCTAAACTTTCTGAGCTTAATTTGTCAATAGCAAACAGATTTAGTTTTTACATGTTCATTTCTTCAATGCCGTTGTTTTCGTGGGAGCTCGACTTTCAGGAGAAATCTCATTTTTAAAATTGCCCCCAATTCCATTTATATCGTTAAGTCATTCAAATACATCGTGGACTCCTCATATAAATTCTATCAAAGATAAGATTCTCTGGATTTCTTCCAACTTTTATCGCGTTTCCAAAAATTTCAATCAGTAGTATATTTCTCTAATGAAACTTTGGTGTAATTGGGTTTTCAACCAATCATCTCTTAAGATTGTCTTCCTCCAGCTTATAGTTTTCGCATTCCTTCAGCGATCGACGTAAATAAAAAAAATCAAGCCAAATCGAAGAAGTACAAAGTGTTAATTAAAATCAGATTTTCCAATTTAAAAATAGATTGCGTATTAATTGTTTTTTTATAAAAGAGTGTTATCATTTCATTAAACTTTATTAAATAGAAATTAAAGTTTTAAAAATATTTTTTTAAAATGTTACATAATTTTCTGTCATCAGAACATGATAAAAATATTAAAATTATCCTATTTTCATCTAAGCAAACCATTTTAAGCATATGTTGGGAATCTTCCATTAAAAGTAATTGCAAATTACTTAAAATCCATATCTATTTTCAAATTCCCAATTTACGTAAGTTTTACATTGCATTGATATTGCTTATATATCACAATGATAATTTTCAAAGAAACCAATTCTATCCGCTCTTTCCCCTTGAAAGACTTTCTCACGCATTAGGCGAACTATTCGGTAACAAATTGTCAACTCTCACGAAAACGATTTCCTTTTCTGCAAACGATAACACCAAACACAATCACCCCTTTTATTACCTCACACAACACAAAACGTTCGATCGTAATCGCATTTCGCGTGTCGCTAATTATCGATCGACCCCCTGGTCCCCCCTTGTCGTCCATTCCTTTAACCTTGACGGAAGGTAATAAAAGGAAAATCGAGAAAAATATGCAAATTGCATAACTGCAGAAATCAGCATGTCTGCGGCATCTTTTTGCGGACTTTGATTCGATTACGATTCTGTCTCCTTGTCAGATCGATATGGAGAAGCGGGTTAATGTTGCACACTTCATGCTTTTTTCTTCGAATGCAAATTTATTCCTACACTTGAAGGAGGTTATAAATATGCAGACCCTTCTCTCAAATGGTGGCAATTTCCGATTCATTTCAGTTGAGTGTTTGTCGGAGGGGATAGATTTCCTTTAGGCTGGGAAGTATCGTTTGTATGAAGTAATATCGGTTGCTGACAAATTGTTTTGGGTTTTGAATAACGTTGCTTCGGAAGTGGCGGTGGTGGGGGTTGAGAGTGCTGCCATCTGTTGCAATTCGCTATTATTATTGCCATGACATTGCAACATGATGTAAAATAAATAGTAAAGCTAAAAAGAGATGAATCTCTCTTGTACGAACACTTTATGGATTTGTTTATTTTTCTTTGTAATTAAAATTATCCCATTACTTTTGTGCAGTGTTATTATTATGAATTAACCTTATATCTACCGACGGTACTTATAAGTACCACTGACTTTAAAATTACATGAAATAACCATTTTTACGAATACTCTGTGACGATACTTAGCAGGAATATTCTTTGAAATACACTCTTCCAAGATATTTGGCAGCACGGGTTTTATGATGAGTATTTTAGTGGGGAAGGGGCAAATAGTTTTATAGCAGAAATTGTGTTTTCAGATGACGAGGTTTTCAGCGGATTGCGAAAATAGTCATTTTTGTTCCGAAAAAATAGTTAATGTCAAAAGATGTGTCTTTTTTTTGTATGTTAATGAAGACCTTAGAAAACGATTCGACTATTTCTTTTTAAGTGAACAGTGTATAATTAATTTTACAGATAAATGTCTTTAATTAATTAATTAGCTCTAATGGATTAAATTTTCCAAAGTTGAGTATTTTGTTATGTATATGCCTTAACTTTCAATGTAGTGATTCGGAAAACAATATTGCATGCAAAAAAACTGCAGAAATCATAATGCGGTAGATAAAGGGTTAAGCAATTATTGTGGGCAATTATTTTTTTCAAGTTTGTGAGACAAATGCTGATTACGATTTTTTTAAAAAGTAGTAATTATCATCTTTGTGTGCTAGTCAGAGAAAATATCTGTAAAACTGGTTTCCCAGCATGGATAGTATTGTTGCTAAGAAACAAATTATCAACTTTATGCTTTGGATGTGCATCTTGCATTCAAATCTTGTTTAATTTTTTGATAATAAAGCTTTTATTACTTCTATTATTTTATTCAAACTTTCATTTAAGATTACATATGCTAGGAGTAAGTGATTATATTCTTTTACAATGTCTAATTTAAAGAAGGATAACTGTAAACATCACCGTCATCCTCAATTAAATGTGTTTGCATGTAGTGAATTTGATCTCTCTCATTATACCAAACCTCAGATTTTTTTTTTTAAATTTTGGGGACCAAAGTGTACCTTAAGGATTAAAGGAGCAGCATGGGTTTTCATTTCTTTTAAGACTGTCGCATGAAATAATGGAGACGATGCATTTAAGTTAAACTGACTCAAAATCCTTTGTGGCCGCAGTAACCAAGAGTTCCCGTAGTCTATTTGTTGGTATGAGTCCAGTGTCCCTGAAGACCCGCCTTGTAGAAGAACTGATTTACGTTAAATCTTTCGATTCTCAAAGCCCTCACGTTGGTGGGATGTTTAAGTTTGGAGAGTAGAGTGCTAGCTAGGGAGTGTTGTCCACGTCGCTTGACTGAGGTTCAAAATCACGAAATCTGTTGCCAATATTAATGGCGTGGCTTCAAAATCTGTGTTGTTTATTTCAAAATTCATATAAAATCAAAGCAAAAAATCCTTACGTGAGGTGATGTGGAATTTGGGAGAGAGTGAATTATACCAAAACTCAAATGAGGTACTTGCCATCTAACCAAGATGACTGGTTCGATTTTAATTTTCCTTCACAGTGTGAAACAATGCGAGGGCTTTTGTACACGAACTTCGTAATTTTGAACCACGGTCAAATGACGAGGACGATATCTGAGTTGGCACCCCTTGTCCTCATTTCCAAACACGCCAACGGGAGGACTTCGAGCCTGGACAGTTTTAATTTGCATCAACCCTTCTACATAGCAGATCTTCAGTGGTACAAGGGCTCGAACTCGTGACACAGCGACTACGAGTCCATAGCCATGCATACTAGGCAACAGCAGCACCTACATTAGGCGTGACGACACCCCCGAGATGCACCCCTACTCCAGACATCCACTCCAGACTTTGAGCCTCGACAAATTTGACGTGAATTAGACTCTCTACACGGCGGGTCTTAAGCGGCACGAGGTTGTGAACCCACGACCATGACCAAAATGACCATTAGCTTTTAAGTTGTTCTAGAACAGCGTTTCCTAACGGGGATCCACAAAAGCTTCGAGGGGTCTAAAATAAAATAATTTCATAATGAAAAATACTAATGACATAGGAAAGTCCAGAAATTTGCAGTTAGAATGTACTCGCATTTTCTGAATCGTCTTTTCACCACCTTTTTGAAATGGAGTTTTATTCGTGTAAACTGTGACGTTTGAGATAAAAAACAGTAGCGTGATATTGATCAGTTTAAACATTTAGTTTATTTACGTCACAGCTATTATTTACGGATTATACATTGAAATTATTAAACTTATTAAAAAATTATTAGGGTGAAATGATGTGGTTTGTGAGAGAGGAGTTCTGTTCGGGGTCTGCTCAATTCGAAGGTTCAAATCATCTCTGGTTCTCCCTCTCTTTCTTCCACTAAAGACCCACCGTGTAGAGTAGCGATGCACGCTAAATCTGTCGAGAGCTGAAACGTCCTCCCGTTGGTGTGGTGTGGTAGTTAGGAGAGTGGGGTGCCAGCTCAGGTGACGTCCACGTCACTTGACCATGGTTCAAAATTACGTGATCCGTCGCCAAAGGCCCTTGTGTAGCTGAACAGTGCGACGTTAATATTCAATCAATCAATCAATCAACCCTCTTTTTCTTCTCTCGCTTCGGGGATCAGGGGCCGGCGTCTTTTAGCATCCAGTTACATCCTGCTAGTGACGTGAAAGTTTCCCTCGTGATGTCAAAAGGTTGCGGGGGACCACGCAATAACTTTTGAGATGCAGTTGCTGAATGTACGTGTGATGATTACTTCCACAAAGAAGCCGATTCACAGTTGTGTGGCGGGAATCGTTACAAAACCTAGGGTGTCAAACTCAAAGGCGGACTTGGGCCAAATAACTAATGTTTAGGGTATTCCGACTACGTTTGGAACTGTGATTTTGCAAAAGCGTATAAATGGATAATATTTATGATATTTAGTGTCACTTAGATTAGAAAATGTATATAAAATTGTTTTAAGAATAGTATTACAATAAAAAATTGTTTAAGTACAATATTTTGACAAAAAATGAACATAGAATAACCCATTTTCAAAATGTTCTCCTTTTGTGAAAAATGCTTCTATTATAATAATATTTTGTGCCTGTATATAGCTGAGACCTCTCTACAGAGGCTCAACTGGAATTTTTGAAATATATAACTTAGAAGTGGGTTTATCCCTATTTTACGACAACAGAGGGGAGCAATTTTAAAATAAAAACGCGGATAATAATTTCAATTGGTAGTAACTCTGAAAATGTGAATTTTTCAAAAATCTTAGTTCAGACTCTCTGGAGAAGTCTGTATATAAGCGAAATATTTTATTATTTTAGAAGCATTTTTCACAAAAGGAGAGCATTTTGAAAAAAGATTACTCTGAGTTAATTTTTTGTCAAAATATTGTATTTACATAAATTTTTTTGTCAATGTCCTTAAACCAATTTTATACATGTATTCTCTAATCTAAGTGTCACTAAATATCATGAAAATTATCCATTTATACGCTTTTTAAAATCACGGTTCTGAACGTAGTCGGACACCTTAACTAAAGGAAATCAAGATTCATATAAACTTTGGTTTATTTCGAATAATACATTATAATAAACGTATATAAAACAACAAGAAAAATTTAATATATATGTCCTGTGACACTTGACATCTCTTCTATGCTTCTATCTTTCCTACTTTGGTCGAAATTTTTATTTTTTATTACATATTATTGTGTGCCAGTATATTGACCGGGCCGCAAAAATACTCGATGTAGGCCGCATGGAGCCCGTGGCCGCTAGTTTGACATCCATAAGCTCTTAAGAAAAAAAATCTCAATCGTCTTAATATAGTCAAAAGAAGTGAATATTAAAGTGTTACAAAATTTGACCCAAGTATTAATATTTTAATATGAAACATTAGTTACAAAAAATTCATAATTTTCCCAACGTGTTTAATCATCGTTTTTAAAAGTTAATTAATAAGATTTCCCTTGGAAATCAATTTGCATATATATTTGTCTATATCGTCAAACACTGTGCAATTTCTTCAAAAATATTTGGTCACGGTTTCGTCGAATCGAGATTTTTTTCTCTTTTTCTTGTTATAAAACCGAAATTATAAAACATTGATCAAAATACCAAGTGCATTAAAGTTCTTCAGATTAAGGTGGTAGTTATAAATTTTTTTAAAAAAAGTTTTACTCAATTCAAGAAAAATTGATGACTTATAACCTTTAAGAATTTTTGTGGGGAATGAAAAATAAGTTTTTCGTCAAAAACAGTGAATATAAATTTTAATGAGATTTGCTGCGGATGTTTTTCAAATTACGGTCGTATATATTCAAATGAAGGTGAAAAGTGAAGATTTTATCTATTCAAGTTTTATCAAAGCAGAAAAAGTTATGATTATCACAAAAAAGCATTTGATATTGGTAAAAAGTAATTTATAATTTTTGTATACACATAAGGTTTTTTGACAGCATATTTAAATCCTTCGTGGCATGTTTATAAAACTGAATAAATTACTGATTTCAGATATGTTTTTTTTTCTTTTGTTGAGCATATTACCAAATTTTAATGTCCTCCAAATATATTCAGTTTTGCTGCATAACATGACGATAAATCGCTGAATTGTATAGTCAGTTTAGAATCAAAATTATCGTAATTAAATAAGTTAAAATATTAAATGGGCTGCAAATATCGTAATAATTATTTAATTATAAAAATTGTGTACTTTCATCATTGAAAAAATGGTTAAACAAACAGTTTCGTCAGTATGAAAATTACTAACTCTTCTCTCCAAATAAACTATGATTAATTAGTTAATTAACTTTGTGGTGCGTCAGAAATTTCACAAGCACAAAATGGTCAATTTCTGGTCTAATATGTATTATTATCTGTGTATATCATCTATAGTAGCGCACACAGGAATTTTTCAAGGGGGGGGGAGGGTCCAAAGTCGAAAGTCCTCTATTCTCGTATCATGGTCCAATACGCCACTTAAAGTTTTCTTTTGATTTTGTCGATTTTCGGGAACAAAAAACAATAAATTAATTATTGAATGAATAATTCGCATTAATTAATTAAATTATTAAAAACAAAAACTTAATTAAATTTTACGTACTATATACATAGGATTGTAATCAAACGGAAATAAAACCGAAGTTTTTGTGGGGGAGGCGGACCCGAGGGCACCCCCCCTTGTGCGCCACTGATCATCTGTGTACAATTTACTATCTATATTACAGGTCTTTAGTCTCAAATCAATTCTGTTGGTCAAATAGTTTCAAAACGGAAATTCCACAAAATCTATTTTTAATGAATCATTGATCAACAAAGGAAACTGCTTTGCCAGATTTCAAGTCTGTTGGTCTGATAGTTCATAAATAGGAATTTTTTCGTTTAACGCCTCCGCAACTCCTCTTGGGCATCAAATTCCACAAAATCATTAGTGGATCTCGACTCAACAAAAGAAACATGTTTATCAAATTTCTGGTCAGTAGGCATAATAATTTCGAAGATCTCGAGATGAGTGAGTGAATCAGTTAGTCGCTTTTCTCCTATTTGAAGATTGTCATGAAATGTTTTATTTCCCATATCATGTTTAATTTTTTAAAAATTTTTAAAGAAGTAACCTCAAAACTACTTATATATTTACACTTTTTCTTTCTCGATTCATTTGAATATAATCTTTTATTCAGTTTCAAACTTTTTTATTAAGTGGAATATTACCGATTCTGGATTCGGAACAGCCAGTGGCCGTTTTGTAAATCTGTTTATAACATCCTGTAGAACCCTTCTAATTTTATTACATCAATTAGCATGATTTTATTCTTTTCCATCGATTCCACTTCTTCCCGTAAGAACACATTCAACTCCCGAAGTTGGGGTATGCAATTAGATTAAGAGTTGAGGTGAATTGCGTCTTCTCCCTTTTTCATTCCGGATTCCTCTTGGAACCAGTGGGAAGGTGAGATTAAAGGAACATTAGGACCAATTAAGTCTGTGTCGTCTTTGGGTAACATTGTATTTATTTTATGTAGGGGCTGACACTGAATTCAATTTGAGATACATCAATTGTCGATTTGAGTATTAGTTACTGCCGAAAAAAAACGTGTATCAAACTTTTGCCCACTTGTATTTACTTGTCTTTTGGTTATCTTAAACAGTTTTTCGTTTATTCATTTGAAGATGATTGTTTTGTAAATTAGTTCCATAAATATATATAATAATATGTAAAAAAAAAATTTAAGTCAATTCCTACTTAGATCAACAAAGAAAAATTTTATTGTAGTTACTTTTTATTAAATAGTTACAATTAATATAAGTATGTATATACATATGACAGAATCACAACATTAAGTGGTAATTCATTTTTATTAATTATCATTAAAGTATTGTATTGTCGTCCAAAACAATCGTGTGTATAAAATTTCAGTTCAACTGAATGCTTTAAAACGTGAGAAAAAAATCTTTACAAGTTTTGACCCAAGTTGCTAAAAATGAAAACAATGTGACTGTATCACTAATTCTTTAAATTATTAGTTTCAGTCAATTAATTTTAATTAATTATAATTAAATCATCGTATTGTCCCCCAAAACAATAGTGTATAGAAAGTTTCAACTTAAATGAGCGCTTTAAAATGCGAGAAAAAAAACCTTTTTAAGTTTTGACACAAGTCACCAAAAGGGTCGCTAAGTCGCCAAAAATTATTCAAACGTGGATGTATTTGTAATTCTTTGAATAATTAATTTTAATTAAATAATTTTATTAATTATATAATTAAATTACTGTATTGTCATCCAAAATATTCGTATATATAAATTTTCAGCTCAATTGAGCGCTTTAAAATGTATTTTATTAACGATTGAAAATGTGAACAAGATAAATAAATATATAGAGAGTGTGTGAGCTAAAAAAATGATTAAAATAATTCAGTTTTATGTATGTAATGTAAAGAGAGATGTATTCATTTTGTGAATTGCAGTCATGGCAGTTAAAAAAACTTTTCGATATTAAAATCATATCGTTTATTTAGTTAATTTTATCATCAAATAAGAAAATTGTGCATCTTCTTTTCTCAAATACCAGGCTGGCTAGAGCGGGAATCGCCCCCTTTTTAAATTCCTACTGTTAGTTCACTTTCTCCCCATATTTATTTATTCATTTATACATCTTTTTCAAATTTTCGATCATTGATCAAATACTTTTATTCATTCACTGAAGTTCAAGTATATTGTTTTTAAACTTCTAGTGGTTGACACTTGACGTTGATTCAGTTTTTTTCAAATATTAATTCATTAATTATTTTTTTTTAATTTTAAATTTATTTTGCGTTATTTCTGACGAAGTTAGAACTAGAACCAACAGATGACGCTAGTAAGTTATTTAGACGAATGCATCATTGGATTCAAATATATATTTTTTTAAACTTGCAGTGGATGACACTTTATGTTGATATAGTTCTTTCAAATATTATTTCATTAAATAAATTCAGTTAAGGGGTCATATACCTTTTAAAATTTCCTGAAAATCGATTTTTTTATTATTTTATTTTATAGAGTAAACCTTTCTGAGTGTTCTAAAAGAAACCGCATGCAGATATTCCCAATAGAACGGACGTTATTAAGAAAATAAAAAGAGTAGAAAAGGCGATTTACATATTGTTTACATTTTGGCTCCAGGGTGACAGCTGTCATGTCGCTGGTGACAGCTGCGTTACTCTGTTTCTAATATTTTCATTCTAATTATTATCAAATGCTTGAATCTAAGCCTCAAATATTAATATTGTTGTTCTGAATATATTAACTACAACTTCTACTAACTTTATAAACTTCTACTTCTACTTTGTTTTGATAAAGTGAATCTTGAATTTATACTCGCTCGTTTTTGATTTTCATACCGTATCTTATTCTAAGATAAGTTTTAGGAAAAGTATTATTTTTGTTATAAACTTGTGAAGGATGAATTCGACTGAATCTGCTAAAAGTCCATCTGGTAAACGTCCAAAAAAAGGAAGTTTACTGGTAATATGCATACGAGATGCAAAGCTGTACACAGTGTGGATGAATCACTAAACAACAGTGCATCTGGAAAAAGATTCGGCTGCAAGATGTTCATTCATCTTTTATTGAACATGATGACTGTTTTGATGGCTATAGAGTGTTTGATAAAACTATCATGTTTACAAACATTCAAAACTTTGCTTCTTGCAAAAAATGTGGTCGTGATATTAAACTATCAGAAAAATGTGTTAGAGGTTTGTCTAGTGTTTTTTCGATTGAATGCAAGAACTGTAAAGACTTGTGTTCGTTTAGAAATTCAAAAATGCTGGGTAAAAGAAAAAAATATTCCAGAAATAAACAGACGTTTTGTATACGCAATGAGGACAATTGGACAGGGTCATGCAGCAATGACAACTTTCTGTGGTGTCATGGACTTTCCTCCTCCAGTTGCTGAAAAATCCTATAATAACATTATAAACAATCTACAATTGTGTAGTAAAGAAGTCGCAGAAGCTTCAATGCAAAGTGCAGCTTTGGAAGGGGTAACTTTGACAAATTCTTCCGATATAATAATTAGTGGAGATGGAACATGGAAAACCCGTGGCTATTCTTCTCGTGTTGGTGTGTGTGCTGTTATAGGAGACAAAACAGGAAAGTGTATTGATGCGGAAGTGATGTCTTCTTTCTGTAAAGGATGTGATTCTTGGAAACGAAGAAAGGGGTCACCTGCTTACAAAAAGTGGAAAATTCTTCACGTTAAAGAATGTTTGAAGAACCACAATGGTTCAGCTGGCATGATGGAGACTGTGGGAATGGTTCGTATATTTCAGCGTTCATTAAGTCATCGTTCTGTGAGATATACATCTTACATCGGGGATGGTGATTCCAAAACATTCTCATCTATTACTGCATCCAATCCGTATGGAGAAGATATCACAGTTTCAAAAATTGAATGTGTTGGACATGTTCAAAAAAGAATGGGAACTCGTTTACGAAAATTAAAACAAATGAGCTCCAAACTCAGTGATGGGAAGTCGATTGGGGGAAAGGGAAGGTTGACCGACAGAATGATCGACTTAATTACAACGTACTATGGAAATGCAATCCGACAAAATAAAACATGCCTGTCAGATATGCGAAAAGCTGTTTGGGCTGTATATTTCCATATACGTTCAAGCAACGAAGAACCATTGCACAGTTTTTGTCCCGTAGGTCCTAATTCTTGGTGTAAATATCAAAATCAAGTAGTAGAGGGCAGTGTGGAAACTTTTAGACACAGTAACAAATTGCCAGTGGCAGTAATGGATGCCATAAAAACTGTGTTTAATGATCTATCACAACCTAAACTTCTACAAAATGTCTAGGGGGGTAAAACCCAAAATAATGATGAATCCATTAACTCATTAATATGGAAATTATGCCCAAAAACTTTAGGTTGTGGTAGAAAGAATGTTGATATATCTACAAATGAGGCAATTGTCATTTTTAATGATGGCAATCAAGGCAGACTAAAAATTATGCAATCGCTTGGTCTGACTGTTGGTTAATTTGCACATAAATTTGTTACACTTGTAGATATAAAAGAATTCAGACTGCAGAAGTACATTTTAATCTCCGCACAAAAGAAGTACGACAGGCTAAAAGAATGCAATTTAAAACTACTTGTAAGAAATTAACTGAAAAAGAGGGAACATCATATGCATGTGGCGAATTTTAGCATTTTAGAATCATAGTAATACACTGCAGCATTCATATCAGAAATTGTTTAATATTTATAATAAGTAGTTGTTAATTAAGGTATTGATTGTTTTTAAGTAATATTTATAAATTTTTAACTTTATTTTGGAGAAATGAATCACTTTGTTGCATTTTGATTATTTTGTAGCTTTTGATAGCTGCATTGGTATAATATATGTTTTTAGTTATAATAATTTTAATAAATTGAAATTTATTGACTAAAAACTTCACATTAGTTTTAATTTAAATTTAGTTGTTGTTTGAGTAACCAGAATAATATATATATAAAACTGTGGTAAATTTTACGTTTGATGTCAATTTTCTCAGAACGTCATTTTTACTCATTACGCGCATGATATTTTCAAAACCGTGCCATGGAAAATGATAAAATTTTTACTGTAGATTCTGATCATATCTGTACTTAAAATAACGAACCAGTTTGAATTTTTAATGAAAAAATTTAAAATTACAAATATAAAATAGCAAAAAATTTTTAAAAATTTTATAGTTAAATTTTAAATTGTTATAGTTTACTAAAAATTTTAAATCAGTGTTTCATGCTTCGTCATTTTAAAGATAACACAATTTCCAACACTGAGCAAAAATTTCATCAAAAAATATTGGTAACTTTTTTTTTTATAAAGCTGCGCGTAATGCATATCACTTGCGAAAAGAAAACAAAAATTTCTTTTGTAATTATCTAATTAAAAATTTATCCTAATTAGCAGTGTGTTTGTTGGTTATGTTTTAAGTAAAGTGATATCTATTTGTTTATTCCTCCAAAATTTACATTCCAGGAAACAATAATAAAAAATTATAGAGCTTTAAAGAGCTCACTATTTTTAACCATTTTCAACTTTTTAAAAGGTATGTGACCCCTTAACTAAAATAAAACTTTTCTTTTTTGACCTAAGTAGGAATTATTGACTTACTTTTTTAAAAAATTTTGTTTACATTTAAGTGATGAAGGAAAAACAGGGGGGGAATGTGATATAAACACATAATCACATGTTCAAGTGAAGGGAATTATAAGTTATTTTTAGAAATTACATCAGGGTTCTAGGAATAGTTTCAACCGCTCTGTGAAGCTCAGATTTGCTATTAAGATATGCTTTTACTAGAAATTGCGAAAAATCTGTCAAAATAAAAGTTTTAATTCTTTAACGCGAGATAAAATAAGGCGTGTTCCGAAACACGCTTTTCGGAATTATGATATAAAGGGAAAAAAAGTACACAAGATATAATAAGATCAACATACATGAGATAGACGGTAAGAAATACATAAAATTTTCAGTAAATATTAATTTGTTACTTGTGCACACACACACATGTGTATTTATAGCCCAAAGCTTCATTATTATTCAAATACCATTTCATTCAGGGTGTCTAAAGAACACGATATTTCTTGTCTTTTGAAGAAAATATTATTATTTGAATTTTAAAGGATACCTCTTCAAAATCAATTTTTTAATTTTTACATTAATTGTATTATTGAATTTGATTTTAATGTGCAGCCTTATTCAGGGTGGTAAACTGAATTATCATTAGTTTTGATTAAACAACTTTTTTTCAATATTTACTTAATAGTTTAAAAAATGGATTTTTTTTCTTTCATTTAAATCCTAAATACGAGTAACTTTGCCATTGTCATCTTAAATTTCTGAAATTTTCTGTATTATTTCATAGCTCAAACCTTTCCGGGTTTTCTTTTCAATAGAAAAAAAGGAAGAATCATCAATTTTTAAAACTCTATGCATAAAGTATTCTGTTCTCTATCGAATCACGGAAGAAATAAAATTTACGACCCTACGCTCCAAAAAAAGATTTGGTAAAAATGGAGGAAAACAGGATAAAAAGAACACTCATAATCTTTGGCTTTTGCTCAAATAACAGTCTTTCCTTCCAAAATTGAAGTAAAAGGGAATAATACCCTCCCTCTGTTCAAACTAAAGTTGAATTTTTAACTTTTCCAGGAACAGGATGGAAAACAGTAACTTTACCAATCGTATGGATTCCCGAAAACGTAAGACTGTATAAATCATTTTAAAGTATTGCCTTATCTAGAAACAGTGGTTATATGTGTGTGTGTGTGTGTGTGTGTGTTTTTGGTATTTTTAATTTCAAGGCAAAAGTTAATTGGATTTATTAGTCCCAAATAAGATCAGATGAGATGAGGTGTTGGGAATTAAATTGATGGATTTCAGAATGATATTTTGGATACAAAATTATAAGCATGTATTATTTTCGTATTTTTTTAGCTTCAACTGACATTTCTTGGCCTTGTTCTTTTTTTTCCCTTTATTACATCGTTATTGAAGTAGACATAAACTTGCGCTACTAAAACAATACTAAACATGTTCTCAAATTTTATTAACCGCATGTAAGATTGGAAAGTGTGCCAAATTCCATCAATCTAATCTCTGCTTCATGTTCGTATGTTTAATTTACAATTCCTTGGTAAAATCCTAGGAGAGCCCACACCCCCCCTTGGTGACAAACAGAAAAAAGCGCCAAGCCAGAACAAGATGGCGCCTAGCGGAACCGACAATGTCGGCAAGGGAATATAGCGGGATAAGGGGGATGCGTAATGAAAATATATGTAAACAATACAGAAATTAAACATTTAAGATTAAAAATATAAAAACATCACTTACTTTCTTACTGCTGATCTTTTCCGAGTGGAGGGTACAGAGTAACAGATTTTTAAAAAAAGCCTTAAAGGTCTCGTCGCTAAGCGAATGATCGTGTGAGCGCCGCCATATTTATTCTCGAACATACATTCGGCGTGGCTGGTACGATTTCGAAGAAAGCGTTTTATTGCCGACCATGTTACATCATGTCGATCATTACATTTAGGACATTCGTAACTCAAAGCAATTAATCCTTCCTTCATACACAATTCAATCTATTCTTTTTTACCTTTCGCATTCAACAAAGTAAAAAATTCTAAAGTATATTCCCTCACACACGCAGCCAGCCCAGAGCCCAACAACAAAATGAAATTCGAAATGCGCGCCCACAAAATACGAAAATGCTAGAAATAGTTAGGTTTCAATATGCAGTGTTACAAAGATGGCGAAATTATCGCCAACCAAAGTAATTCGCGCCAAGGGTGTGGACTCTCCTCGGAGAGAACCCAATTCCTTTTGTACATTACAAATCTATGCCTATTTACAAAATATATTTTATACATTTGTAGTATTTATTTACTGGTTTTCATGAATTTCATAGAAAGTAATATGTGTATGTGAATTCTTAACTTCGTTATTATCTATCTATTTTATGTTTGATCTCTTATGCAATTGCCTTTTTTTTCAAATTGTAATATTTACAGAATGCGTTATCATCTTAAAAAGAAATGTAAAAAGTACTAACAGCATCACTATCTTACAACAACATGCAATGGTCCATAGTAAACATGTTTTCCACCAAGAAAGGCTTTTTAAAAACTAAGTTAAATTCATCTAATTAGCTAAATGAATTTGTTTTTCTTGAATCGATCTCATTCTCAATATTTTAGCAAACCATCACGAGAAAAAAAGCCTTTATAAAAAGTTAATTAAAGTTTAAAGAGCTTTAATGAATAGATACCTTCGAGGGCATGAATACTCACAATAATATTATTAAAAAAATTGTTTTTAATGAGAGGTCAGGCGTTACTATCTATCCTTCTAAGATTTTTAAAGTTGCTTTTGCGTTGTATTTTTTTATGAACAAATCAAAGATATAAAATTAAGAATAGCTGTCATAAATAAGACGTATTTTTGAATTCCTACTATTAGTTCTCACACTCCCTATATATAAAGGGTGTTTTTTTAGAGGTATAGAATTTTAAATTGCAATAAAACAACGATGTATTCTTCGATTGACATGAATTATTTTTTATTCGAAAGATAATCTTGTGGCATTACATTTTAAATATGATCAAGCAAGGCGTAGATTCGTCAAATGGGCCCAAAACGAGATTGCCGTTGTTCCCGATTTTCGTAAGCGAATTTTGTTTAGCGATGAAGCGCACTTCTGGTTGAATGGCTACGTCAACAAACAAAACTGCCGCATTTGGAGTGAAGCTAATCCACAAGTGTATGTCGAAACACCGTTACATCCAGAAAAACTGACTGTTTGGTGCGCTTTATGGGCTGGTGGAATCATTGGTCCGTACTTCAAAAACGATGATGGCCACAACGTTACAGTCAATGGTGATCGGTATAGAGCCATGATTACTAACTTTTTCATTCCTGAATTGAACAATCATGATGTCCAGGAGCTGTGGTTCCAACAAGACGGCGCGACATGTCACACAGCTCGTGCCACAATCGATTTATTGAAAGACACGTTGGGTGACCGCCTAATTTCACGTTTTGGACCTGTGAATCGGACTCCAAGATCTTGTGAATTAACACCGCTAGACTATTTTCTGTGGGGTTATGTAAAGTCATTGGTCTATGCGGATAAGCCACAAACGCTTAACCATTTGGAAGACAACATTCGCCGTGTTATTGCCGATATACGGCCACAAATGTTGGAAAAAGTCATCGAAAATTGGACGTCCAGATTGGACTACATCCGAGCCAGCTGTGGCAGTCCTATGCCAGAAATCATATTTAAAATGTAATGCCACATGATTATCTTTCGAATAAAAAAATGCATGTCAATCGAAGAATACATCGTTGTTTTATTGCAATTTAAAGTTCTATACCTCTAAAAAAACACCCTTTATATATTTATAAATCGTTCAAGTTTTCAATCGTCAATAAAACACTTTTTATTCATCCACTCAAGTTCAAATACTTTTTTAAACTTGTAGTGGATGACACTTGATGTTAATGCATTTTTTAAAAAATATTAATTCATTAATTAAATTTAATTCATTAAATTTAGTTTTATATGAGAGAAAAACATTTCTCTCTTATATATTGCCACTTAATATTGTGATTTTCTGGCAGATGTATACACATATTTATATTAATTGTAATTATTTAATAAAAAGTAACTGAAATAAATTTTTTCTTTATTGACATAAGTAGGAATTGACTTAAAAAAATTTTTTTGAATATTACTTGCTCATATAGTTGTATTTTAAAAATTTTCTGATTTCTGTATTCTTTTACACTTTATTTCAGAAAGAAAAAATTTTCAGTTTTATTTCCAGCATTTATTTTCCATATATAACTCAAGGTAAAATATCTTGTTAAAAACTTCAGTTTCCTTGCCCCCTCCCAAAATTTTTTTCCAGTATTTAATTATCTTCAAAAAGAAAAAGATTGTTTATAAATCAAAATTTTTTAAAAACAAGTTTTTTTATATCATTCAAATATTGGGACAACTTAAAAGAAAAATCAGCGATTCGCTTTGAAATCGTTGAATATTCAAAGCCGAATGCATTCAAAAATGTTTTAGAACTTATCGAAATAAACTCTGTTTCACAAAGCAAAATTAAATAAACATTTCTCCAATTCATTCCATTTACAAATCTTGAGCTTCTTTACTTTAATGTGATAAATAAAAGACAAAGGGAATACACACATTTTCGAATTTTGTAACTATCATCAGTGCACAAACAACTCAATAAATCCTTCGCCTCATTCAACAGCCAATCTTGTTTGGGTATCCCTAACTTCAGGTTGAAAGCTCATCAATTTGCTCTGTTAAAGAACCATCCTGATGGTTCTAATTACTATCACAACATCAGCTTAGCATCCGTTGGAAGGATAAATCACCCGTGTTTCCTCGGGAATTAACACTGAGCGAAGGAGATTCTTTGGTGGTTGGGATTATTTGGATGCGAAAACTCTCTGGAGTCACTCTCTGCGACCCCGTAGTTTTAGAGAATTGTGAAGGCAATGATAAATAAAAGATTTCTCGGCTAATGAAAAATGGAATAAATTAAATCTGGAGGTTCTTTCACTGGGATTTTTCGGTTTATTCGAAATATATAGAGAAGGAGATGTGTTTGAGTTTAGAAAAATTCGTTTATAATTTTTTTTGATTGCTTAAACCAATAAAGTATGCATTGGTGATTCCATAATATTGCTGAATGAAAAAGAAATCAATTTCTGATTTTCTTGTAAGTTAGTTTTCAGATGATACACGATATATATATATATATATATAATCTTCAAATTTTCAATCGTTAATAAAATACTTTCTATTTATCCATTCAAATTCAAATACATTTTTTTAAACTTGTAATGGAGGGCTCTTGATTTTAATACAGTTTTTTCAAGCATTAATTCATTAGTTAAACTTAATCAATAAATAAATAGTAACAAACAAAAATAATATTCAAACATTATGCATAAAAATGAGTACAGGAGGCTAGTTGTGTCCCTGTAGTTTAGTAGATCACGCGTTGGACTTCTAATCCAAAGGTCGTGGTTTCAAATCCTACCTGGGATGGCTTAATTTCTGAGAATGAGATTTATGAATGAATAAATAGTAACAAACAAAATAGTCCAACACCAAATATAGAAAAAAAATGGAAAATAGCTTTCTATTTTGCCACTTAATATTATGATTCTGTCATATGTATATACATATTTATATTAATTATAATTATTTAATGAAAAGTAACTAAAATAGAATTTTTCTTTGTTGATCTTAGTAGGAATTAACTTATTTCTTACTATATTACTTGTTTTTTCTCTTTTGACCGAGACTGGGATAGAGCTTTCCCTTTAGAACAAAGTTAAAAAATATTGTACTGTTATTCATAGGACTGATCATGTTAAAACGAATGATGTCACAAATAATAGGGATGCTTACGGTGAATACGTTCGGAACCGTGATTTTCAATAAGTGTATAAATGAATGACTTTTCGATATTTAGTGCCTGATAAATTGCAATAAACACAGAATTTTTTTAAGAATATTATTTTTAAAAAATTTTAAACACAATTTATTATTATTATTACTTTAACAAAAAAATGACATTTTGAAAAGCATTCTCCAATTAGGAAAAAAGCTTCTATTATGATAATAGTTTGCTTATTTTTGGTTAGGACTTCTTTATGGAGTCTAAAATAGGATGCTTAGAAAATATACATTTTCAAAGTTACAATCGAGGTAATAGCCGGGGTTTTTTTTAACAAATTTATCTACTTTTATATATTTGAATAAATCCACTTATAAATTATAAAGTTCAAATATTATTGATGAATTTTTCATACAAGAACAATGGTTTTGAAAATGTGTCATTCTTTCGTCATTTTTGTGCCAAAAAATTCAATTTCAATATTTTTTGTTAAAATAATATACTCTTAAAATAATTTTATATGTATATTTTTATTCAAAAAACGCTAAAAATGTACATGAATATTTTTATGTCTTTTTGTTAAACTACTGTTCCGGAATTAGTGCCCTTAAATTTCTTTTATCAAAATTTTTTTATAAGAATCTTTAATTTAAAATCCAAGAAAAGTTCAAAATAATTAAAAACGCTAGGGCTCAATATCTTTAATGTCAATTCAAATTGCTCCTTTCATATTAAAAAAATAATATAAATAATGATCTTTTGAATTTATTCTAACTGATATTTTCAACATTCTTTTAAAAAATGGGAGTTATTTTTTAGAAAAAAAAATAGAACTTTTTCAAATTTTCTGATATTGAGAAATATCTTTTTTTTATAGATCCGTTCATTAGAGAACTTTGTTTTGGTATTCAAAGCTTCGCAGCGGAATTGATCATTTAATGAATCCATCCTGGTTCTTATTACAACAACAAGAACAACATTGACTTATCCTCTTCAGGAGGGATAAATCACGCGTTTATATCTTTGGATATTACAATGAGTGAATGGATGATTCTTTGGTGATCGGGCGATATTTGGCGAGAATACTTTGTCGCCATTTCCTGTGACACCGTAGATTTAAGGAAAAGTGAAAGGAATGACAAATAAAAGGGTTTTTATTATTTGATAAAATGGGGTAGGGATTAAATCGAGAGGAACTTCTTCCACTTGATTTATTCGAGGGATTTGAATGAGGTAATGAGCTTATTTAAGCATGAAAGAACTGTACCGTCGACTTTTTTGGATATCCATGGTAACCGGTGACTAAATCCAGAAGCCTCGTTTCCGGACATGTTCAGATCGAATTGTAAATTCGATTTCTTATTTCACACCCAAGACCAAATGTGCAGAGTGAAAGGGACTTTATTTTAGTTGAATGAAAACGAATTTTAACTATATCACGTGAGGTTTTGTGAATGTCTCTTGTACTTGATAGTGACTCAGCACTATATTGTTGGTACGTAGGGTGTATTAAAGCATATGGAGTAAAATTGCTCTTTAAATTCAGATTCGATTTAAATCGTGATTAATTTTAAATATTAGGTATACCGTTAAGTTATCTCCGATTCGGTTACAAATTTCAACATGTAAGCGCAGATTCAGTTGACGCATATTTGGCTCTTTTTTTTTATCACTGAACGTATATATCAGGGGTGGCTCCCGCCGCACGCTTGGCACAGTGAGGCATGATGAAGTTGTAAAAATAGTACGCGGGGGCTTACAAAAAAATTAAAAAATTTTGAAAATATAAAAAAAGAGAGAGAAAATAACCATTTCTTTCAATTTTATTGAAGTGAGATTGTCTCAGGCAAAAACCCTTAAAATTTCGATTAAAATATATTTGAGAATAAATATTTTCTGCTATATGAACGTATAATAAAATAAAAATATCACTCTCATAAAATTGGCTAATGTGCACCTATAATATCCTATTTTTGTTAGCATCTGTTAAAGCTAATCCTAATATAGAGATTACGGTAAAAAAGTAGTAATTCAAAAATCATATTAAGTAGATCCTAAGCGTTTACTATAATTATTTTGAATTGAATAATTCGAGTTACACGTTTTTGTTTTATACCTAACCTAATTGATTGAACTTGTAAAAGGTTAAATAACAATAAAACTTAAGTTTGTACTTTCGTCTTATTTTTTATGTTATTTTTAATTTCGACTACACAGACTTACATTTAAAAAAAGTGCTGTTTGCTTAGAAATCCCACAATAAGCTTATCAATAAAAAAATTTCCCCTTTTCCATGTTTGTTTGAAAAGTTGAGGTGGCACGCATAATTGTTTTTTTTTAATACTGACTTAACAAATGAACTAAAACAGAGAGGATTCATGTTAGTATTAAATTAGATGCGATCGCGTGTACACTTAGCTACCGATAATAGAACCACGTAGACATTTATTGTAAGTATTTGGTGAAGGTACAGTTTCTTACAGAACATGCAGAAGATGACTCGGAAAAATTTCAAATAGGGCTTGAAAGTTCACCATTCTTGTATCATGCTCCTTTTGATTTTGTCGATTTTCGGGAATAAAACACAGTAAAAAACTAATCATTCAATAAATAATTAGCATTAATTAATAAAATTAATCATTAATAACAAATACTTAATTAAATTTTGTGCACTACATACTTAGAATTATAATCAATCGGAAAAAAAATCAAGGGCTTTGGGGGGTTGGTCCCCGGGACCCCCTTGTGTGCGCCACTGTGTAGCATCTATTTTATAATTTTTAATCTCGGTTGCTCACGTGTCCTTCATTGTGTGATTTTCCAACTGTCTATGTGTTTTTCGAATGTGATTGAGGGATTTTTATATCTTGTTTGTGTAGAGAATTATATACTATAAATAGTGGTTAATTTTAAAACACACTCTGAAAAAGGAAACCGATGGTATTCAATAGGATTGATATCATACTGCTTTATGATAATGCCAGTCCACATGCTGCTTTGACTAGTAAGAAACTCTCAGAGCTAGTCTGGGGAAACTCTGTCGCATCAGCATACACCCCCGGCCGTGTTACTCTTTCATAACTACTTGTTTTTGTCCTTACAAAATTTCTGCCGGGCAAAAAAAGAAAACGAAGAAAATATCACACAGACAAGCACTGTTTGAATTTTTTTCCTAAAAGACATTTTTTTAATGGGGTATACAAATTGCCATCACGCTGGCAAGAAGTCATAATTCTGGATGACAACTATATTATACAATAAAGTTTATTTAAACGATGAACAATTTACGATTTTTTTTATTTTAAACTTTAAACCAGACTTTCTGGTTTACCTTATGCATAAAACTACAACATTTGTGTTTGTGTGCCTTCATTCTGATAATGATCATTTTTAAAGCAAATAAAATTATATAATGTTCACTCTTAACAACTCCTTCTAACTTGAAATTTTACTCCAAAACACATAAATAAGATGAAACCCTTTTTAGGTTTATAGCTATTATTGATTCCACACACAACTCACACAATAAATCCCCCAACCCCATTCAACAGAATCTCGTTTAGGTATCCCTAACTTAGGGTTGAAAGCTCATCCATTTGCGCTGTGTTAAAGAACCATCCTGATAGTTCTAATTACTATCACAACATCGGCTTAGTATTCGTTGAAAGGATAAATCACCCGTGTTTTCTTGGGAATTAACGGAGGACGAAGGAGATTCTTTGGCGGTCGGGATTATTATGGCGCGAAAACCCTTTGGAGTCACTCTTTGCGCGACCCCGTTGTTCAATAAGAAGGTGGAGGTTTCAATAATTAATAAAAGCCTCTCTCAGCCGATAAGTGGCGGGTATTAAATCCGGAGTTTTCTTTAGAACAGATGTTCTTGATTCGTTTCGCCGATTTGGAGGAGAGGATGTGTTTATTTAGTCGGGGTGGAGTTGTTTGTTGTTATTGGTTACGTAAGATGAAACTTGGAACGATATATCATTGGTGTGCACTACTTTGATTTTATATACTATTTTATGAAGATATATTATTGTAATAACGCTTTAATAGTTAAAAATAATTTTTTACTTGAAAGGGTGATCGTATACATGTGTTGAATAGTAATTTAAAATATAAATTATTCTGTGGAAACGTCTTTTTCATGTTTATTTTAGTTTGTAAGAACACACATTTGTACCATCCTGATCAAATCTTTTTTAAATAATGTATAACTATATAAAACTGGCTATTCCGTACTTTTTAAGAAGCAGTCATGAGTCTGCATTGTTAATAGTATTGCGGTATTATCTCTTTTTAAATTCCAAAATTTAAATTATCTATTATATTCATTAAGGTATCCAACTACTGAAAATTCCCAATTGTGAATTCTTCCGAAAAATGACAATTTTTTTTATGATTTTATTTTATAGGTTATCTTATCAGCTTTATAAAAGTACCATTTATATTATTTTCTAATCACTAGAACAAAAACTACAAATGTTTTACCACAAAAACTGCAAAGCAGACACCATTACTTTAAGACTACAAGATGCTCTCTATATTTTAAAATCCGTTTAACTCGAAATGTGCGTGTGCGGTTTTTTTTAAAGTGATCAAACGGGAACCACGATAGCTCAAAAGGTCTTAAAAATTATTAACTGAACTTTTTAAAGTATGTTATGTACAATAGTAGAAGTGTTTTAACGTTCAGATTTATCAATCACTGTTTTATTACAATTTTACAGTCTTTTATGGGAATATAATCACTTTTTTAAACAATTTCATATAACTGTGATAAATGGCTCTAGTTTTTGTAAAAAATAAAATATATCTTATCCTGAAGGTCATTCCAAACATGAATAGCAAATCAAAGCAAAATATCAAAATTGAAAATTTGTCCATAAACTTTTTTTGTACAGAGCGGGCTCCCATTTTTTACTAATTTTTCTCTATTTTAATAATAATTTCTTTTTCTCTTAATTTTGGCATATTTTTTCTTAAATGTACCAAATATATATCTAAAAACCACAAGAAATTCCCTATATATCTCCATTTTTTTTAAAAAAAAAAAAAAAAGTATCCCAAGTAGTCGGATATCTTAATACTCTTTTTGTTTCTCAAGTACAATTCATTTATGTAAAATTTGGTATCTCCCATACTTATTTTTGTTTTAGGGATACAAGATTCAAAATGGCTTGATAAAGGGTGTTTTTTTAGAGGTATAGAACTTTAAATTGCAATAAAACAACGATGTATTATTAGATTGACATGAATTTTTTTTATTCGAAAGATAATCTTGTGGCATTACATTTTAAATATGATTTCTGGCATAGGACTGCCACAGCTGGCTTGGATGTAGTCCAATCTGGACGTCCAATTTTCGATGACTTTTTCCAACATTTGTGGCCGTATATCGGCAATAACACGGCGAATGTTGTCTTCCAAATGGTCAAGCGTTTGTGGCTTATCCGCATAGACCAATGACTTTACATAACCCCACAGAAAATAGTCTAGCGGTGTTAATTCACAAGATCTTGGAGTCCAATTCACAGGTCCAAAACGTGAAATTAGGCGGTCACCCAACGTGTCTTTCAATAAATCGATTGTGGCACGAGCTGTGTGACATGTTGCGCCGTCTTGTTGGAACCACAGCTCCTGGACATCATGATTGTTCAATTCAGGAATGAAAAAGTTAGTAATCATGGCTCTATACCGATCACCATTGACTGTAACGTTGTGGCCTTCATCGTTTTTGAAGAAGTACAGACCAATGATTCCACCAGCCCATAAAGCACACCAAACAGTCAGTTTTCCTGGATGTAACGGTGTTTCGACATACACTTGTGGATTAGCTTCACTCCAAATGCGGCAGTTTTGTTTGTTGACGTAGCCATTCAACCAGAAGTGCGCTTCATCGCTAAACAAAATTCGCTTATGAAAATCGGGAACAACGGCAATCTCATTTTGGGCCCATTCGACGAATCTACGCCTTGCTTGATCATATTTAAAATGTAATGCCACAAGATTATCTTTCGAATGAAAAAAATTCATGTCAATCGAATAATACATCGTTGTTTTATTGCAATTTAAAGTTCTATACCTCTAAAAAAAACATCCTATAAAACCAAAAGCTTGTTATTCTCCAAACGGAACTATAAGAAATATATAGAGAATATTTTTCTTTTCCCCCATATAGGAAAATGTTGGTCTCCAAAAAATCCCCGACACATTATTTTAAAATCTTTTAAAACAAGTATCTATTTCCACATCTTTCAGAAGAAAACTCAAACCCAAAATAATATTTAATACTCCACCTATCACATTCCAAAAATTCATTCCCACTCCTTTCTTCCAAGTTACCCTACTCGGTGAAATAGAAAGGAAATTTTTGCGATTTGAAAAGGAAAGGTAAAAAATAATAATAGGGAAAAAATATACTCCCCCAAATTGCTTCTCTGAATACTTTGTACGCATTTCATTCGTTTTCTGGAGAAGAGAGGGAAAAATTGAAATGGTTCGAAAACCGTTTCTATTTCGCCAAGTGAACCTGGTCCCTGGGTGCCGTGTGATTTAGAGTTGCAGGGATTTTTCCGAAGAGTCGAAAATCCGGAATCTCGAAAATAAAACAACCAGAATTGCACCGGGACTTTTATTCTTCTATAAATTTTCTACTGGTCTTGGTGTTAGAATGTGCTTGGTGAGGTTTTTAGGGTGTAATGTAATGTATATAGGAAGGATATTTTTCTCTACCAAAAGAGAGAAAGTGGTAACTTTTAAAAAAATAATTTTTACGCAATCCTTTCTTTTAGAAATTTTTATAAAATTGGTTTTTAAGGTAAACAAGTAATATAAAAAAAATTAAGTCAATTCCTACTTAGATCAGCAAAGAAAAATTTTATTTTAGCTACGTTTTATTAAATAGTTGCAATTAATTTAAATATGCATATACATATGACAGCATCACAACATTAAGTGGTAATTAATTTTTATTAATTATCATTAAGTTATTGTATTGTCATCAAAACAATCGTGTCTATAAAATTTCAGTTCAACTGAATGCTGCAAAACGTGAGAAAAAAACCCTTTTCAAGTTTTGACACAAGTCGCCAACGTGGCTGTATTTGTAATTCTTTAAATAATCAACTAATAATAATTTTAATCAACTAATATTTATTAATTATATAAAAATTATATAAATTAAATTATTGTATTGTCATCCAAAATAATCATGCACATTAAATTTCAGCTCAATTGAGCGCTTTAAAATGTATTTTATTAACGATTGAAAATTCCTCCAAGATAGATAAATAAATAATAAATATAGAGAGAGAGTGTGAGTTAATAGTAGGAATTGAAAAAGATATTTAATTTTGAAAACATGTTATAATATCGAAATTATATTTAAAATACTGGAGCTTTTTTTTTTTACTGTAAGGTTAGTTTATACAGTATTTCAGGCAAACTTCTGCGCTGCCGACAGATATGGCTTACCTGCAAGTTTTGTTTGGTCCCGTCGTAGAGCAAGAGCCCTTCTCCCCTCAACACACAAACATCAAAGAGCATGAGTAAAAGTGCTTACTGACTGTCCCGAATAATGATTTATTTTCCTCCCAGTCGTCTAATGCGAACACGGAGGGATCTACGAACTGGAGGCGGGTGGTTCAAATCACCCTGGAACCAAGATCACCTTGAGTGATCCGCCGCCATTATGGTTTCCGCCAAAAGAGATGTAACGGGTCTATTCGCGAACCACCTACTAATCCTCTTGCGGGAAAAACTGTTTCTTTACATATTATTCTTTTGAAAACTTTATCCCGTAGAAAATGTGACTTATGTAAATCAAGGCTTATATTTAAGCATTAAATTTTAGGTTCGGTAGAGAAAGAGAGAGGTTAGGTGCTAGATAATGAGTTAGTGATTAACTTAAAGTAATATAAATCTAGTCTAAAGGGATTCATAGATTATTTGCTTAAAAATTAAAATTGAAGAGTGACGATTTGGTCAATTAGATAATTTAATTAGTCTCAACTTGAAGTAGATTAACTTAGAACGGAATTTCGATTATTTGGAACGTGTATTGCCAAGACGTTACAAGATTAAGTTATTCAATTAATAAATAAATATGAATTATCTCGTCTACCTCGCTTTTGCTCCCATACTTACTTAAAGGTGCATTTCCTAACCTGGGTTGTTGAGACTTGTTAATAAATTATATTTGTTTGACTATGGCTAATATTTCTTCTACCTCTCGTACACTGATGGATGGGAGACCCAGGAATTGAGCGCTAAATGGCAGTATAGTTTAACACTCACACTTCACCTTGATTATACACTCTGTGCAAAGTGAGATACACTCAGGAACGTTGAAAATAGCTACCCAAGAAGGAAGCTAAGTACTATCGCGAAACTTTGCAAATAAGTAATGTGTAATGTGATATGCAAATGATCCAAGTTTTGTGCCAATACGCATGCACATACACGCCGAGGTGGCGCTACAATCAGGAAGAGGGTGCTATATAAACCAGCGCAAATTCCAAGATTCATAAACGTGACGATTACCCGCCAATTGTAGGAAGACTTTGGTAGGCGAAACATGCCAGGTAAACGTGCTAGAAGACATTTCTCACAGTTAAGCGACTTTGATAGAGCCTTGATCATCGAGATGAAAACTGCAGGCTGGCCGACGCGCCGTGTTGCTGGCCAGGTGGATCGTTTGGAGTGTGCCGTTAGAAATTGTTGGGGGCAGTGGACAGGAGAAGGTACTTACGCGCGGGAAACCGGATCTGGGGCGACCAGGAAAAGAACGAGGAGAGATTATCAAAGGATCGTGCGGCAAGCACTTGTGGACCCCACAGTGACTCGTTCAACGATACGAGCAGACGTGGGCGTAGCAATTGTTCCACAAACAATTTCCAGACACCTTGCAGAAGCAAATCTTAAATCCAAGCGCCCTTTCCGTGCACTCCCTTTAACACCGGAACATCGGCAACTGCGTCTACAGTGGTGCCAAGCCAGATCAATGTGGAATGTCACAGATTGGCAAAAGGTTGCGTTTAGTGATGAATCCCGGTTTGTTTTGGGGACAGATGATAACCGTGTACGGGTGTGGAGGCACCCTGGTGAGCGGTACAATTCCCCCCACACTGTTCTACGTCACACTGCCCGCACAGCAGGTGTAATGGTTTGGGGGGGGGCATAGGCTATGATAACCGGTCCACTTTAATTGTGATGCGTGGAACTTTAACGGGACAACGTTACGTTGATGATATTCTTCGACCCCTTGTAGGATCTTTCCTAAATGGTCTCCCAGGGTCAATTTTCCAGCAAGATAATGCTCGTCCGCATACAGCAAGATTTTCTCAAGACTTCCTACGTCATTTTCAGACTCTTCCATTGCCGGCCCGCTCCCCCGATTTGTCCCCTGTGGAGCACGTGGGGGATCAGCTAAAATGGCAGATGCCATCGTGTCACTCTGTACATGATTTAGAGTTGGCTGTTGAAGATTTGTGGGCCCATCTGCCTCAGGACAACATAAGGTGTCTAATCAACTCAATGCTGGACCGTATGGCGGTATGTATTGCAGCTGGAGGTGGTCCGACGCGCTTTTGAAGTTGCCCAGTATTTGTGTCGTTGCACACCCTGCATTCGTTTAATTGTCTTGTTTTTGAGATCAAGTGAATCCCTCATCTGTGTCATTATGTGTATTAAATTTCATTTCAATCCGATGCTTTCTTCTTGGGTCGCTATTTTCAATGTTCCTGAGTGTATTCCCAATATATCACGAACAGTATTACAAATGGCTTCGGCTCACTCGTCAATCAAACCCACCATCTCATCAACAAGCTGACCACAACGTTAACGGGAAAATGTCCCAACGACACTCAAACATGCTGAGAGTGTGAATCAATTGCAATAATCACTGGTAAATAAAATTCTCTATGTATCGCTGAGAAAGCTCATAAACAGCAAAAACCAACTTTCTTCTCTGGGAAGGGGGTATGCAGCGACAGCTTCTTCCTAAAGTTGCAAATAATACAGAACACAAATAAAAGCCTTTAACTTTTGACAGAGAGGGAAATTCCAATTAAATCACATTGGATAATGCAAGATCCATTTCTTTAAGAAAATTAATATCCGAAGTCGATATGTGGTGTGATATGGTGCGGAAAAGTGGTAATTGAGGTACCCGATGAAGTCTGGTTTTGATTTCTTGATTGGCGACTATAATTACGAGGCATACCAATGGTAGTCTTCTCAATTGGTAAAGTTCTTGGTTCCACGCCTATAATTGTGGGAGGAAGGGAAGGAAGTATGTTCAAAATTAGATAATTTATTTGTAACACAATTAACAACACAAGTTCAACCAATCAAAACTAAGAGATGCGCCCAATTGAAGCAATACGTAGATAAATAATGAGGTTCGCGAAGTATGAGAAGACTTTAAGTACCAGTACACTTACTTCAGGTTCGAAGACACTATCTTTCAAGCTATCTAATCTCTATTTAATCTCTAATGACCAATCGTCATTTTAATTATAATTATAATATTCTGCGTTACACTATAAATTGGATTAATCACTGATCCACTAGTAATTTATCCTCTCTCTCTCCATCTTTCTCTCTTTAGCTTGAAAGCATAGACTATATATAGTAAACCTAATTTACATAATCACGTTCTCTTTTTCAGAGGGTGCGTTGTAAATAAAATAGTTTTAAAGGACCAAAGATTTCCCAAGAGAATTTTTTAGTTAGAAGGACGCGGATAGAGCCGTCACAAATTGTTGTAGAGGGTTATAAATTCAAACAAACCAAACCCATTTATTCTTTCAAAAATGTAATTCAAATAAAGTACCTCGATAAAAGTTGTATTTATTAAAATCACTTTAGTGATTTTAATTAATTATAAGGAAAAACATAAAATCTGCTTAGTACCCATTTCATGTGCCGTTCTGCCTCCATTGATCTAAATACAGTTCTCTAAAAAACTATTTATTTATTTCAACAAATCTAATCGAAAATCAAATTTAAAAATATAATACATAACATTTTCCTCAACCACACTTTAGGGTTACTCATTCTCACTTTTCTTCAAAGTTATCCTACTCAATGAAACGGAAACGAAGTTCCGGCGATTTGAAAAGAATCTGTAAAATAGAAAGGGAAAAAAAATGTTCTATTTTTCCAGAATTGCTTCCCTGAATATACGCATTCCATTCGTTTTCTTCGAGAAAAAAAGGGGAAGGAAAAAACTGAAATGGTTCAAAAACTATTTCTATTTCATCGAGTGAAACTTAGGCCTTCGGTGGCGTGAGATTTAGTGTTAGTTGCATGAATTTTTTTCCCGAGTCAAAAATCTGGAATCTCTAAAGATAAAACAAGCAGAAATGGCTCAGTGGCGTTTATTTCCCCGTAAATTTTCATCCAGTGAAAATGTTAGGACACGCTGGATGAGGTTTGGGAAGTAAATATTGACTGGGACATAACGGGAAAATATTTTATTGGTTAGGCTAGGCCTGTGGGGAAATGGTAAAATTATAGTAAAGATGGAAGTGTAAAAGTGTTTATCACAGTGAAAACTTTTTTCCTTTATTTACTGAATAGAGTTGGTCTTTTGTATGCTGAAATTTTGGAATTTTAACCCCGTAACTGCTGATTACAGCTTACGCGATTCGCTTGCCAATGTCACCGTTTTTCACACAAGTGCACGTATGTGGTGTATTGACGGGGAAAAAGGCAGAAATAAGCAAATTTTTTCCCTAAAATAAGTAAATACTTTGCAAACATTGTGAAGATCATTTTATTGCATTACAAAGCCTTAGGAATAGTGTTACTGATTACAGCGCAAAGAAAACAATCATATTTCGGTAGGGCGGATAAATATATCCGGGACGCATAGTGCACCGATTGAGCAAGACGGATACATACACCGGTGGCATTTAAGGGATTAACAACTGGGAGAACCCCCCTGGGTTCCACCCTGACACTAAGATTAACTTGAGGCAAAGAATAACCAGACGCCATTTGTATAATAATAAATTATATTTATTCACTTAGTTCAAATATCAAACTTCTAATGACAAATATTTATCTATATGTCTACGTCAAAAAGGGATTTACCTTTACTATTAAATTAAATTACGAAATATGAAATTAATCAATTAATAAGCTCAATATCGACAAGGTTTACTGGAATAGGAGGTCCGAGAAATACACGCAACTTGAATTATTATCTATCATTAAAATTGAACTAACTTTATTATACTAACGCTTGAGAGAGGTAAGCGGTACTAAGCTAGAATATATCACCTGGCTGTACTTATGATCTCTCCAAGTAGATTAATACTTCTAAGGCTCCTTCGCTGAATAATAACAGCAATACTCCAATATCGTAATCCAATTGAATCCTCCAAATCTCGTCACTACTGCTGCTGGCTCAATAGCCTTCTTCTCCGCTAACTTACAAAGCTCTCCTTAAATACCTTATCTATTTTGCATATCCATTTTCTTCTTTTAGAGGTGATTGGAAATATACATGAATTTACAATCCCCAAAGATGCCTAAGAATATTAGTGGAAAGGTGCTGTAAAGATTCGTCACACAACGTCTATTTTTTTAAAAATTTAATGTGTTATAGTGACCGCGGTAGCCTAGTGGTCAAGGTAGTGAACTCATAACTGACGTGTCATGAGTTCGAGCCTAGTGCAGCTGAAAACATACCATGTAAAGGGACCTGTTGTGGCTTGAAGTCCTCCCGTTGGCTTAGTGTGGTAGTTCAGAAAGGTACTGCCACCTCAGGTGTCGTCCTCGTGGGGAATTTGCCGAGACTCAAAATTACGAGGTCCGTCGCGAATAGCCATCGTGTAGGTTTATAGTGAGGTGTTAATACAACTTTTTCACTCACTGTCCACGTTATTGCTGAAATTATGTTAAACTTATGCCGGATGTGTTGCGTACCTGTTTAGGTATTGGTCTTGCCTACTCAAGATAATAGGTTCGACTCAGGGCTCTAGTCGGTGTATTTTCATAATGCAAAAATCGACTTCGTCCATGTCGTATGATTATACGGCATGAAAAAGATCCCTTGAGTGCCTGTTTGGCTTGGAAGCTCTCGGTAAAATTAAATTCCCAGAACGGTTTTGCATCGTCAGAGCTGGAAGGAAACTGGGCGTCAAAATTACTTGCGGCATTTAATATACCACCTATAGGGTCCCGCATTAAAAAGAAATGCCAGCTCTCGGGGAATGTACTAAGTCTGCAATGGTAAAAATACCAATCCGCTAGCTCATTGGGGGGTACTAAATTTATTAAATACAAAAATCATTATGGAGTTGCCAAGATTCCTCAAATGTTTATGAGAAAAAAAGCACTGCGACTTTCTTTCTGAATGATATCGCAAATCTTGTATTAAAAAGCTTACAGTGAGACATAGATAAAGTTTTAAAAAGCTCCACTACAGTAGCAGAAGTAAAAAATGAAGCCCAATCTTACAAAGAGGAAAAAATAATAAATTTAATGTCTCACCACGATATGCCAACAACCCTTATCCACAATGAAATAAACGCTCTCAAACAGATGTACGCTTCCTGCATTCGAAACGAACCTTTAATTGAAACCTGTTACAAACCGACCCTCGCTCACGAAAAGATATTTTGTTTCTTTTTTTATATTTATTCTTTTTTTACCATTCCAATTCTTCGGCGAGGACAAAGGAAGTATATAACTAACACTTCTCACAGACAGTCTAATGGGTCCTTTCGGTATTCGAGTCGTTGTCTGGTGTTAAAAGAAACCTTTTAAATCTGGTTCGTTAACCAGATGGGGTGTTTCATCATTGGTTGAAAAATAGAGGATGTGCTTGAATCTAATAGTGCTGCGAATTGTGTCGTAAAGATGGTTGAGATTGGTATTTTTTTTTCCTATCTCACCGGGATTTGTTAAGCAGGACGTAAAGATCGCGCTGTGTGTAATTGAGGCTGAGTTATCGTTCTTTGAATACAGTTTTAGGTAGTTTGTGCTTTTTGATATATCGTTGTGCTGCAGAATATAACATTTAATACCGGCTTTGTTGATGGCGAAATTATGAGGCTTGTTGTTTTTATTATTTCCTTTTATATAATTTTATTCTGTTCTGTTTCTAGCTAACCCTTCATCTTATCTCATAAGAATATATAACAAGAGTCATGAACCGAAATGAATGGCATCTTGTTTTTAACACGCGTTTATTAGCTTCACCTGTAGGTAACAGAAGATTTGAAATCGATGTTTACCCACTTTAAAACGATAGATTAATTCGAAACTTTTGCTTACTTGCCAAGGACCGATGCCACTACAATAATTTCATACTTTTGTTCCATTGTCCTGATCAGGATCAACAGGATTGCCGATTTCCCATTTCCAGATTTGACGACTAAAAGATTGTTACAACCATAAAGCGAAAACGTTAATGGACAATACAAATGCAACAAACAAAAAATATTTGTTCATCAATTAATAAAAATGATAGATTTAAAAACTAAAAAAACATGCGCTTTTACTGTTTATATATGTATATCAAACTAAAAAGTAAAAAATAATTCTTAATATAAGAATAAAATGATTAAAACGAGGAAATTAATGTCATTGTGGTTTTACCACAATGCCATTAATTGGGATACCACAATGACATTAATTAGTATCGTGATTCAAAGCCTCACTGCGTGGGGTGCTTGATATCAATTGTTATAATTTCTTACTAGTTCTATTCCGAAATGTAGAGTTAGTGTAAAAACGTAGTACAAAGTACACCACTCAGACCTAGCTTAGACCACCAAACAAACCTAGCATTTGATACGTCATACTAATAATCAAAGTATCCAGGTTTTTATCTTTTATACCGCTATTGTATGTAGACACGGTAACTCAGTAGTCATGATCACAAACTCGTGATTGGCGTTATCAAATCGTGGGTTCGAGTGCTGTTGTCATTCAAGACCCGCCGTGTAGTGTGATGCACGTTAAATATCGTGATTCAAAGTTCTGACATTGGTTTAGTGTTGAAGTTTGTAAAGGGAGGTGGTTCTAGTTCAGGTGGCATCCTCCTCGCTTGACTGTGGTTCAAAATTGGAAGGTCCGTCGCGAGTAGGTCCCGCTTTGATTGGAATGCGACGTTAATAATCACTCGCTCGCCGCAGTTTTATTTTGCAAATTTAATAGAATTGGTGTATGTTCGCAAGTATATACTTGGAGTGGCGTAGGAAATTTAATGAACGGGTTGCCGAACCGATATTGCCTTCTAGGTAATGTTAATGTTAAATCCTAATACTTAGGCTAAAAAGCAACAGACTTTTAAATTTTTTTATTTATTTTAATGAATCGTAATTAAAAACAAGTAATATAAACTTTTTTAATAAATTTCTACTTTGGTGGCGCCATCTGTTGCAACTAATTTTAACTTCATCAGAAATATCGCAGTATAAATTTAAAATTAAAAAAATAAAACTTATTTATATATATAATGAATTAGTATTTGAAAAAACTCTTTTTTTCCATCAAGTGGAACCACTACAAGTTTTAAAAAATTTATTTGAACTTGAATGGATTAATAGAAAATATATTATTAACGATTGAAAATTTGAACTATATATATATGTGTGTGTGTGTGTGTGTGTTTAATAATTCCCTCTACTATGATTTTTGTTAACTCTTTGTATTAATATTTGAACAAACTTTAATTCTTTAATTTAAAAATAACACTGGAATCGTAATCGTAATCGGCTAGTCCGAAATCCCTGTCTCGCCCATTTTGTCCAATCAGAACTACTATTAAGTAATAACCACTGCTAGTATAAAAGCCAAAATCTTGTGTAATTGCGCTCTCTTCTCTTTGTCTGCTTGCCTTCATCGTGCAAAAAATGTAATCAACCGGCTGCAACGCTTTCTATGTTTACGTTTGTGCTATGATGTTTGCTTCTTGTATGTGTAATGCCGTCCCTACTGGATCTTTATGTGTTTCCGGATGTGAATAAAATGGAATGATTTACATGAGTGCCTCTTCGATAATGCCGTACTCGACCACGCTCCACGTAACACAGAAAATCACACCACCGGCCACACCCTATCTTTGGTTCGCTACAGTAATAACATCCACTCGCCACGTCCTACAATAATTTTTACCACTCCAGAAATATTATAGAAAAATTTCATATATATATATATATATATATATATATATATATATATATATATATATATATATATATATATATATATATATATATATATATATATATATATATATATATATATATATATATATATATATATAGGGAGAGAGCGAACTAATAGTAGGAATTGAATAAAAAGCAACGAGACAGGTCTTTTTACTATTCGGAAAATAATTGTAAATGACTTCATGAAAAAATATTATGTGTTTAACGAATAATTTTAAAAAGATTTTCTAAACACTGCTTGACTTTTTTTTGTTAACATATCCCACCAGTATGTCACATATTTCATATAATACTTTATTAAAAACAAAGCATCGCATAAAAATTCTCATTACTGCCAAGCAAGCATTAATGCACTTTAAGAGAAATTTTATTGATCAGGAAACATGTCAGAATAAATTTGAATAATCGCCTGTAGGGTAAGAGGGAAAAAATTGTTTTTAAGATAACCTTTAGTTTCAGTTTAATATTTTCTATAAATAACATTATGTTGTATGCATACAAATAAGTAACTGTTTTTGACGTTATAGTTATTAATATATATTCGAGAAGCTGGTAATAAATAAAATATAATCTTTAAATACTTTTTATGCTTGAAAGAATGTTCAAACTGATTGATTATCCGTTACTGAAATGTAAAACGATGTATTTTCTTTAAAAGATTTTTAATCTTTTTAAATATTGTTATTTAACGGTATTGAAAAAAAGGTGTTTGTGTAGCGTTATTTATGTAACTTTTCTTTGTTACAGATAATTTTATTAATGATGAATGAATTAAAAGTAATTTACTTTAAAGTTATAAGCATATTAAGATTCAATTCAGTGTATTAATTTTTAATTTAATGCCGCAAACTTATTTAAATGGATTGTTGTTGTTACTTTTGCCACTTGAATGACAGTAACATCAGATCAAAACCCACAAAATTCATCGTGGCAAGGGGCTAGTTGCACGCCTGTCGTTAGCCGTAGCTTTGAGCACCATGCAGATGACAGTGTGATTTCGCTCGGTTCCACCCTAATTTTGAGGAAGGACACCCTGGGTGTAGTCAGGGACCTCCCAGCAATATTCCTCTTCCACGAACCGCACGAGAGCACTTGAGTCTCGACGGCTATTTAGAGTAGCTCCATGCCGTGAAAGCACTATGCATTTACAAACATCCATGCCTTCCCCGGGATTCGAATTCAGGCCCAACAGCACAGTAGTCAGCGTCACTAAAAAAAGTCGTATTGAATATTTATAAAAATTAAACTAAAACACAATTCTGCTTTCAAACGGAGCGATATTAAATATTAATTTTAAAACAGTTCTTTTACGTATTTCTTTATAAAAATTTGAGAGTAAAAATATAATGCATTTTTTAAATTATATGTACATTATTTTATTTCTAATTTGGGAATTTGACGGATTCATTAAATATGGCTTAATATTAATTGTTATAATTTGCAAGATCCAAAAGCGACTTAACATCTGGATAGTTTTTTCATTTGTTCGCCGTCACGCGGGCGTTTTTTGGAAATAAGCGGGCCGATTGGTTTTCAAAATCTGCCACCAAGCACGAAATTGACATTACCGTTAATATTCCTAAATTCTCTTAGAAAGAATGATTGAGTCTTGGAACCAAGAATATCTCATTTTAAATAAAGGGATCTTAAGAAAGTAATTTTTTTCATCCATTAATGAGACATTGTCAGGCCATCATTTTTTTACTAATTACACAAAAACTCAATTTCTCACTGATATCTGTAAATTCATTGTGTGTAAACTTTTGAAATTCCCCCCTTCAAGACTTAAGTTTTCTTTCTTTTTTCCCCCAAAATGTAATGTGCTTCGTACTTCTGTCAGCCCCATGTCATACTTTGTGGTGAACGGGAATTTATAAATGTTTTCAATAAAAAAATTATTTGTTGTAAAAAATAATATGGATTAATTTTTTTTGGAATTGGGGTAATAATTATTATTAATTAAAAATTCAGATTTCAAGGGATTATAATTAAATCGATAAAAATATCTTAGTTTAAATTTATTTATATAAGCATTATATTCTACTAAAATAACAAATATAAATGAAGTTTAATAAATATATATATAATTAAGAGAACGTAAACTTTCTTCTTTTCAATTCATTTTCATAAAACTGACAATTGTGATTTCTTTAGAAATATTTAAATGATAAGGAGATTAAAATTTCTATTTAATTCGGAATTGAAAATAACGTATAATTAAAATCTCGAATAATGATAAATTGTAGGTATCAAAATAATAAAAAGTAAATATTTAACGTTTTTGAAATTAAAAAGTAAGCAGTATAAAGGAAAATTTGAAAAATTCTAACAACTCTTTAAAATACCCTGAAGAATAATTCACATTTTTTCATTTTACAGCACACTCAACCTCCGGCTTTTGTCAGCGATATTCTAATTAATTATCATCGACATCCAGTTTAATTGTAATCGTAACTTTCTGATTTTAAAAAAATACGAAACTCCCCCCCTCAAAAGGAACTAAGACATCATAAATCTAACTTTATAAAAGAAAAAAAAAAGAAGATAATAAATTAACTTTTCGAAAATTCGAAACGACTAATTAAAGAATTCGCCGACTGGAGAATCGATTACATAATCGTTTGAAACGATTAAGAAAAAAAGAAACGGGAGAAATTAAATCGGAGGAAACACATAAGCGAAGTTTTTCAGAAACAGCAAAACTTTTTCAGTTCAAAGAAAAACGATAAAAATAAAAACTTCGCTTTTTTTTTTTTTTTTTTTTTTTTAATCTTTAAATAGTCTGCTGGGGAAATCCAAAGGTTTCTTCTTTCACGTGTTTTTGTTTTTCTTTCGAACTTACAGAAGCGCAATGTGAAAATATTTGTCCAGCTGTCTTGATTCAAAAAAAGCCTCAAATGATTCGAAACACCTTCTGGTAGTCAAGAGCTAAAATGTTACATGGAAGAAACTGAGAGATTCCATATGGCCTTACAAATATATAAACTGAACATGACGTTATTCTTCAATTTTGGATCGTGCCTTTCTGTTTTTCTGGCGACAACGCGTATGGCTTTTTCTTCCTTACGTAAGAACTTTGTAATATATTTTTGTGTGGGAGATATTTTATTACTTTTAATCTGTTAAAATAGTTCGATGATTGATAGCATTTTAAAGAATACAAATTCTCAGTTTCTAAAATATTCTGAATATTGAAATAATTAAAGGGAAGTGTAACAATCAAATAAAAAGGGACTAGATTAAATTTTATAAATTTTATATACAGCATAGAGGTATTAGGGCTTAAAATGCAATTTAAGTTGGGAGTTCAAGTATTTATTATATTTAGCCACATGAGCAACAATAATGTTAAAATTTTAACAATAATTCTAGATACTGTTGTTTTGTTTTTTAAAAAAAGGAGTAATTTTTTAACAAAAGCTTTTTGTGGTGTTAGATGTCGCGCTTCTCTGTGTTTGGGTTTTTTTGAATGTGTCTCAATATAAGGCTTTCTCTTCACTAGTTGAATCAACTTAGAGGATGTATTAAAAGTTAAGCTATTCTGACTCGGTGACTAGCGTATTGAAAATGGCGAAAGCTTCTTATTGCTTCATCAATGTACCCAATGTATCAATGTCTTCTGTCAACTTTCTGCTCACGTGTTGTGAAAGAAATTTTTTCCTTTCTTCACACTAGAGATGTTGTGAAAGAAAACGATTTGGCTGGCATACAGTTGTCTCGTGTGAAACCGGCCTAATTAAACACTGCAAATTATTTGACCCAAAGTTGTTTATGCATCTTCTAAAAAGGCTGCGAAGCTGTAGTCTTTCTTTTAGTTTTAAGCAGGGCCGCTTTTCCGCTTAGGCACACCAGACTAGGGCACAAAAGATTTAAGGGCGAAAAAAGAGAAAATATTAAAATTACAGAGAAATTGCCACCACCTAGCGAGTCGCGAGAGAAACATTTCCGCCTTTAAGAGAGTAAAGTCTGAAATAAGGTCTAATATGAAAATGATGAAATTTGATATTGCTGTGCACCACTTGCGCGCACAGGAATTTTTCAAGGGGGGTGGAGGGGTCCAGGGTCGAAAGTCCACCATTCTTGTATCACACTTTTTTGATTTTTTTCGATTTTCCGGAACAAAAAACAGTAAAAACTAATAAATTAGCATTAGTTAATAAAATTAATCATTAATAACAAATATTTAAATAAACTTTATGTACTATATACTTAGAATTATAATCAATCGGAAAAAAATCGAGGGCTTTGGGGGGTCCGGCCCCCCAGGACCCCCCTCCTGTGTGTGCCACTGATATGCACTCAAAATGATATTACCATGGAAATTGATTACAGTAACATTGCTAATTATTTTGCAATGATCAAAGCTCAAAGAAAACTTTTGTTGTGTACTAGTACAATGACTCTACAAAGAATAATGATGTCTAATAGTAGAAGAGTAGTACAAAGATAAGCGATGAAACAGATGATAATGGACAAGTCGAAAATACAATAATGTACACTCTACATACAATAATGTACACTCTACATACAATAATGTACACTCAATCCTGTAATTGCAAACGATTTCATTAATTAACTGTTCTAATTTACAAAAGGGTGGGTGGATAGTCTGCGATGTCGTAAGTTAATAAATGAACAAGAGTGGCCAAACTATCCCATTATCCTTTCCTTACTATTGCCAGTCCAGGACGCGGGGAGTCGATTAGTGGTCGATAATGGAAAGACTCTCTCTAAACAGTAAAAACAAAGAAACGGAAAAAAGTAAGGGATTGTTAAGGCTGTCTTCGGTTAATGTTAAATGGTTAATGTTCGGTTAATGTTCGGTTCGGTTAAAGAATAGGACACGGATTTGGAACATTTTTTCAGATATAAGAGAAATGAAAAAATAATATGATATTCTGGCTTCACTATCCTTTAGAGCAGCATTTTTTATCATATTTCCCATTTTTAACCGAGTTGATTCATTTTTTTCTGGAATAAAATGTGTTTCGCGTTTTTTCTCCTATATCGTAATGTTAAATCGGCTGTGCTTTCACGTATTAAAACGAAAAAGAAAATATTCATGGAATATTTTGAAATTTTTAAAAACACTATATTGTTAATAGAGAGGTATGAGTTATAATAATGCAAATTTTCATGGAAATTGAAGCATTTTTCTGTCTGAAAATGTGCTTCGCGTTTAGTTCAAGCTCTTGCACTTTTACCGAAGACAGCTTTTTCTCCTGAACTAAAACTAGCAAGGTAAGAACTGAAAGAGAGCGGTGTTCTGGAAATAGTGTGTGTGTTGGGGGGTAACAATTGAAAGTGCCTAGGGCGCCTGGAAGGATAAAAATGGCCCTGGTTTTGAAAATAGGACACAAACTTAAAAACCTCGTTAAAAAACCTATTAATTTTTTTTCAATATACTACTCTTTTCGATTACATTTTTGTCCATTTTTTTCTATTTATAAATATATTAATTTTTTTTTTTCTCTCATGTACTTTAACTTGCTAAGAAAGAAAATTTACTTTGTTACTGGGAAAAATTCAAATTTATAGGCTGTTTCCAAGAGACGCGCGAAGTATTAAAATTGTATGTAAATTAAACATGTTATTTTTTACGCACTCACACACTAACGTGTTTAATATTAGAATTTCTTTATCTGAAAGTTTTCCTTCTGAATTTGGATTATGAAAATAATTTGGAATATTTTTATATATGAAAAACAAATATTTAATTTCAATGCTACTCTTTAAGTTTAAGAAAAAATGCAATCAAATACGATACTAAAAATTAATATTCACACTTTATCGTAAACTTCACAAAAGGATTGAATTTGTATATGTTTGAAAAAGTCATATTGTATGAAATCATAGATAAGGAGGAATCAAAAATAAGTAAAGAAAGATAAAAAAAAATTAAAGTATATGCTTAAGCTACTTTGTTTAAAAAAATTAAAACTAGACTCTTAAATACCTGAACAATCTCTAAGAACAATAGCAAAAACAATTTCCATTATGCAAACGATACGTTTAAAAAAAAATTTTTTTTTTCTTCTTTTTTTTTAATTCCCCGTCATTACGTTAAACTCCACTTTCAAGTCACAGTAAAAAAAAACTATGTTGAACAGCCGAAGCGACTTACTGTTTTTAATTCGCTTAATTTTGATGACGTAAATATAAACCTACTTTAATTTAATTCGTTTTCTTACATCATTATAATTCGCGTTAAAATGATAAGATTTAATTATTCCCTCTGGAATTTATTCTTTTTCTTTTAATTGCATGGAACAAAAAAAATTTTTGTTCAGCTTATTTAATTTCTGTGCGATTTAATATGACTTAAAAGAAAATATTTTTAATGTTTTAATAATATGTGTGAAATTGATTTTTTTTTTTTTAAAAAAAGGTTGAACGTATTACTTTTTTACATTTTTGTTAATAAATAATTTCAGGAAATGTATTTAATTTTTTTTGTTTTTGTAACGATGTTGATGTAGCTCTAATATAGAGGAGAGTAGGGGTAATGGTTCCAGAGTTTCTAGTGATAACATGATAATAAGAAATAAGTTACAACTTAAAATATTTTATATGTATTATATGTGAAAGAGAAAATGTATAAGCTTCATTTGAGAAAATGGCCATTCTGTAATTTATGCTATTTCGGGAGCACATATATTTTTATTTCTTCCAGATTTTTAAAGTTCAGATTTAGAATAAAATAATATTGTTTATTATATTGCTATATAAAATTGTGCTTGTGATAATTGCTTGCGTGTGTGCAGTGGCGCACACAAGGGGGTCCTTGGGGTTCGGACCCCCCCCCCCAAAGCCCTCGATTTTTTTCCGATTGATTATAATTCTTATATAGTACGTAAAATTTAATTAAGTATTTGTTATTAATGATTAATTTTATTAATTAATGCTAATTATTTATTCAATAATTAGTTTTTTACTGTGTTTTGTTGCTGAAAATCGACAAAATCAAAAGGAGCATGATACGAGAATGGTGAACTTTCGACCCCGCCCCCCCTTGAAAAATTCCTGTGTGCGCTACAAATAAATTTTTCATTTACTTATATTACATTGGCTGGGTGGTGTAGTTGGATTGGCGCTGGCCTTGTACTTTTAAGGATGCGGGTTCGACACCAGCCCAGTGGTGAAGGTATCGGATCATCGTACGCATGTAATGAGTTCGAGACCAGTACCACTAAAGATCCGCCGTGTAGAGAAGCGATGCACGTTAAATCTGTCGAGAGATCAAATGTCCTCCAGTTGGTGTGGTGTGGTAGTTAGGAGAGGGGGTGCCAGCTCAGGTGTCGTCCTCGTCACTTGACTTTGGTTCAAAATTACAAGGTCCGTCACCAAAACCCCTCGTGTAGCTGAACAATGCCACTTTAATGTTCACTCACTCACTCGATCCCGGCCCAAACGATGGATTTTCATGATGCAGAAAATCGACAGCGTCAGTGTCGTATGATTATGCAGCATGTAAAAGATCCCTTGAGTGCTCACGGCAAAATTAAATTCCTAGAACAAGTTCGCATCGTCGGAACTCGGGTGCCCCCTTCTGGGAAGGAAACAGGGTGTCAAAATTACTAGTGGCTATTGGTATCTCCAAATTGGTGCCGCTCTAAAATGTGATACCAGCTCTCGGGGAATGTTCTAGGTCTGCAATGGTAAAAATATCAATTCGCAGCCCCATTGGAAAAAATATTTTATAATGATACTGTTCTGTTTGTATTTTGTAATGTTCTACTACAATGTAATAATCGATTTTTAATACTAATTTCGAAAATTTCAATACGCACGGTTCATTATATGCCTCTAACATTTATTCTAATATTTGTGTATAAATAATCGTTTATTAATTTAATTTTTTAGTATAAATATTTTCATTAATATTGAATTAAATAATTTCATAATTAACCTATCTCTCATCTTGTATCATGTCAATTTTTTCGATAAATTTATTAAGAGTTTACAAGTATAAATTTTTGTTTAATCCTACTCACATTCGTGGCAACCTAGTAATCAAGGTCACGAAGTCCGGATGTCACTGATGACCCTATGTGTAGAGAGGTTGATAAACGTTAAATCTGTCGAGCGTCCCGCGCGTTGACGTGGTGTGAAAGTTTGGAGATGCGGCTTCTTGTTCAGGAGTCATCGTAATCACTCAACCGTGGTTCAGAATTACGACGTCTGTCGTCAATAGCCATTGCATCGCTTTACAGTGTGACGTCAAAAAATACTCTTAGTCAATAAAACATGTATTAATTCAAGGATTGCTGCTTGGTTGGTTTGTCGCTGGCTTTCTTCACTCAAGGTTCCGGGTTCGTCCCCGGCCCAAGTTGGTGGATTTTCATGATGCAGAAATTCGACAGCGGCCATGTCGTATGATTATACAGCATGTAAAAGATCCCCAGAATGTCTGCTTGGCTTGGATGCTCTCGGCAAAATTAAATCCTGGTAGAGGTTCACATCCTCAGAGTTCATGTGCTTCCCTCTACGGGGGATTGGGCGTCAAAATTACTGGTGGTGATTGGTGTCCGCCTATAGGGCGCCTCACAAAAAAGTGATACCAGCTTCCGAGGGATGTACTAGGACTTCAATGGTTAAAGATCAATTCACAGCCCATTAGAAATAAAAAAAAGTTTAAGAAATGGCTATTTTTGGAATTATTTGTGTTTTTCGTGTTATTCCTCTTCGAAATTGAATGCTTGACGTCATTTTAAGGTTACTTTTATGATCTGAAGCATTTTCAAGCTGTTCTCTGCTTTATTACTATTTTCTGAAATCTCTCTCTCTCTCTCGAATAAATATGCTGAAATTTCAGTTTTATTCGTGTTCGGTTTTATTATTTTTATTTCATTGAGAACAAAAATATCGTGATTATGTTAATTTTAAAGCAAACACACATATGACAATAACTTGTAAATATTTTCTATGAAAGTGCAATTAAAAAATTAATATACAGTAAAAAAAGACTAATAGGACTTTCACCCTTCACTCCTGAAAATACCGTGGGTTTCTAAATGAATATCGGAGTTTTAACGCTTTATGGTATTCATTACATATAACTTACATGTACAAATCATACATCGAATGAAAGAGTAACTGAAACAGTTTTACGTAAAAGGTTACAAATGTTCAATACCAGCCATATTCGTCACAAGGTCACATCAAGTCGATAGGCGAGTTCATCCCAAACTTTGCTGAGTGTGTCTGAGTTAATTCTTGCAACAGCTGCTTCCATCCCGTGTCTTGTCTGGTTGGTCATCTGGTAGCGGAGGTACATACACACAATCCTTAATGAACCCCCACAGATAAAAATCGCATCGCGTCAGATCAGGTGAACGTAAAGGCCATGCGAAACAAGCTATAACGTGAGGCCCTTTGCGGAAAATTCATTGGTCGAGTGCAGTAATGTTCAACTAATCGCGTACTGAGAGATGGCAGTGAGGCTTTGCACCATCTTGCTGCCAAATGAAGTTATCTGGTTCACTTTCTTTCAATTAAGAAAATAGTCATAGTTGTAGAGCATCGAGAAAGGCAGAACCAGTTTCAATTGGTTCTCCGAAAACGAAAGGCCCATATTTTTTCCGCTGAGGTATAACACAAAAAAGCATTCAATTCAGGTGAGTCTCGTTGGGATTCTAGCACCTCGTGAGGATTTTCTGAACTCCAGATGCGCGCATTATAAGTATTCGCATGTCCACTGAGCTGTCCACCGGAACATTCGTTGCACAGCAATAGCAGATTCTGTGTTTGAAAACTGAGGAATACAAAACGCTTTCTGTTCACTAGTTGCCATTTTCTACTAGCGCGCTGATCGGCGGGGAAGGGGGACAAATTAACATACGTTTCGTGCGCATGCGCACATATGCCAGCAAACAACTGTTTCAGTTGGTCTTTCATTCGAGGTATGAGTCATACTAATAAATTAAATGCAACAAAAATTATAAAGCATTAAAACTCCAATATCCATTTATAAAAACCCTGTATTTATCACATCCCCTTGTATTGAAGTGTTTAGAATTTACGACCCTATGGTTTCCAAGAATTTTTTTTTCCCTACAAGGGATTTTTTTTAAGTCTCTATTGGCAGTGATTCTTAAACTTTCCATCGTCGCCCCCCTCCCCTCCTTTATGTATCAGTATGACGTTTGAACATCCTTCCCTGACTCCCAACACATTGCAGAATTATTTGAAGATTCATCGGTAATTCTAAGACACCTTTTGCTACTTATACAGATTTATTGACACTTTTCCCTTTCTTTTAAGAAAACAGTAAAAATATAATTTAAAATATTGCGTTGTAGTAATGGTTATGTAGTTGCAAAAAAAGATAATAAATAAATTCATATTCTAAATCGAACTATATGTTCCAGTCGAGTTTTTTCTTTGGGGGCTGTAGGAGTTTGAAGTGTCCATGTTACAGCCGGAAACACCACCTGCAAAAGGGGATGGTTAGATTCCCTCACCCCCTTGGGGTAGCGAAAAGAATTCATTCTATGTTTGGATGCGAAAGAGATTAGGCCTGTCCAGGTGTTTTTCTTTAAAATAAATTTAAATTTTAGACCCCGTGTCTTTAATTTGTCCGTGCTCATTTATAGCATCTAAGCATTACTGGGGCAATTTAGTGATCTAGTCTTGATCAGCAAATCCTTTAATTTTTTGACGAGGAATTTCAGAGTCTGTAAAAGAGGAAAGTCTGAACATTTACTGAGACTCTTTCGCGGACCCCCGAGAAAAGCACTAAGGTCCTCAGGGATCCCCGGACCACATTTTAAGAACCGCTGTCGTATGGGATCTAGTATTGTTTTTAATTAACATGCTGACAGCTGAAGGGATGCTGCGGCTCCCCCTCCACCTATTTTCTATAGGTCTATTTCTGTCTACCAGTATCTCGAGGATATCCAGAATATGAAGTGCCAGTACTCAAAAGTTTTTTTTTTCCGTATTTGTAAACCAGCGGTCTTCAAACTGTGTTCCATGGAACCCTGGAGTTCCACGAAGAATAAATATCCAGGGGTTCCACGAAGAATAAATGCCAACAGGTTTCCACAAAGAATAAATACACAGGGATTCCACGAGTCACAATAAGAAATCGAAAAGAAAATTATAAATGTGTATAAAAAATGGCTTCATTTTCTTGATGAATGTTTGTATAACCACTTGTATCTGAAGTTCATCCCAGTCATTAAGAAACTTAAAATTTTATTTATACATAATAACTTTATTTTAGCAATTCCTTTTAAACTATTATTATAATATAATAAAAGAATATTAAAACTCTTTTTTTCCCTTAATATGAACTACCTACTAGGTTGTGAATGTTCTACTATTTACTAACCCGGTTCCACAAGATAATTTTATTTACTCGTTAGCACAATGTGTGGCAAAACTGAATACCTTTCTAGTGGAAAATGCTCCCCGCCCCTTTTTTGTGGAAAAAAACGCTTATAATGAATGAAAGGGAGCAACTTATATCTATACATATCGACAAATTCGACATTGAAATCTAAATTTAAGCAAGAACAGCTGCTAAATTTTAGGCTGCAGATTCATGCAAAATACACAGGATTTCTCACACTGATATAAACATTTTAACGCTATTCAAGAGGGGCTACAAAAGCAAATAAAACACAGAATATGAAATGCGATTACAGATTATTTCAACAGACCTAAACTTGCAGTTAGTGTAAAAAATGCAAGCACATGTCCCAGTTACTAATAAGTAGATGAATCACACGGCTCGCCTCTGTGGGGCTATGCAGCAGATGCAAATATCAAAACTCTCGAGGTTGCTCAGAACTCATTAATTCATATTTTTTAAAGCTAATAGATATACTAAAAATTCTGTTTTTTTTAATGATATTAAAGTTCTCCCCCTTATAAAGCTTATATTCAAAAACTGGCAATTCTCCTTTTTCAATAATCTTCATAATATCGATAGTATCAATGTTCAAAATCTCAATAACTACTATCCAGAGCCAGATATCTAAAGACCTAGGAGGATACTCCTAGACTCTTATAATCCTCCCTAACAATTAATTTAATCACTCACCTTGTGGTGCGTGACCATGGTAAATTCTTTTTCCCGTTTTATTTTGTTTTCATTCTTTGAATTTTCTTATTGTTGATTCCATTTTGGAATCCCACACAGGCTAACTTTCTAGACCCTGCCTATTGCTATGTTCCAACGTATGAGTGCAGCCAACAGAGTGCCTGCTCACCGAGTGCTCTCAGCCAATGACAACAAGGACTCTCTTCCAACATCAGGATTTTCCCCGCAAACTTCGAATGCCTCCGACACTGTTCCTGTAACCACGCCTCCTTGCCACATCCCACCTACCAATCAGGAGATTCTCTCTCATTAAGGCCCATCATCTCTCATTAAGGCTACATTCAATAATTTAGATATGGGATGGTGGAACGCTTCGCGTTCCATTTCCTAGTGACGTCCAGCGTCCAATTAATATTATTAATGAGTAAACTATATTAAAATTAAATATAAATTTTCAATAACAAATACAAAATTTTTTAAATTGCATTTGCATTAAATACATATAAAATGTTAATTTACTCTGCAATTATTATTTTTAAAAATATTTTTTGAGTATTTGTTTGTGGAGTAGGATAATGGGGTTTCACGAAAACACCTTAAGTTCAAAGGGTTCCACGAGTCGAAAAAGTTTGAAGACCACTGGTGTAAACTGAAGGGAACAATTAAATCTGGATCTAAAATCAATTTAAAACAAGATTACAAACAATATGCGTATAATTGCCTGGTTACTAACAAACGAATGAAGCATTATGTATTTTGTGTGATTATTTTATAATACAGTAACAAAATTTTAAAATTTTTTTAAAAGACAAGATGTGTTGGGATAGAGTTAAAAAAAAAGCATTTTGAAGAAAGTGATAACGAGGAACTATTAAAAGTAGAAAATAGTTTTAGTATAAATAAATTAAAATTATAAGCGAAGAATTTGGAAGAATTGTTCATTTTAAGTAATTTTTTTTTTTTTTTTTTTTTTTGCTATTGATAGATAATTAAAAAATATTTTTTATTCAAGTCAAAATATGATTTTTGTTTCTTTTTAAATGTGTTATATACATTCAGCAAAATAGTCTCGATGCTCAGTTTTATTCAAATGCATACACTTAGCTCTATTTATATATGATGAAATATATTAAAAAAATAGTTTTGTTGCATATAAAAGTGGTGTGCAAAAACCATTACTCTACAAATATTAATCTTTAGAATATAATAACATCCTCATTCTTATAAATGACGTGGTAAATGTTCAAATATGGGTGTTTTAAGAGACAAATTGCCTTAATGTTTATTTTTCCCCATGCTAATTTCTTAACAATCATATCCATTATTTCATATCATTTCCGCAAGTGTTAAAAAAAATTCATTTCCGCAAGTAAAAAAGAATCATTAAGACTCTTTTCTGCATAACCCACAATCAATCCAATTATCCTTTTTCTTCGGAAAACATTATTGAACTGTAATGATGCATGGGACAAGTAATTCTTTCATGCAGTTCCACGGAGAAATCAAGTTACCTTCCAAGTAATTCCTTAAATTCTTTCGCTTCTTTCTACAACGATAATATTAAATGTAATTTTCTTCTCTTTCTCACCCCCTACCTGGATCCCCTTTTTGCTCCCCCCATCTATGAAAAGAACGTATGGAGCTTTCCTTTCTTTTGCAGTTAAGTCTTTTAAAACAAGGCAGTAAAACTTTTACAGCTGCTTCATAAAGAACGATAAAAACGTCTCAGGCGGCGATGGAAAGACGGGAAGGAAGGATTTGGCGTGTTATCGCTCTATTTTTGTTTTGGCGGTGTAATTATTATTATTATTATTTTTTTAAAGTGGAGATTTATTTTTGTTGACTTGAAAAGAATTCCTTCGGCTATTGAGTGCGTTATTTATATAGGTGTCGTGTGTGTTGATTATTTTGTTTTGTGTGTTTATTTTTTTTTAAACTTAACTCGAGTTATTATTTATTTTAAATTATATATAACGAGATTCGTTATTTTTTTATAGGCTTGATTTAAGCCTTTTTGTGTCTGTTCCTTTTAAAAATTATTTAGTGTTGAAATTCGTTTCATTTTTGTGAACTGTGTTTGTATGCATTTATTTTTTTTAAAAAAATGTTTGTTGTGTCTGATAAGAAACAAAAGAATGAAAATGATCCGTCATGTTTGATGAAAGTTAAGAATTAAGTTTATTTAGGAACAAAACAAAATTCGAAATATTTGTCTACATTCCTTTTGTTTTCTTACTGTGTGTGTGTCCAAAACAGTTCATCGATTCTATTTAAAATAAGTAAGCACTTTTATATATAAAATCTGAAAGGAGAGGGGAAACAAACATGCATGATCGAATTCATTCTTTAAAGAAAAAAATTGTAAATATCCACACACACATAAAAAAAATGTTTCTCTCTCTCTCTTTTTTTCAGGTAGATTAAATCAATTTTCATCCCCTCTCTCATGGTCGATTTGACCTTGAACATGAGTTATTTAGTAACGGAGCAATAAGAAGAGTTTGTTCAGACAAACGTTTTGATAAATGACTTATCGTTTACTTTTTTTAATAAGTTTTTATTCACTCAAAATGACATCTTGTTTTAACAAATGTGTTGAAAAGGTTAAGGTCACTGAAAAACACTTTATCAGGGGGTTACAGTAGTAGTCTATTGATTAACAAATTAGTTTAATGAGATAATCGAGATAATTGATGTTTTTTAATTTCCTTTTACTGTGATTAATTGCTTCCGAGACATGGTTTTTTAATCATTTATGTTTCGAGAGTTAAATGAAAAAACGTGTAATTCGGTGTGTCTTAAGGTTTTTTTAAAAAAACTTCTTCAAAAAGGATTGCTGTTTTGTTAGTAATTTAAATGCTGTTAATAATATTATTATTATTTAAAACCAGATTTCGGGAGGGGGTTGAATACGCTTTACACTTCTTTTTTGTGTGTAAAATAAACCGTAAAATCCGGCGTATAACGCGCAACGCCGTATAACTCGCACCTATACTTTCAAGTTACAATTTTTAATTTTTAGGTATATTCGCCGTATAATGCGCGCCCTCTTTTTTACAAAGAAACCTGAAATGTATATGCGCAATGCTCTAATGTTTTGAAATCATTTATTCGAGGTATTATTCGAAGTTTCAGAAAAAAAAATAGTATACCTCTAGGACTACAACCCTTTAAGATTATAAGAAATGTCATTTCTTTTAAATAAACATTATTTCAATTTATATAGAAGCCTAATTTTCTTTCTAAGTTATCTTTTTTTTAATATTGAAAGCTATCATTTTGATACCCCCCGGCGTACAACACGCAACCGTAAATTTCGATCTCATTTTTTGTATTAAAAGGGCGCGTTGTACGCCGGATTGTATAGTATTTATATATAATGTGTGTGTGTTTCAAGATGTTTGAATGTAGTTCATACGTAATTATAGTATGCTTAAAAGATTATTTTACGTTTTTCTTAAAAAATGCGATTGTGTTATTTTTATTTTATATAATATAGCATTCAAATATATTAATCGTATTTTCTTTTCTTTTCAGGTAAGTGATATATTTCTGATGGATTCTTATTGTCATTGCGTCTCACGTGAGTCATCAGATTTATTAGTCTTTTTCTCATTAGTTCTCATTTTTATACCCGGCGTATAACGCGCACCCGTAAATTTCGATCTTAATTTTTGTGTTGAAAGAGCGCGTTATACGCCGGATTTTACGGAAATGAAATAAGGTCGAAACGTTGACGCGTATGAATTTTCATTTTTTAGAATGAGGAACCCAAATATTTGAGAATTTTTGGACTACATTTTTTAAAATTAAAAAATGAGAACATTTTTGCAGAGTTTGTTGATAGAATGCCTATATATATTTAATTTTTTATCATTGCTTAAATTTTAATTTAAAGAAAGGTCTTTAAAAAAAATGCTCCTCCGTTGATAAAATTTTGCGAAATCATTTCATTTCAAATATTCTTTGTTGCATTTTTAGCGCACGGATTTCATTACTTCATTTTACTACAGTATTATTACTACATTTCTCATTTCATAGATTTGGAGGTACAATTACATAAATTTTCTATTTAACATTGTTATTTTCTGTTAATTGTTATAATTATGTTCCGAATACAATCCGTAGGTTTCATGTGTTTTGCTGAAAGGTTCTATCGTAGTAAATGTTATTCACAACCTTGAATGATTTACAACTATTTCCAGGGACGTCTTTAGACTCTTAGAGGCCCTGGGTCCTTAAGTAAAAGTAGGCCCTACCTGATATCTTTAAAGGTAGACAGTATATAGCAGGGGCACTCAACCTTTTTTTCTGCTGGGCCGCATACATATGCCAGTTATTTTACGCGGGCCACAGCATGATTATAAATGGGGGAGGGTGTAGAGAAATGCTTTAGACCAAGATAACATTGGAAATTTGAAACATAGAAAATTGGTCAAAATATTATAACTCCTGTATTGCTTTTTTTTTTAATTATTATTTTTTATATTTTTTATTTTTGTCACTAACGCTAAATTAGAAGCATTTAAGCAACGCTCCTTCACAATTTCTGCATCAGTAAACGGTTTCATATAATTACCAATAATATAACTAACTTCACAGGATATGTCCCCTGTGTTATTACCACTGACAAAACACTTTGTTGCCGTTGTAAAGCTTATTCAAGAAAGCCTATTTATCACTTCTTGAAAGAGATCTTCGAGGAAAAGCGTCATTGAATGATTCCTGTTTATTGGTATTTTTTAAATACGGTGCTTTCCAGACAAATCAAACAATTAATGATCTATAATAGTTTTTCACTACAAAATAGTCGACCTCCCAATCAATCGTCTTGAATTATTTTTTTCGAATATTTTTCACTTACACGATATGAAAGATAGTTAAAAATTAGTTCCACCCATAAAATTGTCGCTACTCCACTGTTGTGTGTTATCACTAACCGTTCCAAATAGAAATTGAACATCAATTCATACCCGTACGACGCCGACAGCAAAAAGCAAAATTGATATATTTGATTTTTTTTCATCAAATTTTTAATATAATGCTCTGAAATAAGTAAATTTCTCAGAGTGATGGACCATGACCGGGCCACATAAAAATACTCGGTGGGTTGCAGGTAGAGCATTGCTGGCAAGTGGCGTGTAATTTACGGAGTTCCTGTCCCTAAAAGGGGGACGTACCTCCTCATCAGAATTGATAAATTTAGAGCCGAATTAATGGGTAAGCATGTATTGTCAATTACTCGTTCAAACGGTTATTTGAAACAAATGTGCATTGCTAACAATCTCAAAAGCCTAGACACAAACCTCGACCAATGGCCGTATTTGTTGAAAAATTGTTTATGGTATTAGGCCTAGGCCTAGACATGGACAACGGTCATCACATAGTAATGCAGCCTTGCCACTTTTACTCGTTGACATGCAGTTTAAAATTTCCTGTTTATCGGTGAATATGTGCGGGAATAATATTTGACCATTAAAATTATCCGGATCATGATCCTATTAAGACAGAGTCGGAAACGAAACGAGGCCCCCACCTATGGCAAGGCACTGGCCCGAGGCCCAAGACGTCCTTTAAGACGTCCCTGCCTATTTCCCTCTTTGTGTATAGAGTAGAAGTAAATATTTCTTCAATTCTCTTTGATTTATTTAAGTTAATTTCTTCTTAAATTATATATTTTATAAATCTAGTTAATGAAAATTAATATATATCCAATGTCATTTCAAGGTCAATATTATCAAAAATCAGATGTAGGTGTATTTTTCCCCCTGATAAATTAGTAGTGTAATTTTTCATATTTTACACTTCATGTGTATTTTAAAATTTATTTCAATTGTATGTGAACAAACGAAAAAATTCAGTGTTCAGGGAAGTCTTCTTAAACACATGTTATTAATTTTTATGTAACTAAAAGAAACATTTACAATCTGTTTAATTAAATTTATTGCAAAATTACACATGTCTACTTCCGTTCTTTTTTCTCGATTTTGACACGAGTTAACAAAACAATACTAATTAAGAATAAATTAACTTTCTACAATCTTGGTCCTAAAATATCAAAATACGAATTTGAAAACTCGTCTGACAGGTAACATGCGAAGGATAAAAAAATAAAACAGATATCAGCAACATGACTGGAATATTAGTGTATTTTCCGTTCTAGAAGAAACGCTGAATAAATTCCATTCTACGGAAGAAAATTCTTTAAGAATTCGAATATTTTAATTAGATACAATTATTTCTCGTTTTCTCTGGAAGTAATTAATTTAATTTAGAATCTCGTTGTCGTTTATTCATTAATTTGGAACAATGAACTTCATTTGATAGAAAAACTAAAAGGCGGGAAAGATTTTATCGTTTGTAGAATCAGCTCAAAGCGGGGAGAATTTTTAGCGTCTCTGTTAAAGGTTTTCATCTTGAATTATTTCTTGAATTTTTAATACCGTTGCCATTTTAATGTTGATATAATCCTTGTGGGATTTGCTTAAAATCGTCTGTAAATATTTGTTCAATTCGGAAAACAATTGCCATGAGCTCTTAAGTGGAATAAGTTATGTGTGGAAGAATAAATTAGGCTTAACTTCGATAGTCAAAATGTTCGTTAGGCATATTTTGTGATTTAATGGTGACTGGCGAATTCTTACGAGTTCTTTTTAAAGTTAATGCACTTTGGATGTGCATTGGATAAATCGTTTAAGTATTATAATTGAAGTAATTAGTTGGATTGTATATTTATGAGATAGAAATTTACACAATATGTAAATAATCATGAATGTAAGATATTTAATAATTATGAAAAGGTATTTTGATTAATTATGAAGAGGTAGATTTCTTGTTTTTTGAAGATTCTTTATTAATCGAAAGTTGAATTCCCAAAATTATTTTTGTTTTTACAAATGTTAACTGTAATAACTCTTCCAATGCAGTTTAAATCTTATTGTCTGTTTTAAACAATAACGCATTTTAGTTTGAAAATGGGAAATTTGTGTTATACATAGAATTTATTTTTTAGTTTATATATATATATATATATATATATCGGAACAGTTGCTGTTTGTAACGGAACAGTAGCTGTCACATTAATTTTCGATGTGATATTTTTTCTAAAATTTGCAATCATTTTTCAATTAAACTGAGGTCTGTCAACTTCCTGATTTCTTCGATGTCTTCCTTATGCATTTATATGAACTCCTCCATTGTCTGCTCCTGGATGTGGGGATCCAGCAGTTGTTGCACGTAATCACTATCCACTTCCAAATTTATTTGCCTGGCAAGATCAACAACTTCAATCTCATTATCTACTTCATCCGGTTCTGGCACTGTTTCAGCCTGAATTACAGTGATTGGAGAGAAAAATTGTCACAGTTTTTTACAAACACTAATTAAAAAATTTTGTGAAACTTCATTCCAAGATTGTTCGATGATTTTCACTGCATCTAAAACATTGAATTGTTTCCAAAAGTCTTTAAATGGGAATCGACAAGATTTGTGAAAATCTCTTAACTCCGGGTTCGCGTAAGTCGAGGTATTTCAATAATTCTTTAATTCTCTGTATCAAGTTCTAATACGTTTTATTAGTAATGTCTTGTGTCTCAGGAGATACTCGTGGCCACGGTAGCCGAGTGGTATAGGTATCGGACCGTGGCTTACTTTGTCACGAGTTCGAGCCCAGTACCACTAAAGACCCGCCGTGTAGGGCAGCGGTGCACGTTAAATCTGTCGAGAGCTGAAACGTCCTCCCGTTGGTGTGGTGTGGTAGTTAGGGGAGGGGGTGCCAGCTCAGGTGTCGTCCACGTCACTTGACCATGGTTCAAAATTACGTGGTCCGTCGCCAAAAACCTCGTGTAGCTGAACAGTGCGACGTTAATATTCAATCAATCAATCTCAGGAGATATTCTTCATGACGTTGCTTAGTATGAGGACCTTTGCACTGTGAAGAAACTGTGATGTATACAACTTGGCATCACTGTTTAAATACATTTGTAGCTAATAGATGAAACAGGATAAGAAAGAATTATTGCAGAATATCGCGAAGTATCGAAAAATATTAGCGGAACGATAAGTTGAAGCTCTGTTGGCTTTGATATCTTATCAGCGAAATTGATTTGGGATAAGATCCCGCGTCAACCTATTTAAAGGTAGAAGTGCATCTTTAAATCTTAGCTGTGTGGAAGTTTCATTTAAAGTTAAACCCTATCAGTGGCGCGCACAGGAATTTTTCAAGGGGGGGGATCGAAAGTTCACCAATCTTGTAACATGCTCCTTTTGATTTTGTCGATTTTCGGGAACAAAACGTAGTAAAAAACTAGTTTTTGAATAAATAATTAGCATTAATTAATAAAATTAATCATTAATAGCAACTAATTGATTAAACTTTACGTACTATATACTTAGAATTGTAATTAATCGGAAAAAAAATCAAGGGCTTTGGAGGGGGTCCGGACCCCTCCCCCTTGTGGGCGCCACTGAACCCTATTATAATTTGATCTTCGTTAGGACTCAATTTAGGAAACCACTCCTATTAAAATATTTTTCGATATTTTGAGCAAAGGGATCAAAGGTTAAAATATATATTCTACTTATGTCAGTTTTCAATTTGGATGCGACGTTGGCCGTGAATCCTAATCTGCACATTTCTTTTAAAAAAACACAGAAAAATTATTAAAACAGATATGAAATATTACTTCCGAAACTAAAAGGAAAATCTTTAGTGATTACTTTTTCAAAAATATTTTATTCCATTCGGATGAACATAATAGACCAGTGGTTCTTAAAGTTTTGATCACAGCACCTCCCTCTCCCCCCTTTATGTATCAACCTGACATCGTGATCCCCAAGATTCTGAAGACACCTCCCTGACACCCAAAACACGGCTGAGTGATTTAAATGTTCTTCAGTTATCCTAAAACTACTGTATTCTGCTATTTCTACATCTAATAAGAAATATTACAAAATACTACTTTTAAAGAAATGAGAGAGAGAGATGTACTTATATAACTGTATTAAAAATTTTAACGCGAGAAGGATGATGGTGCATTTCTTTTACATCTGTTATTACATCAGGTGTAATAATTGAGTTTGTAAAAGATGGAATTCGTACCATTAAATGAGGAACCCCTTGATACTCACTGGGGACCCCAGGGGTCACCGGACCACAGTTTAAGAATCGCTGTAATAGACTAAATTCGAGAAGATAAGTTGTGAAATTCCATGAGATTAACATTGGGTTCACCATTTTAAAACAGCCATTAAACTTTGAGAACATTCGGTATGTTTATGGGGAACTCCACTAAAAAATTGCTGAAACTTAAGCTAGTCAAAATGAAAAAATTTAGTTCAGAGACAAAATTCCGGAGACAGGTTTATCGTAAAAGCATTTCACAAGAAAGAACTGTTACTAGTGGAAAGGAAATAAAGAAAGTGCTCGCCATCTTGAAGTATATCTTCGACGAGTCGTCCATCCGGTGTAGTAGTTAGCGACGCTGACTGCTGTGCCGTTGGACCAGGGTTCGAATCCCGGAAAAGACATGGATGTTTGTAAATGTATAATGCCTTCGCGGCATGGGGGTACTTTAAATAACCGTCCAGCCGTAAGTCCTCTCCTGAGGTTGGATGGAAGGGTAAGAGAGGTAGGAGGCTCCTAAACACCCCCAGGGTTTCTCCCTCTAAATTGAGGTGGAACCGAGTTATTTCGTTCTGTCACCTGTGTAGTGTTCAAAGCTACGGTTAACGATAGGAGTCACTTAGCCCTTTGCCATGATGGATTTCGTGGGCCTTGATCTGGCATTTGCTGATAGAGGTGGCATTAGTAACAGCAACAACCTTTTTTTCGCGAAACGTCTTGCTTTATTTTATGTTTGGTGTTTTGATTTAATTAGTACCCAAAATTTTCTAAAAACTTATAAATAATTTTTCTATTATACACTTTATATGTATGCATTTTATGTACCTTATCGATTTCAATTAATTAAATATGTTTTTACACTGCAATATCGACTGTGAAGAAATATCATATTTTTCTTAAACTGTCACAGTTTTAAGTGGAAGCTTCTATTTCTGTTTAATGTCTTTTAATTAAACTATTTTGTGAGCTTGCGTTTACTCATTTTGAATCTTTTTCGTGAAACTGATTTTTAATCCGACAACACATCGATAGATATATACTACGCAATTTGAATTTGAATGTATGTGTGTTTATTAAAATGTGTGTATAGTAAAATCAGGAATCTATTTCAAATATGTTGAAAAAAATAACAGAAATCAGATTTTTAAAAATGTTTTTCCATCAATTTTTTTTTAAAAATATTTATTCTGAAGTTGCGACTTAAATTTTTGTAAGCAGAATTTTTAAACGCAAAATTATCAAATTATTGATGGCTATTAAAGGAGAAAAAAAAAAATTCAAATCATTAATTTGTTTGTAAAAAAAATAAAATACAAAACCTCATACAATTATTTTTTGTTCTTGTACAATTAGTATTATGTTTCATAATAATAATAATAATAATATCTTTTACATAATGCATATTTGAGAAATAAGTAAAAGTTTCTAAATTTAAAAAAAAAAATTTTAATGGTGCCGAGTCCTTTTAAAAAATATAATCTGTTCAAATATGTAAAAAAGTATTTTTTGACGTAATTTTAAAATTACATTAGATATATTTAATAAATAAATAAAATAATTTCATAAAACTATTCTGTAAAAAACACTAAAGACAAAGCTTCTAATATACTGATTTTCTCCTTCCCCCTCCCTCCTATATTTACTAAGTAATTTTGCAAATCTGATTTATTTTCAGGTAAAATTCTTTTATTTCTAGCACATCAGATTAGCATATGTTCCTTTTCAAATAAAATTTGAACTTCCATATTATCAGTATTCAAAAACTTATTTAAAAAATGTGATTTATTAGTAATAACTATAGAGAGTTTTTTCCCCAACGATAAATGTTTAGAGTTAATAATGGAAAAACAAATGAACTTAAAAAACATCAATTTGAAGTATATGGATGAAATTATTTTTCCTCAAGTCGAAGGAAAATTCTCAACACCTACTCTTATAACTGATCGAGGCATTGTACAAAAGGCGAATAACATGAAATTAAAAGATTTTACGCCTACGCCATTTTAAATTAACTTTTCTTCTTTATGTGAGAAAAAGCTGTCTCTAAGACAGGATTACACGAATTGAAGAAAGGTTGAAAATAAATCGAGCTCTTCATAATAAAGAATAACAAAACGAGGTTTAATAATTTTCTAAAATTAGTTTTCGTTTGAATTTGATTTCTATTAAAAATTTCTTAGAATAAGATATTCTTTTTTTTTTGTTACCTTTTTTTAATTACAATTTTATGTTTGAAATAGCATACTTGAATTTGTTTTCAAACGAGTGTTTTTCTCTCTGGTTTAGACATTTCCAATTTAGGATTTTATTTCCCCATTTATTTTATTTACGTTCCTTGAATTTACTCTCTAATTTTAAGATCTTTTATTTTATCTGGTGTGAATAGAGTTTTTATAATAATTTTATTTTTGGAACTCGGAACCTATAGTATTGTTTCTTCAGTGATTGGAAAACAGGTTTTGAAGAATCAGTTAACTCGAAAACCGATTCACATTTCGAAACTATAAATCGGGTTTTATGAAAAGGAAACCTGTTTTTTTTTTTTAATTTTAAGTACAGAATATTCTATAATAGAAGTTCACCATAATACAGTATACCTCACTACGCCTGTCAACAAATACAAACAACAAAAAAATGTTTAGTTCTTGCCAACTTATCCAAATAAAAATGCATTATTATTATGTTGCTATTGTCAAGCACTGCGGTTATATGGAGGAGGGAATATTAATGTTAATCGGAATCTATATATGCGGAAAATATGTTCTATGGTTTTGGGATCAGAAGAAAAATAATTTTTAAAAAACTGTCAAATATTTTAATATTGCCCCAAAAGGTTTGAATTTTTGAAAGAATAAATTAAAAGACTTTTTAACTGATAAAACTAATTTTGGTAAATTTTAAAGCCACCTAAAAGGGTTTTTTTCAAACACATTTAAAGTTCGAGAGTAACAATGTCTTGATTTTTTTAGGTATATACAAATAATTTTGGATACTGTTAAACCAAATACGTGTATTTCCTTAAATAACTTTGGGTCATAACGAAGTATATAGGATGCACGTAAGGCGCGATTTTATGGCAATTTTGTAACGACTTTTGAAGTAGACCGTCAAATTATATTAAAGGTTACTAGAAAAATTTTATATCGTTAAGATTAACAGAAAAAATAAGTTAGCCAAAATAAAATCTTCTTCCAAAACCTAAAAGTCGCCAAATTTATCGTGCATCCTTATACTTAATTTTAACAAGTGCTTTCTCATTACATCTCGTTTTAAAGCATGAAGCATCAAATAAAATCGAGGGGCGAGGAATCCTTAATTCAAACGAAATGATGTTCATAAAACAACACTCTTCGAGACTCAAAATAAGAATCGAAAACCCTCCTTAACACCCCTCTTAATTCCCGCTCGAATTAATTCGAAATCTTAACAACCTTTCTCCGTTTCCCTTTTCATCAACGACATCAAACCCTAGTTTAATTGCGCCACCATCCGGGGGTTCACTTACAGAAAATATTTCGCGCGTCTTCATTTACAGGGGTGCTGCTGCTAATCCTTCTCCGTGAGTTTTAATCTGATTGCCGTTAGGCTGACTGTAAGCGTCGACCGCGAATTAGTTAAGGCGGATGAATGTCGAAAAGGTGACAGGCTACAGAGAGGAATGTTAGGTGCATAAATTTTTAGAACGTCCTTCTCTGGATGGCTTAATTTGTAACGGCATATGTTCCGGCGTTTGCTGTTTGATTGTTTAGGAGTTTATTCGAGGCTAATGATACTTGGGTTTATTTAATAAATGAAAAATATCAAGTTTTTATCAATATCTATTGGGGTTAAGGGGACAAGATACCTTCTACACAACTTTTTTATTTATTTATTTATATATGAGATACAGTGAAATGCGTTTAACGCGAAAACTTTTAAGACATAATATCGGTAAACACCAAATAATATAGCAATCCTGACAAACTATTATGTATTTTCATACATTTTTCTTCTCTTAACACGAAAAGGTATCCCTTCTGGGAATGAACAAAATAGGGAAAACATAAGTTGGATTGAACTGTCCTTTCTTTTTTATCAGAAGAATTCATTGCAATAGATGATGGCAATGCGCGATCAGACTCAATGAGGACAGACAAAGATATTTTGGATTTTATTCAAAGCTCAAAAAATATCATTGATGCAGATTCTGCTGACAAAAATGAAATGAACAATGCAGCTCCTGTTCTCACGTCATGCGAAATGAAGAACACCACAAAAAGTATGCGCAGCTATTTAGACCCACATTACAATGGTGACATTAATAACAAAATGGACGACATCGAACAATTTGTTGTCAATTCGATGCTAAAAAGACAATGCAAAGAAAAATATCAGATTATTTTCCAAAAACTTAATAGATGTTTTGTTTTTCAAAAGACTTTAAAATTATTAACTTACTTTAAGTTACTGTGAATGCGTTTATTTCATTGATTTTTACTAAATGTATGCATATATTTAAATATTTTTAAGTAAATAAAATAAACTCTAATAAACTTAATTTTGTTGAATTTTTTTTTAGGCAATATCCTTTAACACGGAAAAAATATTTCAGTCCCTCAAATGTCGAGTTAAGTGATTTTTTTCAATGTACACTTATATCGATGAGATGGTATTCAGTTTATTAAACAGAATCATGTGATCATGGTAATTGAAAAGTCTGGTTTTTAATCCAATCATCATTTATATTAACATCAGTATTATACTAATTATAATGATATTAATCCGCAATCATTGACGCAGTGAGACTCGAGAACCGTTAAATCAAATTCTGAAAACCTAACCTTAAACCTGTGGCTGTGTGATATCTATATGAACTAGTACCAACACCACGCGAAGCCGATCGTTTTAGCGTGATCGGTAAAGTACTCGCATTCGTTCGGAACGGAAAGTACTCAGAACGAACCTTCCTTCCTTCATTGGTGACCCGAACGTGATATGAACCGCACTCTTCGCGCGCCACTGTCGTGACGCCATCTATCCACCGTTAAAGCAACTAAACCGTCACACGAATGACGCAATTCTCAAGCCGTCTCACACAAATGACGAAATTCTCAAGCCACACGCACGAATGACGCAACCCACCAAGTGACGCAATTGCTTACATGCTCGCCACGAATATGGTATCGTTCTTTCGCCTATTCGCCGAAACACTGGCAGGGGAGTATGTGGCAGTGTGATATCTATATGAACTAGTACAAACATCACGCGAAGACGATCGTTTTGGCGTGATCGGTAAAGTACTCGCATTCGTTCGGAACGGAAGGTACCCAGAACGAACCTTCCTTCCTTCAAACCTAACCTATTAATCTTAACCCTTTCGTGGGCCTTTGGAAGATTACTTCCCATCTACATGATCTTATAAAATACACTTGCGGGAAGCGCAAAACCCATTATAATATATTGGATTCGCTACTATAACGACGGAAAAAGTAAATACCGCTTCAATTTTATGCTACTGCACATAGACCAGCGATTATGACATCTGGTACCTTGTCCAAAGGCTGTTGATGTATATAGCGATGTCATAGGAGGGGTTGATCGCTTCGATGAAAGAAAAGAAAGATACCAAATAAGAAGATCTGTAAAAGGGTGGCATCGCATCTTTTATTTTCTTATTAACTTTGCCATCATAAATAGTTTCATACTGAGAGGCAAGTGAATAAAAGAAACAGAAGTTTAGACCAGCTAACATTCCGTATAGCATTTGCTCGTCAGCTAATAGACAGACATTCCTCGATAAAAAGGAAAGGACGTCCTGTTAGCTTCCTAGCAAACAAGTGTCTAGTTCTGTATGATGTGTCCTTAGCCAGTGTGGACTTCATGACGGTGAATGGTTCATTGGGAAGTTTTCTTCCCACCCTTAAAATTTAAAAGTAATCATAAAATTCGACAAAATAAAATATTTTTCCTTAAATGTTATTGTTTAACTTTCAATAAAACATAAACTGGAAGAATTCAAAAGATAAATAAATGGTCCACGAAAGGGTTAATGTATCCGACTACTTGCGACAACTTTTTTTTAAAAAAAATGGAGATATGGCGATTTTTGTGTTGAGGTTTTTAGATTTATTTAGTACATTTTAAGAAAAATATGGTAAAATTATGAAGAGAAAAAGAAATTATTTTTACTAAAATGGGGAAAAAATTACATAAACGGAGTACATTCTGTACAAAAAGGTTTATGAACAAATTTTCAATTTTGATGTGTTGCTTTGCTATTCATTTTTAAAATGACCTTCAGGATAAGAGATATTTTAATTTTTATATAAACTAGAGAACTTTATTCTTATTATATGAAATAGCTTTAAAAAAACAGCGATTATATTCTCATAAGGGCCTGTAAATTTTGTAATAAAACAGTGATTGATAGATCTGATGGTCAAAACACTTCTACTATTATACAGAACATACACAAAAAATTTCAGTGAATTATTTTCAAAACTTTTTGAGCAATCCATGTCCTCGTTTGAGCTGTTCAAAAAAAAACTGCCTTTCGAGTAAAACGCACATTTTAAAGCAGGATATTTTACTTACAGTAGTGGCATTTGCTTTTACTAAAATGCTTGTAGTTATTATTCTAGTGAATGGAAAATAATGTGAACTCGGTATTTTTTATAAAATTAATAAATTGGCCTATAAAATAAAATCATAAAAAATGCTAATTTTTTGCAAAATTCACAATTTTATGTAGTCGGACACCTTAAAACAATCAGTTAAATTCCCACACCTAAACATATTAATCCAACATCCAATCATGTTAAGGGGTTCGGCACGTCCTTAGGAGTCCTTATTAAATTGCGAAAGTTTATGTACTTTTTAAGAAGCTACTTCTCATGGATAAATTTTTTACAGTTGGTTATGTTTATTATCAATCACACTTTAACGAAGGGTTTTATCTTTTTGTCAAGAAATAAATTAATTGTGAATTTTTTAAAAATTGTCCATTTTTTCCCCTTAAAATTCAGTTTAAAAATGTCATATCTGAAAAAGAGTGCTAGATATATATCTGATTCTCTCCCTTAAAATGTGTAAACCTATTAAAAGTCTGCTCACTGAAAATTTGAAGGTTACATAAGTAGTTTTTGAGAAAAAAATACATAAAGTGAAAAATATTTCATTTTGAGAAAACAAGCTTTGGAGTAAAAATTTGTAAATTTTTGAGCCTTTGCTTTTTTAGTATTTTCCAGAAGCATATGAAGTATTATTTTTACTCTTGCAAAAGACTCTTCTAATTTTCTTTTTTTTTCATTATTTTTAACAATTTTGCCTTTTTTTGGGTATCTCAAGAGGCTTTCTTCGGTCTACACGAATCCTTCGTGTATCTGATTTTTTGAAGCATGGCACACAGTTATGACTTAATTCAATATCACAAAGTTTTAAAATTATAAATTTTGTTACGTGACTCATATTGAACTGTGCAATAGCCATATTTTTGATTTTTTATTTCCACAAATGTAGATCTTGTAATGAATGACCATATGGCCATTCATAACAGACTCGTTGGGGGTTTTGAGCCTTTCCATGTAAACATTTTCTTAACAACATAGGATCACCTAGATCTCTAAAAATTGACTTCATTTAATTCATTATGGTATATGGAATGTGTGTATGTGTTTATGATTATAGTTCCTTTCGTTACATTCAGCTTCTGTCTTTTGAAACTAGCACCAAGCAATTATATCCGCAGGACACAATCCATGTTGAGGGCTTTCGTTTGAAGACAGAAGATGAAAATAAACAGCCCAAACAGCAGTTTTCATGTTGTGTAGATCTTTGATATTATTTCTAATAGCCCCCCATATTATTATATCTTTATTTTTTTTTATTTTAAAATGTCAGTGAGTCTGTTACGACCTCTTAGGTTTTATCCATCATTTAATATTTTTTTCGCTGTTTCAATTTAAGATTCAAAAGAAGTGTACCCATGCAAGCCCAATACACTCTAATTTTTCCACTTGAGCATCATATAGATTCGTGCTCATCAGAAACTTATGCAAGGGGAAACACAGGTGCTCCTAGCGGGTACATTTGATGCGCGTCAAGGAGAGTAGCTTCATTTTAAAAATAACAAAAAAAAAAATTTTGTTTTGACACAACACAAAAACAAACCCTGACAGTATGGACTGTCACTTTTTAATTTCACTCACTTCATACGCTACCTCTCTCGGGGTTATTGTTGCACACTCTGAAGTTTATTTTACAATCAGCTAGATGGCGCTGTTCGTTAACAGAACTAACATGCGGCACGTTCAATAGCGGTGTGATTAAACATCATCACGATCTTCGCTTAGCGGAAATTCCGGGTGAGATAGAAAATTGAAGGTTTATTTCTAACACAGGAGAGTTATTTTGAGCATACGGTTGGCTCTCAAGTTCCAAAATATTCAACAGGAAATCATTCAAATTTCACATGTTATAAATAATGAAAAACAGGGGAAAACTTAATATAAAAAAATATAATTACGTGTTCAAGTGAAGGGAAATATAAGTTATTTGTAAAAATTATACATCATTGTCTTAGGGAAAAGTTAACACAGGTTAGTAAGGCACATGTAAAACATAATGGTATTCTATTACTTGGAGTTCGCTAATAAATCTGTCGAAAAAATTAAGTTCTAATCTTTTTAACGAGAATCACTAATATATCTATCGAAAATTCGAAATAGGGTATTTGCGGATTATGAATTAGACATTATAAATAAAGTAAGATTGCAAAATTTTAAGTAAATATTAATTTTAAGTTTTTACATATACTTATATGAAAATGTTTACATGTATCCTATTTGAATACACATGAAAGGTATATTTTAGAAGAAATACACCATTTTTAAACAAAGGATTATTTAAAATTTTAATATTTTTGAACAATTGTTTTTCTAATATTCTTACAAGTGTTCCTCACAATTCTGTGCATGGGATTAGTTTTATGAGTGATATTTTTGTTTTTACAATTTGTTTCGTGTTGGACACTATAAAAAAACAGTGAAAAACAGCTGATGATCTTTTTAAAAAAATAACTATTAACAAAGCATCCATATTCTATGGACAAAATTACCACACATATTATGCAAAAGAGCCAGAAAAATTTTCCGGAACTTTATATTGAATATTAAAAAAGCCTTAACATATTAAATACACGATTACCGAGAAAATTAAAACCTGTGAAAAAGCCACTTAAAATTTGGAAGAATTGTAGATTCACGAATTCTGATTTCGGTTTTCGCTTCGACACATCGAAAAAAAGTTTGATAATTGGACTAAATAATGTAGCAAGAGCTCACAAAGTCCTCCCATTGGCATGGTGTAGTAATTTGGAAACGAGGTTCTGCCTCATATGTCATCCGCGTCACTCGATCGTGGTTCATAATTACGACGTCCGTTGTCAATAGCCCTTGATTTTAGTGAGACGTTAACAAAACACTCACTCCACTAAATATTTGTTATTATAATCTTAAAGTAAACACAAGTGATATAAAAAAAATTTCAAGTCAATTCCTACTTTGAATGCAGGAATAGAAAGTATTTTATTACGATTGAAAATTGGAATAAGATATATATATATATATAAATAAATAAATATGGGGAAAGAGTGAACTAATAGTACGAATTGAAAAAAGAGCATGATTTGTCTGCATTGTTGTAACAATGCACACCCCCGGTTTGGCTAGTTTGGCTGAAAAACAGGTTTTCGGCGCCAACTTTTGTTTTTGTTTTAACAGTTACATTGTTACAACAATAGAGACGAATTTAAGTTGGCGTCAAAAGTCGGTAATTAATTAAATTAAATTAATATTTGTGTAAAAACTGTATTAACATCACAAGTGTCATCCACTATAAGTTTTAAAAAATTTATTTGAACTTGATTGAATGAATAGAAAGTAATACATGAACAACTGAAAATTTGAACAAAATAAATAGTATATAAATATAGCAATAAATCTATAGATAGAGTAAAAAAAAAAAGGTAATGGTAGGAATTAAATGATACAGTATTCTCGCATCTGCCCACTTTCCGCTTATTTTTATGTGGTGCTTTAATTTGAAGTTTATAAAATTTTTATGATTGTTTGGATTTTTTTTTAAAAAAATTATTAATTTTTCTCAAAAGCATAGCTATGCGAGGGAAAGAACATAAATTGCTTTCAAAAATCGAATAAATTGCACACTGCGTGAAAATGCAAAAATCCTAAAATAACATCGCAATAGCATTTTTATATATAACAGTGGTGGGAACCTTTTTACCATTAGAGGCCGCATGTAAATTAAATAGTAATAAAGGAGGCCGCATTGATTGATGTACCTATAAAAAAGACTTTTATGAAATTATTATAGTTTTGTATATAGATTTAACAATTTTGTGCATTATATAGAAATATCATTCAAAAAGTTAAATCTTTATTTTTTATTTGACATGAAAAGCTCCAATATAAAATATTTTTGTGTTTATATAAGGGTAAAATTTTGTTGTAACATTAATCATTAATTTTTGATAAAATTAGTAAATTCATAGATATTGCTGTAATATTTGTACTTCACTCTCTCTCTCTCTCTGTTGGCACTTTTCTTTGTGTTAGAATATTTTTTATCCAGATTTTTAAAATTTTATAAACAACATATTTAAATACCACTTCAAATAAAAATTGCAAAGTGGAAGTGTTTTTTAATAAATTCAACATTGTTAAAAAACGATGAAAAATATAAGTATTAAATTATAAATAATGGACACAGTAACAATTCCTAAAATAATTTGAAAATCCGATGCAAAATAGATACATACATTCATGCTGTTCTTTATTTAATCCAATTGATTTGAATATTGTTTAATCTATAAAATTAAATATTAATTAATATAAGTGCTATATTTTATGAAGGCCGCACAAGAAACTTACGGAGGCCGCATGCGGCCTCAAGCCCGCTAGTTCCCCATCTGCGTTATGTAATATCAAATATAAAATTCCTTTTGACACAAAAATTCCGCTCTGTGATCGTCGCTATGAAAAATCGTAAACTGTTCCTCAAGAAATCAATGCTTACCCTTATCGCAAAATATGTAAATCTTTTCCACGCGAAACAAAATATGCAAAACTCTATCACTTTTTTAAAAAATTCCGATGTTCTGACCCTATTTCTTGAGATTTCTGTTTCTCTCTCCCCTTCTTCACCTTACGAAAAACCAGTGTATAAACTACTTGGAAAGTAATTTGCGTAAAAATTGATTTATGAGTTAAAAAAGATCTCAAATCTACTTTAGAGCTTTGTATACTTGCCAAGATAACTTAACGCTTGAGCTATTGGAAAGTGTTTTATATCGTGCTGCATTGTAAATAAATTCTACCCCCCTCACACGTCTGGATACACATATTGAAGTAGGGTTGTCGTAAAATCAATGCTCTCGCCAACTTCTTCGCCAAAACTGCCGAAATGGCTTTTTTAACCACTCAGGAGCTACTGTGTTTAAGGTAATCTTAATTTAATTATACTTGACCAGTTTTCGAATGCCTGCTTTCATCAATGACGAACTTAATTTTGAAAGATATGCTACAAACAGCGACACATAATTCCTATTGGACCAAATTGAACTTATCCAAAAATTAAACAATTTGTCATATTGATGTATTATAATAACATTTACTTTATATGATATTCAAGAAGGAATATTATGATAGTTGTGAGGCTACCATGTGTTTATTTAGAGAACTGCTGCTTTGGCATTTGGCTTTTTTTCGTGGCATATTTTTGGTTAAAATGATTTCTTCTTTTAAAATTTTAGAATAAAACTGTGAACTTCGGGAAAATTATTTGCTTAGTTCGTCAATATGGCAATTTTACAAAGAAAGCATAGTTGTTATTAGTTACTATGTGTAATTGGAGCTAGAAAAATAAATTTGATTATAAATATATACGAAACATTTTTTAACTAAATCTGAATTTACTTTTTAAACTTTTATCGTTACAATTTTATTCTTCTAAACCACGAATAAATATCATTTTGGTTGATAGAAATATTCTTTGCAAAACATAATTTCTTTTTAATTTTATATTAAGTTTTTGCAATCAATGGTTCAGAGTTTTTGTATTTATTTACATAAACTGTCGGGTTGTATCCGACTTAAATCTAATATTTTCGAAGAATGTTAGATTTAAATGTTATATTTTGCCAATTAAATACGCTACTTTATAATAAAAGTATCTTTTTATTTTGCCAAATTTTATTGAATTTTTAAATTTTGAATTGTTTTCATTAATTATAATGCATTTTTAGTTTCCTTTAATGTTGAAAAATTATGTGATATCAATTATAATTGTAAAAAAATTTAAACATTGGTATTACGGAAATTTTAATTAGGATGAAAATCTGATTCCTAATAAGATTCTTCAAAAATAAAAATAAAATTATTTAATCACTATGTTGAATTCTTTCTAAAAGTATAAAAAAAAGTTGACTTATTATAATATACGAAGAATTTCTTATAAAAAAATTCATTTAAGCTCGACATTTAATTTCTTATAATTAATTATATTAAAAAAATATTAAATTTTAATATTTTCACTTTTAGATTTTAAAGAAATGTTGTCTTGAATATTATTTCAATAGCAATTTCTAAGATAATTTAAATTCGAAATAAAGGTCCCATCTAAAGTAAATTAAATTCTTATGAATTTTCAAATATACATGTGATAAATAAATGCAGTTCTTATGCTGTATTTATTGAATTTTGTTTTATATTTGATTTATTACCTAATTATTTTGTTTTATTAACGAAATGCATTCAATTTTGTAAGTTTTTATTTTGTTTATTTATTTTTTGTGTGTGATTAACTCTGACCCCGATACCGTTTGTGGTATTTATTTAAAACCTGGTTCAGTGAAAATCATTTTTCACGAAACTGAGAGAACTGCAATATTTTTTCGTGTTAAAAGAATTTTGTGCTAAGGGATATTGTTAAAAAAAACATATATTCAACAAAATTAAGTTTATTAGAGTACATTTTATTTACATAGATGTGTATATATGCATATATTTAATAAAAACAAATGAAAAAGGAAACAGAGTGAGTTTTTGGAAAATAATCTGATATTTTTCTTTACATTTTTTTACTAGCATCTAATTCAGTGCTTCTCAAACTTTCATTGTTTGCGACCCAATATTCAATCATAATTTTCATTGCGCACACCCCCTACCCACCATTCAATAATAATGCATTGAATTCAATAATACTATGCTTTTACGCTAAAGCTACAATATGACATCTTAAGTGCCACCTGCGTATATAAACGTCTCTATCAGCCAAAGCGTTAATTGCTTTGGACGTATATATACGTCTTTCTGAAGTACGATCTTTTTTGTGCACTGCTATCCATAAACTTATTTCAAAGGCTTTGTCGAGGTTATTTTATTGCATTCCAGTGTTTGTGAAGGATTTACTTATATCAGAGGACATGCTTATTTATTCATCTTCTACGTTGAAAACGGGGACATATTAGGGAGAGAATCACGTAACTTTTAATTTATAAACCGTTCAAATTGTCGAGTGTTAAATTTTGTTTATAATTTTATATGACAAGCCCCTGGGGTCACTGATAATTATGAAACTTGTTCTTAGCTTAGCATTGTGAAATAATTATAAAATGCGTTGTGCTGTACTGATATAGTTGTAACTGTATTATATATTTGTAAATGTGTATTTTATTTTGTCAGAATGTATTTTGTTTGTTTTCTTTCAGTAAATTAATATTTTTTAAAAATTCTTTGTTTTTCGATATTTATAGATGCTCGCGCCCCTTCGTAGAGTTATCACCCCCTTCTAGGGGAGGGCGCCCCATAGTTTGAGAAACGCTGATCTAATTGTTAACAAATTATTGGATGCCGTCCATTTTGATATTCATTTCATTTTTGTCACCAGAATCTGCATCAATGCTACTTTTTAAGCGTTGCATTTAAAGATATTTGTATTTAAATTATTGGAAACAAAATTCGCATCTATGTAATTGTGTGGGGTTTTTTTTTTATTAAATTTCAATAATCGGTTTTCTTGTCAAATCTTGAAAAATCTTAAAGATTCACTTTTACATAAAAAAAAAACTGAGTAGAACTCTCAGACATAAATCAATACCGATTTTTGTAATACTTAAATGTAAAAATATCCGCAAAGAATGTCAAGCATATTTTGTAAAGAAAAAAAGGTCTTAGGAAATAAAATTTAAAAAAAAAAGCACTTTTGCATCGGCAAAAATAAAAGTTTGAGAAAAACTGTTTGAAAATTGTTAAGGCATAGGTATTGAAACTGACAACTCTCAGATAACTTCAAAGATCTTTAAAACTAATTGGCTATCAGATCTAAAATTTGGAGCCAAGCTTCCCAACCGGATGCGCTACTGGGGAAAAATTTGATGGTTTTGCCAGTTTTTTTAGAGAAATAATAAAAGTGTGCTTAAATATTTTTGGAATAAAAGTTTTATCGAGGAAAACACTGAGAGATTTTAAAGCAGGGGGATGTTTTATTAACCTTATTTTATTTGGCTACATTAAAACAAATTTGGATAGTATGCTTAGTTAAAACATGCTTAGGGAACAAATATTAAGTAAGATAAAAAAATTAGTAAGGAATTTAGATGGAAGAATAGCATGCAAGATATTTACGTTATAGACTTATATATTTCAAGTATGTTAGAGTTTTTATAACTATTCTAAATATGTGAATGTCTTTTGTAAAATTATTTTTGTCATATTGTGTGTGTGTGTGACTTACGTTTAAAATATAAAAACATATATCGACACAAATAATTAGGTAAATTGTGAAACATTAACTCATTTCTTTCTTTAAACTCTCTCTCTCTCTCAAAAAAAAATAAATAAATAAAAGAAGCACCATTTTTTATAACTAAAAAAAATCATTGTTTATTTCTTCAACTAGTAATTTTATTTTTTAAGTAAAAGAGAGCAATGATTCTTGAAGTACTACCATTACAATGATTCTTTTAAACTACACATAGCAAATAACTTTCATTTGTGGAAAAAATCGTTATATTTGCTTCATTACGCGGCGAATTTCTCTTTAGAATAAGAACTATCCTTTCAGAGTTATTACTTCTCTTTTCTCACAATAATGGTTTCTACGGGTTGGAAAAGTATCTTTTTAAGGTCGATATTCTTTTTTCATGCAAATACGGGGTAGGGGGCGTTTTGGGTCATAAATTGCATTGAGGAAATCCGATTTAAATTCGAATCAATAGTTCTGGAGCAAAAAGTGACTTTGTTATCATAATGGTTTAAAAATCTTGCATTTAGAGATTTCAGTTGTAAAAGAAATAGAGTATTATATAAGCTTTGAAAAGTAAGTATATGAAATGTATTAGAGCTAAATATTTTTTTCTATGATATGTTATTTTATAAATTTGTACTGAATATCGTATACTTATCATCTCTCTGGATTTCGTTGAATTGCAATAGTTGTGGCACAAAAATCGCACCAATTCTATTGCAGAATGTTAATCAAACAATTAAATTTCCAAGAATTTAAATTTTTTTTTTCAATGCATAGACATTTGAAGTAAAAAAGTACCAACGAAGAATTGTGAAATTCACATTTATTTTAATCATGTTAATTCTATTTCACTGACTCTTGTAACGAGCACTCGTTCATTTCTAAAAACTGTTTTATACATTGTTAACAGCTCTCAAGGAGTCACAATGTCTGTGGTTTATTATTCAAATACATTCTTAGTTTGATTTTAATTTAAGATGCGCTCTGAGAGGGTTTTGGTCACAGACGAAGTAATTTTAAACCACTGTTATGTGACGAGAAAGAGACCTGAGCTAGCACTCACCACTTCTCCAAACTTCCATACCATGCCAGCGGGGGAGGGGGGCGCCTGTGAGCCTCGATAAGCTTAGCATGCTTCCACCCCTTTATACGCCGGGTCTTCACCGACACTAGGTTTCGAACCCACGATTCGATAACGCCGGACACGAGTTTGCATCCACGACCACTCAGCTACCGCGGCTTTCCTCTTTTCCCCCGAGACAGTGCTTCTGTAACTTTCAATATTTGTGGTGACCCAATTTTCAATCCTATTTTCATCACCCTTCTTTATACAATAACAATGAGTTGAATGGAATAATAATTGAAGTAGTTACAATATGATTTTAATTAGAAACCGTAAAAATTATCAAAATAAGTATTAAATTTTGTATATAACTTTATATTGACATGAAATCACTTGTCATTATTAAACTTGTTTTTAAAGAAGAATTGTTATATTATCAAATTATTTTGTAGAACTTATACATTAATAAATGTATTGTACCAGTGTAAATGTATATTTTATTTTTTATCATGTTAGAATGTATTTTGTTTTGCCTCCTTCGGTAAATTAATAATATTTTTTTATAATGCTCACCCCCACGTAGGATTATCACGCCCCTATAGGGGGCACGCCCCAAACACAATAAGATAAAGTCAAATTAAGAAGGTTAGTGGTGGATAGCTACCTTACAATTTTTGCACTGTTTTAGAATAATTTGATGTTATTGTGAACGATTCAATGGATTTCCGATTACTTTTAATGCAAAAAAGGAGAGGTTACAAAAAATTTGTTAGGCGAAGCATCCTTTAATTGAATATGAATCTTTCGAGAAATTTACATTTCTAAAAATGCTTAAATGTATTAAAACAATTAAGGTCATTATGGGTTAAATCAGGAATGAACGATGGCACCTATGTATTAATTGTTTGTAAGATTTGCACTTTTCTTATATCAACTTAATAAATTATTTAAAGAACATGCACAAGGAAGAAATTTCAAAAAATAAAAACCTAGAATTTTTCGAAAAAGTCGAACCTCCATATAACGAACCTCTATATTGCGAATTCTTCTATATAGCGAACTTTTTCGTGGAACCAAGAACACATTTCACGACTTTCTTCGTAAAATAACCACTCAATAGCGAAGTGCATTTTCTACATAACGAACTTTTTTCTTTTGCGATTCACATTTTTTTGTCCCTATTTCTAAAGTATTTATGTACAATTTAAGTTATTCTATCTTTTTTAACATATTTTATGGTGGTTATAAATCTTGATCTGGTTTTACCAGGGTCCTGACTCATCTAGAAAAAAAATGCCGTAATTGTTCAAATAAAAAACTCAAAATTAACAGATTTTATGAGTAAATTAATGTAAGGATGCGAGTAAGATATATAAAATAAGTATATATTAATTTACAAAAAGCTGTGAATAATTACTTTTTTTCATATATAGTGTTTATGACTTGAAAATATTTGTTTTATGTGGTTGATAAAGTATATTGAAAGATGAACCTCTATGTAACGAATTTTACATTTCACGAACTTTTTCTCGGGATTTAGCGACTTCGTTTTATAGAGGTCCGACTGTAATTACTTCAAGGCGAACTCTTATTTCATTGTAAATAGAACTCAATCCCAAAAGTAAAATGCGAAAATTGAATCAATCACTCAACACTTCAATTACACACAAACAACAACCCTCCTCGCACTTCCCCAAGTGAGAAGACACCGCCAATTTCTCCCCTGTACAATCCGCAATCAACCTTATTAATAAACCTCTCTCCTCCTTCTTTAAAAAGCCAGGGGAGCTTTCAAAATCAATCATCAAATCGCGTGCGGGTCGGAAGAAAAAGAGTTAATCCCTAAATTTATAACCTCCCCCTCATTCCTTACAACACCCCCAACTTCTGCGGTTTGCACGCCATAAAATGCCGCTCAACGCCTGTTCGATTTTCATTAGGCACTGGGGACCTTCGCCACCCTGGCGTGCTTCGGGAGTTTTCGCCATGAATCATTTTTAATGTACTTGTTTCGGCGCAGAAACACACACACTCGTAAATGAGACGCGTTATTTTTCACGCGCCAAAGTAATAATGGAGGAAGCGTGCGAATCGTGCCAAATCGGCGAGATTTTTTGGGGGTGAGTTATGAATGGGTGACATGTTGATATTTATTAGGTGGTGAAAGGAGAGTGTTTTGTCTTTGTGTGCTGGTGGTTTAGTTTTGTGATATACGTGGTCAGTTAGGTTCTATTCAGTTAGTAAATTGATTAATTTCATCAAATTAATTTTTATCCAGCCCAAAGTGTAGTGTTGACCAGTTATGGTCAGTGAATCTTTTCTGATATGTAACTGAATTGTCTGTTAGAATGGTAGTAAATCATAAAGAAATAAATAAATCTTTATACGTATAGTGTGTCTTCTATTAAACTTCCGATTGGCTCAACGAATAAATCATGTTTACTCAAAAAAGGCTAAAATAAACAAATCTGATCTAGCTAGTTAGCCCTAATTATTAATAATAATAATAAGTTTTTCTTGCTAATTGATGATGTCAGACACACGGGTTAAGAAACTTGTATAGTTCTGAACAAAGATAATACGACTACGAGTCGTACGCCAAAGTTCATTGATGTTCCACAAGGTATCTTTCAAAGATGAATTCAACCAACACCATCCAAGATTCTCTACTAATTTCCTCTTCGAACTTTTAATAGTAAGATTCATTTGCATGCGTCACGTCTCTTTCACAAAATCATTTCTCAAATCAAACTTTTCATTGGAAAAATTTCCCCTTAATGATTAGTTGGAATACGCGACGAGAACCGTTGTCCCCTTTTCGAATGATAATATAGCCGCTCCCATTATTCCGAATGACGAATGTTTTGTGAAATCTAGACTCGAACCAGCAGTTCGACTTAATTCTTACATAATTGCATTTATATGATCACTCTGGAGCAGGGGTTCTCAACATTTTTTCCCTCAGGGCCACATACAAATGCTAGGTATTTCACGCTGGCCGCTGTGGCGAATGTTGTTCCGGCACCATTTGATTATGTCGGAGACCAGAAGCGAATGTGGAAGTGGGGGAGAAGGGTTTCTAGAATTCCGTTCCCCTGCGTTCCGGATAGACTCGTCTAGAAAAGGACATGCGTGAGGACCGGTTTTTTAGCGTCCCGACTGGAGGCAGAAGGCAAAAACGTGCGCTGGATGTAAGATGGTTTTTTAGAATGTCTGTAAATAAATTGTACATATTTATATCTCTAGCCTGGCTGTGAGTATTCGTACTCAATACGTCACACCGCAACATGAGTTATGGGGGGAAAACCCTGTAAGACCAAAGCAGCATTGAACAAAACGAAATTGATCAAAATATTAAAACTTTCATTTTTTCGGCTTTTATTTCAATACTTTATTAATCGTTCTTTCAAACACATGTACAAAATATTTACCTGTATGCATTTCTTACGAAGTTATGGGGTAGTTTCGATTTCCTTTCATTCATGACCAAACGTCTCTTGTTTCCATTCTACTATCAAAAAAAGCAACTTGATAGAAAAATTAATAGATTAATTGCTTCATTGATAGAATTTCCAGCTAAATTTTTAGTACATTGCTCTTGCATACGTGATTTTTTTTAGGTCAATGGGTCATAGCCAGCCCAATCAGAAAAGGCTACTGGGACACATGTGGGCCACAGGTTGAGTAACACTGCTCTGGGGGGTTAAAGTGTCCACGGTAGCCGAGTGGTATAGGTATCGGATCGTGGCTGGCTTTGCCACGAGTTCAAGCCTAGTGCCACTAAAGACTCGCCGTGTAGGGCAGCGATGCACACTAAATCTGTCGAGAGCTGAAACGTCCTACCTTTGGTGTGGTGTGGTAGTTAGAAGAGGGGGGTGCTAGCTTAGGTGTCGTTCACGTCATTTGACCATGTTCAAAATTACGTGGTCCGTCGCCAAAAGCCCTCGTGTAGCTGAACAGTGCGACGTTAATATTCACTCACTGTGGTTTAAAATACTCTATCCATAAATATTTTCAATTAGAAATCGATTCTTATAAGCAAAAGGAATTAGAGACAAGGGGTCTTTAAAGAAGAAAATACCGGAATTATATATATATATATATATATATATATATATATATACAATGTTATATTTTGTAACAAAAAAAAAGATTGAAAATATTTGTCATACAAAAATGTGCAATATCTTGTAAGAGATAAATAGATATGTTTTGTGTAACAAAGAACTCCGTATCACGGACTGAGTGTTTTATGAACGTCGCACTACAAAACAACACAAGAGCTATTGGCAACGAACCTCATAATTTTGAAGTCAAGATAAGTCAGTTGACACCTGACCTGGCACCCCCTCTCCGAGCTTCCACACTTCATTGATGGGAGGACTTAAACCTTTACAGATTTAAGGTATATCAGCCCCTGTACCAGTGGCATAACGGAGAGTATTAGGGTCCCCTGTAGTCAGGTTTTGAGCCCCAAGCCTTAATGCGTACTTGACGTCAGTAACGCTTTAGGGGCCCCTAGAATCGGGTGTACGTTACGCCACTGCCTTGTACACGATAGGTCTTCAGTAGCACTAGGCTCGAACTCATGACACGTCAGCCACGAGTCCATTACCACTTGGCTACCACGATCACACCAAAATTCTCGGAAAAATAATTTTAAAAGGATTCATTGTCGAAAAATTCATCTACCGCAATTATCGTGAATAATTATTGGTTTGTATAAAGTTGGGTTTAAAATATGATTGGGTTCTAATATAAAATTTTAGACGCCAAATCTGCGAGTAACAGACAGTCCAAGTAAAAGAAAATTTATTATAATTTCAATGTAGCAAAAGAAAATAAGCCTATAAACAAATCACAAAGGTAATTCACGGATAATTGTAACAAAAATTAGTGTTGGACATGGTTACATTATCCTTGTCTGTAAAAATTGAAAGTTCTAACGATCGAAGCCAACAGCTGGCGCCGTAACTAAGACTCGCTTATCTACTGGGATAATGTGAATAGCATTTTATGCGAGCAGTAACCCTATAATAATTCATTATTAGTAGTAAAAGTATGTAATAAATATTAAAAGAGATAGAGTGTATCTCTCTCCCTCCCTCCCTCTCTCTCTCTATTGACGTATAATAGGGGAGACATATTGGTCATTTCGAACGAGATTATAGCAATCTTTCTTGTTAGACAAGGTTCTACTAAGCTGCTATTTATATGTGTAATAGATGATTACTATTATCTATTTTATATTTATCCATCGATGAAACTAACTGAAGGAGTATTTCGTAGCCGTATTAAGTTCCCTTAGCGAACATTAGTGCTTAAAGGATTCTGGTGTCTTTATAAATGAGTTACTCAAAATATATTACTAATAATAAATGGTAATGTGTTTTCATTGCCGTTTTATTTATTTTTTTATAAAACTTCAAATATCTCGTATCCGTTTTTGTTCATTTCTAAAATATAGTCAAACCTCCATATTACGAACCTCTATATTGCGAATTTTTCTATATAGCGAACTTTTTCCTGGAACCAAGAACATCTCTCGATTTTCTTCGTAAAATAACCTCCCTATAGCGCAGTGCATTTTCTCTCGATATAAATATAGAGAGAGTGTGAGCTATAATAGTAGGAATTGAAAAAGAGATGAGCATATAAAAAAATCGACTTCTTCGTGGCTCGGAATACTTCTTATTTAAAAGAAATGACATTTCTTAAGAACTTCAAGGGTTGTAGTTCTAGAAGTATACTCAGTTGTCAAAAGCCTGGGATAATACCTCGAATAAATGACTTCGTAACATAAGAACATTTCACACATCCATTTGAGGCTCCTTCGTAAGAAAGAGGGTGCGTGTTATACGGCGAATATACCTAAAAACTAAGGAATGGAGCTTGAAAATATAGGTGCGCGTTATACACCAAATTTTACGGTAATCTTTTTTCATATGTATGTCGCAGGAAAATGATGAAATTAGAAATCTCATCAATTTCTAAGGGAGATGAGCACTTGACTATAGATGTTCAAGTAACGTCTCTTCAAGGTGATTTCCGTGATAAAAGTAAGGGGTATGAACGAATGCCTGAGCTGTTTCGGTGAAATGATGAAATAATATTGTCCAGAGTTTAAAAGTGTTTATTTAACAAATAGGGTGCATTATTAAACGTAGAAGCAAGTAATACAACAATAGTCAAGGAAATACACATTTATTCGAAACTAATTAACAAATAGTTAGAAAATTAGACTAGTATTTTTTTATGTGTAACATCTTTCCTCTCGGTTACTTACGCACTAAAATATCAATCCTTATGTTAATCCTATGGTGCCATTTGTTTAAAGATATGGGGTTGATATTTAGGGGGGATCGACAGTACGACCTGTATAGTTAGAAAGTGCAAGAACTCTCCCCCTTCACAGGTGTCTCCCCTTCTGTATAGCATTTTGCCAATTCAAATCCTGACTCGTTCATTCCATCATTTCACTGAAACAATTCAAGGATTTGACAAAATCACTTTCTTTCATCAGGGAAATGGCCTTGAAGAGATATTAATGTAACCATAGGGATTTGATGAAATTCTTAATTTCGTCATTTTTCTACGACATGTAAAGAGTGTTTTTTCCCAGGTATAGAAACTTGGTGGGAGAAATGCCCCACCAAAACCTATTTGCTTTTATCAGAAGAATTGGTTTTTTATTTTTAATTTGACTTTTTAAAATGATTTACCTTGAAATTTAATTTTTATATATGTGTATGCAGGCATGCACATCTATAATTCTTCTGTGTCTATTTTTAATGTGTGTTTTTAACCTGTTTTTAATATTTTAACAAACGTGTGGCGCATTTTAGCCAGGTCTGGCTCTTGCGCCATAAACCTTCACACTCACTCACTCACTCACTCACTCCAGGTATAGAAATTTAAGTTGGCATTACTTTCCAAGATAGCGACCGATTTAACAGCTGTCAAGTGATTTATTCTCAGTTTGGTTTGGCAATTCATCAAAACGATCATCAAGCAAGGCGTAGATTCGTCGAATGGGCCCAAAACGAGATTGCCGTTGTTCCCGATTTTCATAAGCGAATTTTGTTTAGCGATGAAGCGCACTTCTGGTTGAATGGCTACGTCAACAAACAAAACTGCCGCATTTGGAGTGAAGCTAATCCACAAGTGTATGTCGAAACACCGTTACATCCAGAAAAACTGACTGTTTGGTGCGCATTATGGGCTGGTGGAATCATTGGTCCGAACTTCTTCAAAAACGATGAAGGCCACAACGTTACAGTCAATGGTGATCGGTATAGAGCCATGATTACTAACTTTTTTATTCCTGAATTGAACAATCATGATGTCCAGGAGCTGTGGTTCCAACGAGACGGCGCAACATGTCACACAGCTCGTGCCACAATCGATTTATTGAAAGACACGTTTGGTGACCGCCTAATTTCGCGTTTTTGACCTGTGAATTGGCCTCCAAGATCTTGTGATTTAACACCGCTAGACTATTTTCTGTGGGGTTATGTAAAGTCATTGGTCTATGCGGATAAGCCACAAACGCTTGACCATTTGGAAGACAACATTCGCCGTGTTATTGCCGATATACGGCCACAAATGTTGGAAAAAGTCATCGAAAATTGGACGTCCAGATTGGACTGCATCCGAGCCAGCCGTGGCAGTCCTATGCCAGAAATCATATTTAAAATGTAATGCCACAAGATTATCTTTCGAATAAAAAAATTCATGTCAATCGAATAATACATCGTTGTTTTATTGCAATTTAAAGTTCTATACCTCTAAAAAACACCCTTTATATTACAAATTTCACCTCTTTTTACTTGAATAGTAAATAGTGTTTAAAGAATGCCAATCGCACCAAAGCATCAGATATTATCGCCAATATGACATCCCATTTCCTCTGGAATCGTGCCAAGTATCCCTTTGCTCACAAAAATAAAACCCTCTCAGCTGTGGTCGAAGTGAAAGCTTCATCGTTGGATGTCAAGTGCCCCTTTATACAGATTAGTAATCTTAGGCGGCTAATGATGCCTGCTTTATGGTTTCTCAACTAACCGCTTAACTCTGGCACAAAAGCAACTCACTTTAGAATTTCCAACACTGTCACTGCTGGGATTTGGAACTTGATGAATTGGCCGATGGCTTAGCATGTACAAGAAAGAAAATTGGAGAGAGAGAGAGAAAAAAAAAAGATTACTTCTTTTCGACGCGGTAGTCTTGAGTAATGAATTATAAAACGAGTGTTGTGATAGAGAATTTGTTATAGGAATTAAGAAGATGAATTTTAATTATGATGGATTAAGAGAGATGGCGTTGTTCATTTTTTTTGTTGTTATTGTTGTGTTGAGTGATTTAGTAACTGTGTGTTGGGGGGTGTCGGTCTTTTGTGGACGAAGAGACAAGGAAAAGAGACAGAGTTATTGCAATGTCTTTCTAAGCAAGAGAAATGGGAGTTTCTTATTATATACGTAAAAAATTGATCATGAGCTTTTCTTGTTTTACATACACTCTCGGTCAGAGGCGCACACAGAAATTTTTCAAGTAAGGAGGGAGTCGAAAGTCTACGATTCCAATACTCCGCCAAAATTATTCTTTTAATATTGTTGATTATCGGGATTAAGGTATCCCGATTATCAACAATAAATACTACGTTCGGACCCGTGATTTTGCAAAAGCGTATAAATGGATAATATTTATGATATTTAGTGTTACTTAGATTAGAAAACGTATATAAAATTGTTTAAAGAATATTATTACTATAAAAAATTATTTAAGTATAATATTTTGACAAAAAATAAACATAGAATGATCTACTTTCAAAACTTTCTCCTTTTATAAAAAAATGTTTCTGTAATAATAATATTTTGCCTGTATACAGCTCAGACCTCTGTACAGAGGCTCAACTAGAATTTTTGAAATATATAACTTAGAAGTGGGTTTATCCATGTTTTACGACAACAGATGGGAGACATTTTAAGAAAAAAACGCCGATAATTATTTCAATTAGGTAATAACTCTGAAAAAAGTGGATTTTTCAAAAGTCCTAGTTCAGACTCTCTGGGAATAGTCTTTACATTACATAAGAAAAATATTATTATAGAAGCATTTTTTATAAAAGGAGAACGTTTTGAAAAAAGATTATTCTAAGCTAATTTTTTGCCAAAATACTGTATTTAAATAAGTTTTTTTTTGTCATAATGTCCTTAAAACAATTTTATGCATATTTTCTAATCTAAGTGACACTAAATATCATGAAAATTATCCATTTATGCGCCTTTTTTAAAATCACGGTTCCGAACGTAGTCGGATACCTTAAAAAACAGTACAAAATAAATTATTGAATAAATAATTAGCATTAATTAATGAAATAAATTATTAATAACGTACTTCATTAAATTTTACCTGCGGTATACATATGATTATAATCTACTAAAACTTCAAGGATGTGAAGAGGGTCATTAAATTTGAACATAACGAAGTTTTAAAATATCAGTATTTTGATAATTATGATTTTTATTAAATAACATCCTTTTGGGGATATTCGAAGAACGTGATAAATGCGCATTTTGAATATTTGTTAAAGAATAAAAAGGATTATATATATATATATATATATATATATATATATATATATATATATATATATATATATATATATAAATCTAAAATGATGACCTTTAAAGAGTCACTTTTGGAAATCTTGTTTGTCTCTCAAGAGTCATTACGTGTAATCCACATCCTTAACTAAAGGCCATTGGTCCCCCCGCTTCCAGGATTACATCGATTCTTTCTTAAACAGACTGGAATTAAAAACAACCTTACCTTTTTCTCTTTTCTTTGTTTCATAGTGCACATTTCTATCTAAAATTCATATTAAACAATCGCGTTTTATATACTGCTTAGTTGTAGTTTTTGTGTCTATTATTTGCAATAATGTGTAACATTGTTCAATTCCTACTATTAGCTCACACTCTCTATATATTTATTTATCTTCGTGGAATTTTCAATCGTTAATAAAATACACTTTAAAGCGCTCAATTGGGCTGAAATGTTATATACAGTAGAACGTCGTTTATCCGAACGCTTATTATCCGGAGCGTCAAATATCCGAACCAGCTTTTTCATAGATCTTTTAGCGAAAAAACGAAGGTGTACAGTGGTATAGCGAAAAATAAGTAATTATTTTCCACAATAAAGGTAAAATTGCAACATTTTGCACCTACTTTGCTTTTTTTTTCCAAGTACGTTTCCCGCATGTGATGATTTTCAATATTCGTATAGTGTTAGGTTTCATATACTGCCTGGATCGCATTAGGTTTTCGGTTATCCGAACAATCGCATATCCGAACGGGGTCCGTTCCCAATTGATTCGGATAAACGATGTCCTCCTGTAAACCAAACATAAATCGCGCTCAAACTTATAGGACGAAAAAAATGCTGCCACATTGGCATCATTTTTGGCGACTAACTAACCGTTTGATGACTTGTGTCAAAACTTGAAAAGGTTTCTTTTCTCACGTTTCAAAGCATTCAGTTTAACTGAAATTTTATATACACGATTGTTTTGGATGACCATACGATTCCTTAGTGATAATTAATAAAAATTAATCACCTCTTAATGTTGTGATTCTGCCGTATGTATATACATATTTATATTAATTGTAACTATTAAATAAAAAGTAGCTAAAATAAAGGGGGGTTTTGTTGATATAAGTAGGAATTGACTTAAATTTTTTTTATATTACTTGTTTAAGTATATTATTAAACAAAAAAATTACTCTTTAGTTATTTTACTTAATATATTTTCCAGGAAAAAAAAGTTTTAGTGTTTAATTTATGAATATTTGTGTTGTTTCAGCGTTGTGTGTATCTATTTTTACTTATTTTTTTTATTAATTTCATTATTTATCGAGATGATATGTCGAGTTCCAAAGATAACATGAGGAGTGAATGGATCGTTTTCCTTATATATTTATATTGATGATATATAACAACAGTATTGCTGAATTTATGACTATTTATATTTTTTTACTCTTGCCAGAAAGAAAAGGTTTAATTTTTAACTTGCGAATTATTTAAGTGTTTTGTCTACTGCAATGTACATTTTCCATCGGATACAAACTTGGATAAAAATAGATGAAACGAATTCTATCTAGTAAAGACCTCATAAAATAAATTCACTTCACTCTTTATACCATTTGAATTATTAATTATATTAATAAATAAAAAAAACGATCAAGAGAAATAAAAAAAAATTTCAAGTATTTCTCTAGAAATTTTTTAAAAAATGGTTTCCATCAATGTTGGCATTTATCACGTAATTATTTTAGCACAAAACAGAGCATAGAGAATTCCGGAAAAAATTGGTTTTAGTTAGTTTGTTTTTTAGTGTATGTATTTTATTTTTATAGTCAATAAATTTTTTTTCCTATTTGATGTAAAGAATCCAAATGAAATATTTTTTTATTTAAATGCAAATGAGATGATAGTTATCTCAATCTTTTTTCGGTTTGTTCATTTTTGTAACGAGGTGCATAGATTATATATGAATACTTTAAATAATCATGAGTATAAATATAATCTTGTCTTATTTTCTATCTGAAATATTTCCGAGAGAATACTATATTAATACATTGCGAAAATACCTAGAATAAATATCTAAGGAAGACATTTATATATTCTCTAAGAAAATTCTTATTTGAGATATATAGAAAGCTTTTTGTTAAGTAACTAATATTTCAATTATTCATGGTTCAGACGGTTTTCCTAATATTTCATGCACATAGATAATAATTCCCCCTTGAAGCACATCTTTAAAAATTTTCATAAAATAATAATGACTGCAATAGGGACACCGTATAACATTTTAATGGTATTTTATAGTTTGTATGCATTTGCTTTTTGCTTACATATCTTGAAACATGTATTTGAAACTACTATTAGCTCACACTCTCGATATTTATATATTTATTTATCTTGTTGGAATTTTCAATCATTAATAAAATAATTTCTATTCATCCAATCAAATTCAAATGAATTTTTTTTAAACTGGTAGTGTATGACACTTAAAGTTTCTACAGTTTTTTCATATATTAATTCATTAATTAAATTTTATTTTTTAATTTTAAGTTTATTCTGCGTTATTTCCCTTGTAGTTACAATTAGCTGCAACAGATGGCGCCAGTACATTTTTTCTAACAAAGTAGGAATTAACGTTAATTTATTTTTTGCATTACTTGGAGAAATGGTGACGTATTTCATGTCCGTATTACTTTTCACATGTTATACAAAATTTAAACTTCAATTTATATTAAAAAATAAGTTAATTAAAAATGAAGAGTATTTTTAAATTGAATACTATTCAAGTATTTAAATAGAAAAGTGAAATGTTATATAAATTTTAATGGTACATATACATTTAGGAAATATGGATATTTTAATCGAAGTTTATAAAAAAACTTCTTTGTGTTCTTTATATTTTTCTGAAATAATTTTTATTGAAAAATGCTTATTGTATTTTTAACTCCAACTCAACCGATTTCAGAAAATCTAAAAAATTTTTTTTTTAATTTAACGTTATAAAAATACATTACTTTCAATTTTTAAAGAATTATAGATGCATAACAAGCAAAAATTAAAATTTTTGTGGATATAATGTCTATCTAACCTAACTACTATTAACTAAGGTTTTGTAAAAATAGATTTTTAAAAAAAATCATTTTAACTGCCGGAATAAATGTTTAATTTTGTAAAATCCCTGTAGAGAATAAAAAGTTTTCTTTTATTATTATTTAAATTTATTTTACAAAATACTTACATTTTTACAACGCTGTTTTAAATATGAATAGTGCTTTTCTTGATAAAGAACTTTTTCGCCAAGGTATCCTGTGCATATGTTAGACGTGTTGTATATTTTATTTAAAAAAAATCCATGTACATTTTTAACACATGTGTGTATGAAAGAGGAAAAAAAATATATTTCCCTTTTAAACGGATATTATTTCAACGACGTGCTACCCAGTCCAGAAAATATGATCCATATAAATGAAGTCAAGTACATTTAACTTATCAGAAGAATTTGTGAAGGAAATGATAAATTTTTAAAAAAGAAAACCACAAAGAATAATTGTAAATCCCATGTTCATCATTCATCTCCTAAATATTTCTGTCACATAAATTTTTCTGCCCCTCTTCATTAAAAAGAAAGGAAAACACTTTTATATATAAGGATGTACTATTCTAATCTTTTTATACCATACTCATGATGCCACATTTTTTTCCGGGGAGATAAAAAATGGAATTCAACTCTTCGATGAAAACATTTTTCGCTTGCTTCATTTTCCTCAGAATTTGGGTTCTGCTTCTCTGAGTAATATGTTGCTATTTTCATTTCCGTTGTTGCTCTTCTTTCTTTCGTTTGCTCAGAGTTTTATCGACTTCTTTTTAGAATTTTCCCTTTTTTTTTCGACATTTTCCCTCCCTTTTCGAGTTTATTTACTACGCTTGAATTTTTTCCCCTCCTAAATTTCCCTTTTTTTTTCATGTGGACGTTTTTGGTTTTACCTTCCTAATATTTAATAACTTCTGAACTGCTAGAAAGCTTTAAAAATTTGTGTTTTGTTTGCTGGTTTATCTTTAAAAATGTATCTAATGTAGTATTAAAGGATTATTTCTTATTGACTGGAAAAATGTTTTCTTAAAGCATTTCTTAAGCTGATATATTTTATTACAGTTTCTCAATTCATTAAAAATACATTTATTGACCTATTCATTTTGTTACAGTTATACATTTTGAGATATTTATAATTTTTTTACCTATATGTAATTAAGCTGTTTATTCGGGGGAATTAGGAATTATTTTACGATTCACCTAGCGGTTATGGTCACGAACTTGTAACCTCACGGGAAGGGGGTCATGAGTTCGAGCCCTAGTGCCACTGTAGACCCGCCGTGTAGTAAGGCCGATACATATTAAATCTGTCAAGGCTCAAAATTCTACAACTGGCGTGCTGTGTTATTTTGCAGAAGGCGGTGCCAACTCGGGTGTTGTTCTCTTCACTCAACCGTGGTTCAAAACGTCGAGGTCCGTCGCCATTTCTATATAAAATTGTAAAGTACTTTTACTGTATTCTTCCCCCTATTCTCCAGAATTTTCTAGAATTCCTCATTCGGGACCATTTTGTTATATGTATTTTGTAGAGTACACAAATAAAGTAACTTCTCGGAGAGTCGGTACGCAACTCGAAACCCTTTGCGTGAGCTCTATTCTTCCGAGTAAGCAAGCCAACAGCTCTCATGTTGCTTAAAAGAGTTAGGATCATTATTTTATGACTTTGAAGAATTGTGTCTTTAAGGTCTTGTGTTTTGGAATAGACAGATTTATAGTAGAGAATTTGAAAGAGATATGCTGAGAAAAAAATATTTATTGGAATAATCATAATTATATGAATGGTTTACAGTTTTAACATTTTCAGATAATTTCCTTATTTAGTTTTATTAATTCCCAAATAATTTGTGGCAATTTTGCAAATATGCTTTATATTTTAAAGTGCTTGTATCTGCTCGCCACATTGTTACAAATATTTTTTTAACGAAATACATTAAAAATAATGTTTTTATTTTGCTAATCATTTGAAATATTAGCTGTTTTAGTTAATTATTGTACTTAACCTATGGATATTCTGTTGGAATTTCTTGAAAATATAACAACATGAGCTTTTGCATATTTTCAATTACATTTCTTTAAATTGCGGAAATAATTTACCTTTTTCATTTCTACATTTCTAATTAAAAAAGGTACCCGAAATGCTATCGTTAAACAAAAGGTATTGGATTGTAAACAAAAATGTATCATATTTCCTTCAAAATAATCATTTTTTACTTCAATAAACTATTTTAAAATCCTCGAAACACTCTTTTAAGTCATTTTATGACACTCCTTCAAGGTTTATATCAATTGTTTTCGTGTCTAAGTCGGATTGTGTTCAAAAAGTTCGAAAAGTGAGTTTCGACTATGGAAATAATAAAAAAATCATTTAGCGCCATATTGGATAAATATGTTGTTTCTGGAGCAATATTTGTAAATGATTTGCCAAAAATTCCTGAATAATAATGTGAAGCAAAACTCGTGATTTATCTCACCACAATTCAGGTCGTTTTCACAGAATTGCTTCACTCAAATATCGCAAAACACTCGAATAATAACACTAGGCAACAAGAAAAAGAAAACTTTTTGCCTGTTTCCTAGTTTTAAATGGCCTATTCTTACTAATTTTGGGTTGAAAAAAACGAATATGTAAATGAAATTTACTAGCTCTTGTTTTTAAGATATGCAACAGGTCAACCATCCATTTATGGGTAAATCTGAAGAACAAAACATTACTAACTTATAAATACAATATAGTAAGTCATGTTTCAAGAAGCAGTGTTCATATCAGTAATCAGCAGTATTTTTTAGTTTATTACCATTGTTACGATCATCGGTGGTTCAGTTAATCAGTGGTAGAATGCTTTTATATCAATCAACGCTCATATCGTCACAGTCATTAGACTCAATTAAATTCAATAAATCATCGAAGACAAGTGTAAGATTAAATAATAAGTTTAATGGAATATGGAGTGCGTCTGCACTCGGTCACATACAGAAGATCTCTGGTGTAAACAAAGCATGGTTTTACAAACAGCGCCCTCTATACTGAGGGGGGTTTTACCAGCCATGAACATTTCCTTGTAGATTGTCTGTTGTATGTCGAGAGAGAGAAACCCGAGTATCCCTTAAAACTGTCCAGCGAGGATTGACTCATCCCAACGACCCTGATGTCTACATTCCATTGCTGCGATATCTTGATGAAACCTTTCAACATGTTCATCGCTTACATCGCCGGAAATGTAAAATTTTGAGACACATTGGATCCTAGGTCATGGAACTTCTAAGTTCTTTCACCAACTGTTGATAGTTCTTTTTATGCTGCTTAGAAATCCTCGTACTACACTTTTAAAGGTTTCTCATGCTGCTTTCTCTTTCTCTTCCAGAATTTGATCAAAAGTAGAATCCTTCATGATTTTGCGTATTTGAGGACCCACAAAGATTCCCGCCTTAATCTTTGCATCACTCAATCTCTTCGGAATTTCGATCCAAGTTATTGGAAAGCCTTTCCCTTCTTATTCATGGATTTCACAAAGTTCTTCATTAATCCCAGCTTAACGTGCAGGGGTGGAAGCAGAATATCATTTGGGTTTACTGGAGGATCATTTGGGATTTTTCTCTCACCGGATTTCAGATTTCTCTACTGCCATTTGTCTTGTATGTAGTGCAATTTTCGATCTCTACTGTTCTCACCAGCTCAGAAAGCAGTATTTGGTATAGCCTAACTGCATTCCCATGAGTAAAGGAATGACTTTCAAGTCACCACATATCTGCCATTTATCATCCGCATATTCCATTAACTCTAAAATTAATTCCACATTTGCATAAGTTTTAATCACATAAACGGAATGTCCGATGGGAATGGAAGGAATAAGGTTGCCGTTGTGTAGTAATACTGCTTTCAAACTAAGCTTGGAAGTGTCTATAAGCAACCTCCAGTTATTTGGATTATAACTGATGTTCATGAAATTCATCGTTGACATCAATCTCCAAGAAATGAAGACGTTTCCTCTCTGTAACCTCGATGTCTGGTAGGAGAAAATTTCATTGCTACAGTCTGGACGCCAGAAGCTCTGCCTTCTGCTTTGGAAAGTCAAGATCTCTTATGAGGTCACTCAGTTCTGCTGGATTTAGTCTGTGGGGTTAGTTTAAATCTGGGTCATGAGATGTGTCCCAGAGACTAACTATTCCAGTTAAGTGTTGATTTATTTATGATAAAGGTAAATGAAAAGTATACTTAATATAGGTGAATTGATTTACCTTGAGTTGTAAGTCGAAAAACACCGAATGTCACTTGAATTGTGCTCTATTGTTTGTTCTTCGTTTTACTGACGCTCTAGGTTACGCTTGAAAGAGGATTCAATATGAGCACCTTCTGTTCGGAAAATGAGTATCTCAGCAATCACGCCAAAACGATCGTCTTCGCGTGATGGCTATTACAGGTTTATATCGATATTACCCCGCCCCACTACCTCCATGCCAGTGATTTGGGGAATAGGCGAACTAACGATACCACATTCGTGGCGAGCGTGTAAGCAGTTGCGTCACTTTGTGGGTTACGTCATTCGGGCGTGACAGCGTGTGGGGGTTGTCATTTGTGTGAGACGGCTTTGTGGTGTGACGGCTTAATTGCGTCATGTGTCTGACGACTTGGTGGCTTTTGCGGTGGATAGGTGGCGCCACGAAGGGTGAATTGCTTCGTACAATTATTGTACAAACACAATTCTTAGTTAAATGACGCAGTTTGAGATGCATCGAATATTTATTTTTTTATTATACCTGTTAAACTGAAAATTTGTTTAAACAAAGAGCGAATTATGTAATTCTATTTTTCAGAGTTAGTAATTTAGAATGCCTCGCATTTTTAGTTCCTCTAAGAAAAAAGGATAATTTTCTATAAATTATTATGCTTAAAACCTTTATTTTATTTCATTTAACTCAATAGATTTTTATTTTGAAATTTATAATCATTGAATCTTTTAAAGCCTAGAATCTGAAACAATCTTTTCATTTTAAAGTAACAATATTTCAACGTCTTATTACGTTAGTCGTGAAAAATATGATCCAAATAAATGAAGTCGAGTTAACTAAGTTAGGAGACGAGGTAAAAAACTGTGATGAATAATTGTAGATCACATGGGTGTCATTCATCTTTTGTATTTTTCCCCATCTAGAATTTTTTCCCCTTTTCTTATTAAAAAGCCAAGAAAGAAATGAAGACACTTTAGATATAAAAGGTCTATCGTGGTCTTTTTAGATTATATTGAAGCAGAGATTTTTTCTTTTCTTTTGGATGGAGAAGGAAAAAAGAAAAACGAAATTCATCTTTACGTAGAGGACATTTTTTTCGCTTACTTTATTTCCTAACGAATCTGTACTGCTGCTTCTTTGTGTATTATGTTGCTATTCTTATTTTGTTACTGTTTGTTTGTTTGTTCAAAGTTTTATTGGTGTTCCTTTAGAATCCTTTTCTTTTTTTTCTTTCTTTGCTTAACATTTTTCTACCTTTTCGTGTGTATTTACTTTCTTCTTCTTTCTTTTAGTAAATTGCTGAAGTTACTGCTTGTTTTTTCATAGATCTTCCTCACCTACTTCGGTTGTCTGTTAAACGGTTTGTTTACTTTGTTTCTCTGAATCGTTTTGGGGTTTTTAGGAATGCCCCTTCCCACTAAAATAATTTGCCATACATTTTCTATGTTTATTTAGGTTCTTTTCATCCTGTTTATCGTTTAAATATTGCCATTTTTTAAAGTTAGTTGGATTTATTGGTGTAAGGATCATATGATATCTATAATTTAGATTAGAGTTCTCACCATTTTTAATTTTTTCAAGATGTTGCGGTTCACCCAGTGGCGTAGGTGCGGTGAGTTAAGAAAAGGAAGTCTACAATATTTACTATAACTTAATAATAAATACGGAATATATACTTTTCTAAATAACTACAATAAAAATATACTTATCTTTTTCAGATAGCGTTTAGAGCAAAACGCAAGATACAAACCTAATAATAATTGCTGCAAATATAATAATATTAAGTGATCCATTTGTTACGAAAAAATTCAAAATACATTCAAAAATCAAGCACTTTCCTGAAGTTAGTGCTATGTAGAAGGCTTAATTTGCATTGTGTCAGCTGATCTTGAATATTTCGATACATATTTTTCTTCAAGCGGTCACAATGTCTTTGCAATCCAGCGATCGATTAAATGCCGACCCTTGATGTAGACCAGGGGTGTCCAACACGCGGCCCGCCTGTACGTAATTTGCGGCCCGCCGACTCTTTTTAAAAAATTTTTAAGTATCAGATTTTAAAAATTTTCTTTAATTTTGAAATTTATTTGAGGGGAAATTTATATATGTATATATATGAATCTACATTGTATTTGCCTGTTACCTGTTCTTGTTTTAAAATAAATCCTTTTTGATATTAGAAATATCCTTTAGATTAAAATAGATTAATATTTTATGAAACAAGATACATTTGATTTTTCTATAATAAAATACTTTTTTAATAAATTTCGAGTTGCATTATGCATATCCTTTACTATGGTTGGTACATGATTCTCTGTGTGTGCGATTTTCGTTTCTCCACCTCCTTTTCTGTTTGGAGTGCCCAAAAAGCAAGAATAGGCGTTGAATAGGCGTTTACTTTTGGGCGTCTGGACTGTAAAACAGTCCTCAATCCCATATCGTGAGAGTCTATGATGTTGGGCATGGCAAAAGTGGTGTTTTCCATTCTGCTGAGTGGCATGATGGCGATTGGTCGAGCGATGGAATCCGGGAGGCGTGGCTATGGTTCTTCATCTGGGTGGAAAGTTTTTGAGTTTTTTGGCTTGGCTGAGAGCTAAGAGATTGCTCTCTGACCAAAAAGCAAGAGGCAGAGTCAGAGATGTTTTTTAAAGTTTTAAAAAAAATATTCACAGGATGCTTAAGATAAAGAGCAATGTATACTTAATCGTTTGCGAATGACAGCAAAATCAAATTTCGAAAATGAGTAACGAAAGATCAATTCAATAGAAACACCGTAATATTCAAGAAAATGGCAACTGTAATATTTCAAACATTGTTTAATTATTGCATTATTATATTATATAAACAATATTATATTATCCATGTCTGTATACATGAAAAATAACGAAAACAGTAATAATAACTCATTCTATTTTAAATTTACACTCCAATAAAGGAATTTTGTTTCCAAATCTGATATAAAGGTACCAATTTTTATGTGCGGCCCGCGAAATTTTAATGTTTTTCCAAAGTGGCGCGCAAGGTCATTTGGGTTGGACACCCCTGATGTAGACAAAGCTCTGTAGAAGTAGAAAAAGAAGTAGTATTTATAAGGGACAAAGTCGCTAGGGAATCCCGGGGGCTCGACACACATGTATGTACCATCATATGTTTTTTTATGGTGAAAATGGCTGCTTAGAATTTTACAGAACATACAGAGTTTGATATAAAGATGTAAAGTATTTCGTAAGTTAATTACGTAATTACTTCGAATGTTTTAAGTGCAGTACTTTTAATTCCTGATGTAAGATTATGGAATTATCGTGTTTAGTTTGCACCGATTCATTACACATTAATTTATAATCTCTAAAAGATTACACCACACATATTAAATGGCGAGACTAAGATAAAAGGAATTTTATTCGAGCGTTCTCCATACGCTCTCTTCTTACTCTACACATACACTGTTTTCACACTGTTTTTTCACACACTAGCGCCCTCTCGCGACAAATATGCACCTGTTGTTGTGGGCGTCACAAGAACCATTTGTTCAACACTGAACATCCACCCCCGGGTTGAATGACACATTCAACAACTTTCACATAACACAATAATGCACAAAACCAATGATACACATAATACAAAGACAATAATACTCAATACAGAAAACACTAATACTCAATAAAAGTAATATCGTTCAATACACAAAAGATAAAGTACTCAAACACACAAAATTGAATTGAAAAAATACACAAATTTGAAATTTTCACATACATTATTCACTTGAAAAAGGTAAAATACAAAGTTTAGTTATTGGACGTTTAAAAATTCCATTTTTAGTTTTCACTAACACTACTCGAATTTTATTATCTTTACCATGATACACTTCAAGAATTCTACCAAGAGGCCAATTAAACACGGGTAAATTATCCTCTTTCAGAATTACCATATCATGTATTTTTACATTATTCTTTTCAAAATACCATTTATTTCGATTCTGAAGTGTACTCAAATAATTATTTGACCAACGTTTCCAAATATGTTGCACAATTTTTGTTTGTTTTTGCCACACTTTTAACCTATTATCAGACACTTCAGTTAAACTTGGCTCCGCAATGGCTGTGATGGGACGACCAACTAGGAAATGACCAGGAGTCAAAGCGTCAAAATCGCCAGGGTCACACGACAAGGGGTAGAGGGGACGTGAATTGAGAACTCCCTCAATTTGGTTAAGAATGGTTAGAAATTCTTCGTATGTAAATCTTAAATTACCCATTACACGCCTGAGGTGATATTTGACGGCCTTCACTCCCGCCTCCCACAGGCCTCCGTGATTTGGAGCTCTTGGGGGAATAAAGCTCCACTCAACACGTTCTTCACACAAAAATTTACTCAAATTACTAACACAATTACTCATAATTTCTCTAAGTCTTTTTAACTCTAACTGTGTGCCAACAAAATTGGTAGCGTTGTCTGAAAATATACGCTCCGATTTTCCTCGTCTGCTAAAAAATCGCTTTAACGCTGCAATAAAAGCCTCACTAGATAAATCAGTAACTATTTCGAGGTGACACGCCTTTGTCACCATACACACAAAAATGCACACATAGACTTTATTTAAAACTCCCTTTCTTTGATTAGGATATTTAATCCAGAAATGTCCACAAAAATCTATTCCCACCTTGTTAAAGGGAAAACTCTGAGAAATTCTCTCGGCTGGTAATTGACCCTTATGTTTGTGAAATGTGCAACAAGGGTTTTTCTAGAAGTTGTGATTTAAAAAGACATTTATTGGTTCATACAAAGGAAAAACCTTATGTTTGTTTTGTCTGTAACAAGGGCTTTTCTCAAAATAGCTCTTTAAAAGCACATTTACTTACTCATACGAAGGAAAAGACTAATGTTTGTCAAATGTGCAACAAGGGTTTTTCTAGAAGTTCTGATTTAAAAAGACATTTATTGGTTCATACAAAGGAAAAGCCTTAGGTTTGTAAAATGCAGAACAAAGATTTTTCTCAGGTTTGAACAGGTTTTTAAAGAAATTTATGAATTTATACCAGAAAAAAAAATTATAATATGTGCTACTAGGTGTTTTCTTAAACTAATTAATTGGAGCACATATTTACAAATTGAAAACAAGAATAAGTCTTTCACATTTATAAAATATGCAGCATTGCTTTCTGTGAAGGCATTTCTCTTGACATCTGACTTATAAAACCAATGGAAAATCTCTGTACATCTTTTAGCTTCCAAAAGCCGTGTGGCTCCTCTAAAGGTATTAACCCTTCCACGTTTGGAGCTAATGGGAGGCCTGTGGGAGATGAGATTTTGTCAAAGGTTCTCAATCTAACATACGAAACAGCTCCATATGCCTTAATACTAGCATCTGAGAACGTATGTATTTCACACTCCGGACAGTTCACACTATCACATTGCAGGGCATATCGAGGAATCTGAAGTTCACATAAGAAAGACGCTTCCGAACACCATTGTTCAAACTTCTCTCTAATATCAGGCAGCAAATCTTCGTCCCAGTCCGTTTTTCTCTGCCATATTTCTTGGAACAAAATTTTAAATCTTATGGTGAAGGGGGACGCAAATCCCAAGGGATCAAATATCCTGCCTGCAGCCATCAACAAAAATCGTTTAGTGTTCTTTCTTTTTTGAAGGAAGTCTAAGAGACTGGTCAGACGAAGACTGAGATAGTCTTTTTGAGGATGCCATAAAAGCCCCAAAACACGATGTGGATGGTTCACGAAATCGTTCATATTTAAATGATCAAAATGTTCCAACTGCCATTGCTTCATTAACTCACAGTCATTTGAAATCCACTTCCGCAGGTTCATTCCTGCTTCACTCATGATTTTTGCCGCCTTGCTCGACAAATCGAATGCTGATTTTGCATCATCTTCACCAGTGACGAGATCGTCCACATAAAAGCAATGATCAAGTGTCCGCACAGTATCAGGATACTTTTCCATGTACTTCCCTATATGCGTCTTAATCGTTGCAGCCAAAAGAAACGGAGACGCGTTCACGCCAAAAAGAACTCGATTAAATCTGTACACCTGCACACCATTTTCGCCGTCATCTATAAGGAACCGTACTACATCTCTATCCTTTGGAGCCAAAGAAATTTGAAGAAACGCTTTTTCCACATCAGCTAAAACAGCTATTTTGTTCGAACGGAAGGAGATCAATAGGTCTAAAATATTAGGGTTCAAATTGACTCCATGGAAAAGGCAGTCATTTAATGAAAGTTGTTTTTCTTCATGAGCACTAGCGTCAAACACTAGTCGCAGCTTCGTTGTGAGAGATTCGTTTTTAATTATCACTTGGTGAGGAAGATAAAACACAGGGTTATTCGTTGGAATAAATGATTTGTTACCTTCTCAATTATTCCCTCATCCAAATAATTCTTTAAGACCTTACAATACTCAGAATACAACACCTTATCCCTTTGCATTTTTCTCATAAGACTTCCAAGTCGTCTTTTCGCTAAACTAAAATTATCACTTAACTCATTACTATCTCTTTTCCACGGGAGTTCTACCTCATATCTACCATTTTTAAAATGTACTCTCTGCTTAAACATTTCAAAGCTAACGTCCTCCTCACTACTACAATTCTCGTTTTTGACACCAATCGATTCTAACTCCCAAAAAGACCTTAATGTTGTATTTAAATCACTATCTCTAATTAATCCACAATGAATATTGTTATCCCTCACCTCATCTCCTACACTTCCGCTAACTACATATCCAAAAACAGTATTTTGTAAAAGTAGTCTTGAATCTCCACAATAAATTTGGCCTGGTCTCAGTAATTCGTAAAATATTTCCGCGCCTAACAACACATCAATTTTACCAGGAATATTAAATTTATAATCGGCTAGTTTAATTTCGTTTGGCATATCTAGCGACACATTTATTATTTGTGACGGAGTCAAATCGGTTATCCTTCTTACAACTAATAAATTTAGCTCCTTTTTGAAACTTAAATCACCGTTAAATATGGAGGTCGTAACTCCTCCATTTATTGTCATTGTTGACTCATTTAAACAAGATACTAGCAAATTAATTTTCTCATTTTTAATTGTAATCTATCTGCACAGTCTTTCGTAATGAAGTGTGACTGACGTCCAAAAGCGCTCTTACCTCATGTAAAAGGCCATATTTGTCCCTTAAGAAGCACTGGACGCTACTCAGTAAAACGGTTCGCGTTTTATTCTTTAAAAAGCTGGTTGCTACGAACGACTTGTTTTCTTCATTTTCACCTTGGGGTGGAACGACGCAATTCGATCCTCCCGGTCCCCCGAATACATCTGCGAGCGGGTTGAGAACTGACCTTTGAACTGTTTGGTTGTCCCGCTTTAGAAAATGAATCAAGCGATGGTGCGGTTTCCCACAAAAACAATTTTTCGCACAGCATGTTTTCACACTACAGTTAGGGGAAAAGCACTTGAAACACAAATGATTAGCCTTTACGAAATCCACTCTTTCACTGACGCTGAGAGATTTAAATTTTGAGCATGAATACAGTGGGTGGAATTCTCGTGATTTGCAACAAAAACATTTCACATTTTTAACAGAAGACAGATTTACGCTTGAAATATTTTTTGCTCCACGATGATTATAGGTCTCATTACGTTTAAACTTAGGAAATAAATTCTGTTCTCTAATTTTTCCCTTGGATGATATAAAAATATCACACTCGCGAGCTAGATCTTGTGGCTTAAACCACATTTCGCCCTGCTTAATGCTAATATGCGTATTTAATTCTCGGTCTAATGTCTCTATTATCTTATCTGAGATTACTAACTCACAAACTGACTTGAAATCATTGACCTCCCGTAATTGGCAATAGTAATTAAAATTCGCACTTAATCTAGACGCGAATTGAACATAACTCTCGCTAGGTAATTTTTGGGCCTTTTAAATTGATTTAAACATTCATAGGGGTCGGTTGAAATTCTTTTAACACAATTGCTTTCAACTTATTATAGTCACTTAAATCTTCATCTCGAAGATAAATCATTAAGTTATTTGCCTTTTCTCCTAAAATATTCAAAAGAATTTCGGGTTTTAATTTTTCAGGAACATTTTTAGTTTTAAATGCCTTTTCTATAGATTGAAAAAATAAATTAAATGACTCTGCTCTTAGTGGTACCGGGATTGTTAAGGTTTTGATACTTTTAATCAAACTTTCAATATTACACTCGGTTGTAATTAATTGATTTTCATTTTGTAAAGGTAAACTTTTGCCCGATTGATTATGTAATTTCGCTATTTCTAACTCCTTCTCTAACTGTGACAGTTTAATTTTTTCAATTTCTAGTCTATTTTCGTTTTCATTTCTTCTATTTTCGTCTTCATTTCTCCTATTATTTATCTCCTCCAACACACAATCAACAATAGCCTGATGCGTTTCCTTATCATTTTTATAAATCTCACTCTCCTGTATTAATTCTCTTAAATCTAGAACTTTAGCATTGTCTGGAGCAACTAATTTTAATTCATCCGCAATACTCCTAAGTTCATCCTTTTTAAATTTACCTATACTCATTTTCACAAAGTAAAGTTATCTCAATCACCAAAGAAAACAAATAAACCACAATTTAATTATCTGAGCCACAAATCAAAGTTAACTGAACCTCAAATTAAAGTTATCTTAACCACACATGAGACACATATAATCACAATAATTATCTCAAAACACAATTAAAGTTAACTCAACCTCAATTTAACACTTATAAATCATAAAAACTATCTCAAACACAAATTAGACACCTATAAATCACAAAATAACTATCTCAATCACAATTTAGACACCTATAAATCACAAAATAACTATCTCAATCACAAATTAAAGTTATTTTAACCACTTATGAAACACATATATTTTTCTCAAAACACAAAATATAGTTAACTCAACCACAAATGAAACACATATAAGTCACAAAATAACTATCTCAATCACAAATTAAAGTTATTTTAACCACTTATGAAACACATATTTTTCTCAAACACAAAATATAGTTAACTCAACCACAAATGAAACACATATAAGTCACAAAATAACTATCTCAATCACAAATTAAAGTTATTTTAACCGCTTATGAAACACATATGATTTTTCTCAAAACACAAAATATAGGAAAATTGAAGACTGACCTCTCACCAAGTGATAACTTTCTCTCCACTAAAAGGACTCTTCCTTTCTTTTCATTCGTGATCGTTGAGTACACTACAATTCCTTGTTTTCAGTCCCGGCCATTTCAGGCTCTGACGGACCAATTGTTTAGTTTGCACCGATTCATTACACATTAATTTATAATCTCTAAAAGATTACACCACACATATTAAATGGCGAGACTAAGATAAAAGGAATTTTATTCGAGCGTTCTCCATACGCTCTCTTCTTACTCTACACATACACTGTTTTCACACTGTTTTTTCACACACTAGCGCCCTCTCGCGACAAATATGCACCTGTTGTTGTGGGCGTCACAAGAACCATTTGTTCAACACTGAACATATCGTTCATAAAGTGTCTTTGAAGAATTTTTTTAAATTAATCTATTTTTGATTAAAATGTTTTAATGTAAAAAACGTTATTATCTCTCTATAAATTAAAAGAATTTTACATATTTGTTTTGAGAGGAATATTGTTTTGCGTAAAATGTCGAACGTTGTAATAATGTTTAACTTATTTCGTTTAGATTCAAATTGAATCAATATACATTTACAAAAACAAATTGTTGCTTATAGAACATTTCAATCAAACTTCAGTTTATGTTCAACTTTATATAAAAAATGTCTTTCACACACACACACACACACACACAGACATTGCATAATTAATAAATTACTCTAAATTTAAATTTTATTACATTAATATATGAAAATTTACATTTACATCGACATTAATTCTCATTTTATTCTTTGCATTTGTGTTTTTATGTTTCAACTAAATAATGGTAGATTTTAAGCTACCAATTTAAAACGCCTGCATTAAAAAATTGCTTTACAATAACTAATAAGGAAGCTCTAATTCTTAAAAGGCATCTAGATAAAGAAAAGCTATCAATCGTATCGAGTGAAAATTTGAATATTCAGACATTTTAAATTCAGAGATCTATTTGGATTATGATAAATATATTTCTTTAATTTCATTGTTGCTTTCGTTTATGATTTCCCACGATTTTTACGAAATATGTATAAGTTTAATTTAGCTTTGTATTAGAGTACATATAATACATTCAAATGAAAGGAATTTTTCACGAATAATTATTTAAACTATATATATATATAATATAGCGATGTTCCATTAAGATAAGCAAAATCTATTCAATAGAAATAACATAAGGAATGGCGAAACAAATAATGAAAGCATAAATAAAAAGAAGGAATAAAAACATTTAACTGTATTTTAACAATATTTTTCAAGTATATTGAAATATTCTCAAACAATTAATCTTATGTACTTAATCAGTAAATGTTCTGTTTTTTATGGGTCTTAAAAGTAATTCATTTTATACACGAGACATTCATAATGTATATACTATTATAACAACACTTTCATCTAAATAATTAATTCACTAGGTAATAATTTAATGAAATTTAAGTTCCATAGAAATATATCTTTTAGAACGTAATATATTTTTTTCACCATCTTGAAAAGAATTCTTTTTCTTCGTTCCATTTCATTACTGAACTTAAAAGAGGGAAGGAAATTTATTCTTTGTATTTAAACATTAAACAATATGTTGTCGTGCTTTAATCGACAAAAATATGATCCAAATAAATAGTCAAGTATTCGGAACTTGTTAGAGAACTCTTTAAAAAAGACCATGAATAAAATTGCTAACTACTTTGATATCTTTTAATGTCCCAAACAATTTTTTTGTCTTGAAATTTTTTCCCCTGAAGTTTTTTTTTAAAAAAGCTTCTTTTTAAGAATGAGTATTAGGGTCTTTAGTTGTATTGTAGCTATTTTTTTTCTTTCAGAAGAGGGAAAAGAAAGGGAATATATACATACCTTTATATAAAGACGTTTTTCCCTTTATTTTATTTCCTTGCAATTCAGGCTTATGATATGTTGCAATTTTTATTTCGATATCGTTGCATTTCCTTGTTTGCTTAAGGTTTTATCGATGTTCTTTTTTGAATTTTATCTGTTTATTTGATTTTAGATGCTTTCCCCCTTTTTGCATTTTGTAGCTTCTTTGAAGTTAAAAAGATTTCTTGGATCGTTTATTTACTGCATCTCTTTAGTTTATTGTGGAATCTAAACATTTTTCGAATGTTTACGCTGTTATATTACGAATTCTTCCTTTGTTAATGTCTATTTAATGTTAAATTATTTATTTCTTGTTAGTGAAAGCGGTAGTTTTGTTCTCAAAGTAACACCTTTTCTAACGAAACATTTTTATTGTTTCCCTTTTTGTGTCACGAGTTATTTTACTTGCAGTGTAACTTGTTCTTTTATACCTTTGCCTTCTTTTAAGATGTCGGTATTTTCTGATATATGATGTGTATTAAATTTATCTTTACGTAATCATTATTTTTTTATAATAGTGTTTTTGAAGGAAAACGTTAAAGATTTTTGACTTAGGATTAAAGTACTGTATTTTATTAAATATCTTATTTAAAATAATACATTGTGATAAATTACTGTAATTTTTTAATAATATCTGGCAAATTATTTAACAAAATACATTAATAACCAATTTTAATTCGTGATTTAATGCAAATTATACTAAAACATTTTAAAATTATATATTTTTTCAATGGATTTGGTCCTGAAAATTTAATTGAATATTGTATCAATGATGCTAAATAGGGATTAAGTGGTCGTTTTAAAAATGAAATACATCCATAAAATTGTTAGGGTAACTCAATTTTTATTTATAGTAATAAATGCAAGTATAATTATCTATAATTTAGATTAATACGAGTTACTATATACTGTACTTAATATCAAGTGTTAGAACTTTTAATACAATTAATTTAATTTCAGTTCTTCCGGAATACGAATTTGGAATCGGAATTGGATATTCACATATGAAAAAATACGAATAACATATAAAAGTTTTCAGACTCTTCTAAGCAATTATTTATTAAAGAAACAGTTTTAATTAATACTTGAAACTTATCTACTTCTCGATAATTCTAATAAAATAATCAAATTTAATTGGAAGATCCCAATCTTTTTCAAACTGAAAGAACTAATTAATTCCAAAACTATAAAAGAAATCGCATTGCTAATAATAATATATCAAAAATTTTATTAATAATATATCCAATTAAATTATTACGTTCTTTACAGACTGTATTTTTACAGTTCTGTTAGAACTGATTAGATTTTCGCAAACCAGACGATAGAAATTGAAATATTACTTAAAAACAACTGCATACCCATTTGAATAATGAAAAATAATTACAAGAATATAAACTGAGAGAACTATGAGAATATAACTTTTTCCATAAAAATAAGGTAAATGATTATTCGAAAAATGAGTGTATTATAATATAATTCAGACATATGAACTGAATTATTATTGTCACATGGGATCTGCAAAATTTAGTTAGCTGTTTAATTTATTGCAACTATTACGAATTATTAAGATATGAGAAACGTTTTAATTTTTTTCGAATTGTTACTGGAAAAGTAATAATTAAAATGACAATTTCTCTCTCCTGAGATTATTATAAATATTTAATTTTCAATTAAACATTAATATTAATTACTTATTTTTATTAATTATGATTAAATGTTAATTAAATAATATTTAAATTATACATTTTTCGATATTTCTTCCTGTTGTTCTTTTTATTATTCACAAGGAAGTAATATGTTTAATGAGTAAAGTTAATTTAATTAAATGTACAGAAGTATTTTTAAGGAAAAAAACACTTATAAGGAGAGGAAGTGTTCAGGAAACCCTTAGATTAGTGGCGTTATCCCCTTTGGTATGCCACTTATTTTTTTACTTGTAAAACCTACTTGGAGGTTTACGAACGTTACGTTACGAAACGTTATAATCTAATATAAATCCGCACATAAAACGATTTCATTTGGGTTTCATTTTATAATTTCTTCCGCATTTTATACATTTATGCATTAAATCAATTCATGATTTATTATTATAAAGTACTTTTGAAGCTTTGAAAAATTCAAAATATTTTTAAAGTTAATCTATCTAAAATTTCAAATATTATATTTATTCTATGTAACATTTTTCTATTCTATATAACATTTTACATGACTTATCTTTTCTCTTTACTTATGGTTTAAGTTATAATTTTAAAAATTCTATTTATAAATTTGTTTCCAGCTCCAATATCATCAAAAATTTCTCTCTCAGCGAAGGAAGAAAGCTAACTAGATTTTGATAGTTATACTACTGCGAGTATTTTCTTCTGCGAAATATTCATTTTGATGATATTTATTTTGATAATATTTTGTTTAGCATGTATATTCTCTTAATAAATAAGTTTATTCAAAGGTCTTTCATGGAATTTTAATTTTGAAATTAGTTTGTAGTGTAGGAAATAAAAGTATTGGAATAAATTCTGATAAATATTCATTTAAAAAATTTATATCGAGACAGATACTGTACTTCTGTAATAAATTATTTTATTTATTACATTTTATTAATAAATTGCGTACTTCTTATTTTTGTACTTGTTTATACTTCTGTACTTTGAAAATGAATTTATCAGCTTTCATATAAATGACAAATAATACTCTGAAGAATACTTTTAGTTATACGTAATTTTTGTTAAATACTTTTTTTTAGTTTTAAAGTAAACATTTCTGCTATCTTGTATCTAATAAGTTGATTATTTTTTTAAAATTGAATTGAATTTTTCAGTTATCTTAGTCACGCATTTTTTTAATATGATTAAAATTATTTTTTAAATCTTCCAAAGGCTTTAGAGGTATTAAGGACTTTTTTTTTAGTTTTAAATTTTTAAAAAATTTAAAAATAAATTAGATTATTTTGCAAAAATTCAAGTGAATTGGACATTTTCTCCCCATAATTTACTCATGTATAATACTTATGGTCGAGTCCTTGTACTTCCTCACCAAACAGGTAGTACTGTCGATCCCCTAAATATCAACCCCATATCTTTAAAAAAAATGGCACACCATAGGATTAACATAGATTGATATTTTAGTGCGTAAACAATCGAGAGAAAAGATGTTGCACATAAAAAAATACCAGCTTAATTTTCTAATTATTTGTTAATTAGTTTCGATTAAATAATCTGTATTTCTTTGACTATTGTTGTATTACTTACCTCTACGTTTAATATTGCACCATTATTTGTTAAATAAACACTTCTAAACTCATTATTTCATCATTTCACTGAAACAGCTTAGGGATTAGTTCAAATTCCTTACTTTTATCAGGGACGTTATTTTAACATCTATCGTCAAGGGATCATCTCCTTTAGTAATTTTATGAGATACCAAATTTCATCATTTCCCTGAGACATATATAGTACGTGAAATATAATTATTTGCTGTTAATAATTATTTTTATTAATTAATACTAATTATTTATTAAATAATCAACCTTTTTACTGTTTTCTGTTCCCGAAAATCGACAAATTAAAAAATAAAAAAAAATATGCGGGGCAGCGTATTGGAGCATGAGAGAAGAATGATAGGCTTTCGACCCTGGACCCCCTTGAAAAATTTCTATGTGAGCGCCATTGAATATTCATATATTTTTCCATCTTACAATTGTGTCTTTTCTTCTTATGTTTGGTGCTCTATTTATGTCAACGGTATTTTCCTTTCCATTATTTAGTTACAGTTTTATCGACATTCTTTTTGGAATTCTTCCTCTTTTTTTACGCTGCGCTTGACATTCTTTGTCCCCCCACCCCACCTCTCGAGTCTATTTATTTATTTTTCTTTATTTAAAAACATGTTTTCTTTTGAATGATTATTTTTCTCCCATCTCTTTTATTTGTCAGTGAAATACTTCTTTTTTATGCCGCTTAATAAATTCACTTTTTTCGCTGCTCTAAAATCTCATTTTTCAGGTGCTTGCATTTTATGTTACGATTCTTTCTTTCTTGATGCATATAATCGCATAAAACGCGTCTTCTCGACGTTAAAATATTATCATTGTTGTAGTTTATTGATGTGAAAATGCTTTTTTTTATAACCACTGGCTTATCTTGGCTTTATTTGTTTTATACCTTATTATTTCCCCATCTCTTTTCGTTAAATTAAATTTATTCCCCATTTAACTTTTTTGATACAGTTTTATTAGAGCTTTACGAACGCCAATATTTTCTCCTTTGCTATTATGTGATACATTTATTTAATATGGAGCTTTATTAACTCGTGATTCGTAGTTTAGTGGTATCGAAATTTGTATAAAAGAAGTAATACAAAAAAAAGTGAATTCCTACTTTGAATGGATGAATAGAAAGTATTTTATTAACGATGGAAAATTTGAACAAGATTATATATATATATATATATATATATATATATATATATATATATATATATATATTGTATTGGCATAATGTATGTATTATTATATTGTACCGTTGTATATTTGACGGGAAACATGTTGCTATACTCACGAAGTAAGCCTTACCATCTACTTTATTGCATCGACTTTAAATATATAAATACTAGTAAATACTAGCAGGCTATAATTTTGTCGTTATATTTTAATGGTATAGTGTATTTATTTGTAATATTTAAACTTCTCCTAATATTATTTCCTTTTTCTTTGACTCAGTAATATAGGCAAATTACAGGTGAAGGTTCACTAGCCCTAAAACTTGCTTAAACCTGCAATCTTGGTTCATACGGCCAAAAGTTTGTTATTGTGCTACTAAGGCGAATATTTCCTACTATCTTGACTAGCTATACTTAGGTTTTATAGCTATTTGTATATATATAGGGAAAAAGTGAACTAATAGTAGGAAATGAAAAAGAGCATGATTTGTATGCATTGTTGCAACTATGCACACCCGGTTTGGCTGAAAAACCGGGTTCCGACGCCCAACTTTTGTCATTGTTTTAACTGTTACATTGTGACAACAATGGAGAGACGATTCTAAGTTGGCGTCGAAAACCAGTAATTACTTTAATTTATTAACCGGGTATTAAATAATTAATATTTGAAAAAACTATATCAACATCAAGTGTCATCCACTGCAAGTTTTAAAAAATTATTTTAACTTGATTAGATGAATAGAAAGTATTTTATTAACGATTGAAAATTTGAACAAAATATATATATACGTATATAAGATATAATAGAAATAATAATTGTTATAAAATAATAAATATATTAATATTTTCGTATAATGAATAATTTGTTTGAGTTTTAACAAATTTATTTACTTATATTTATATTTAAGATGTTTTTACATTTATAATGTCACGCAGAGAATTATCGTTGCAATACATTTATCATTTGTACAAAATAAATTATGTCGTGAAATAGAAGAAAAAGCTATTTTATACTCAAACAAAATAAATGCATGAAATGCTCGCTGTTTGAATATTTATTTATCAAATTGTATGCATGAAGACTATATGTCGTGTTTGTATTTTTCTTAAATGTAAATTATATAGTTCTCGAATAATGCATTTTATCATTTTATTGATAGCTTTTCATGACTTTTACATATTTAGGTTGATGTCATTCTTTGTCAATTTGTATGAGACAATGTAAACGTAAATGCATTTTGTTTTAACATTGAGGGAATTCAAAATTATTATTAAAATTTTTATAAAATAGTTTTGCACAGTTTATTATTTTTACTAAAATAATTATAAACTAATATATGAAGATAGGTAATGGTTTTTTAAAACAGTAATCTTATCATATTGTTAAGAAAAGGAAGTGCTTTTTTCATGGAAGAAAAAATGTTCCACGTAGAAAATATTTTCCGCTTTATTTTCTTTTCCTTCAGTTCTGGTTTTATGAATGCTATATAAAAACTTTTTTAGTTTACTTCTTTATTTTTCTTTATTTATATTTGCTTAAACATCTTATCGACTTTCTTTTAGGGGTTTTTCCCTCTCTTTTCCCGGCATTCTTATATCTTCTAGTGTTTATTTACTATGCTAAGATATGTTTTTTTTAATTTGCCATTTTTTTTCTAAGTCGTCGTTGTCGCTAAAATAATTTTTTCTTTTTTTTTCTTTTTTGCACAGTTTCATAACTTCGATTTTGAGATTCTTAAGAATTTCCTTTTTTCAGGTGTTTGCATTTTTTTATGATTCATCTTTCTTTGTTTGTAATCTCTTAAAATCTGTCAGTTTAACATTAAATTTCTTTTTTCTTACTTTAGTTCGTTGATGCGGAAGCGATTTTGTCTAACGAGTGCTTTTTTCCCGCCAAATATTTTTTGTTGCTGTTATTGTTTTCCCTCCATTGTTTCGTCCTATTAAATTATTTTGTAATTAAACTAGTTTTTACAGCTTCACTAAATTTCAAGACGTCAGTCTTATATGATGTGAAATACTTCTTTTAACCAAAAATATTTTTGCAATAGATCTCTCTCTCGTATACTATCCAATTTAAGTGAGATTAAAATTTAATTATGATCTATCTTGGTTTGAATCTGAAGTGAAACAAATTAGTTATTAATAATCCTGGCGGTATAAGAGGTGAATCAAAAGCATGACAATATTTTTTAAATTATTTTTTGAGCTTTTTTTTCCTCATGAGTTATGGTTATAGGAACATTTAATACACTTTTTAGAAGTATTATATACGATATCGTGTGACAAAGACATCGAGAAAGGTGATATATTAGGCTGTCCACAAAGTTCGTGCCTATTTTTCGTAAGTGGCATTAAGACAAAATTCTCTATTTATATATCGAAATGATTGTTAACAAATGCCATGAATAGATATAGTAAGACAGTAGTTCAGGCATTTGTTGCAAAAAAACTTGTTTCTAATACGTTCATTGTTGTCAGTTTTATACGTTTTGAATGCGGAAAAAATGCATTATAAGCATTTAAATGTTTTTCTTGCACTAGAAATAGTGGAGTGCCGTAAGGTAAAATGATAAAAGCTCGGAACCCAGGGCCAGTCAATGAATCTGTATAGCAAGTGTTTGACTGCGTTATTAAGGTATCAGACTACGTTCGGAATCGTGATTTTAAAAAAGCGCATAAATAGATAATTTTCAGGATATTTAGTGTCACTTGGATTAGAAGAAATGCATAAAATTGTTTTAAGGACATTTTGACAAAAAAATTTATTTAAATACAATATTTTGGCAAAAAATTAACTTAGAATATTCTTTTTTCCAAATGTTCTCCTTTTGTGAAAAATGCTTATTTTAGAATAATATTTTGCCTGTATGTAGCTCAGACCTCTGTTCAGACGCTCAACTAGAATTTTTGAAGTATATAACTTAGAAGTGGGTTTATCATATTTTACGACAACAGAGGGGAGCAAATTTTAAGAAAAGAGCGCCAATAATTATTTTAATGGATGGTAACTCTGAAAATGTGAATTTTTCAAAAATTCTAGTTGAGCCTCTGTAGAGAGGTTTCAGCTATATACAGGCAAAATATTATTATAATAGAAGCATTTTTCACAAAAGGAAAACATTTGGAAAAAAGATTATTCTAAGTTAGTTTTTTGTCAAAATATTATATTTAAATAATTTGTTTTTCTTAAAATGTCCTTAAAACAATTTTATGCATGTATTTTAATCTGAGTGACACTAAATATTATGAAAATTATCCATTTATGCGCTTTTTTAAAATCACGGTTCCGAACGTAGTCGGATACCTTAAAACCTCAAATAAAAAAGTTTAAAAAAAATTGGCCCATCTCGATTACAACAATTTTTAACTGCAATTTACTGAAAAATGAGAGGCAAAAGAGGGGAAAATGTTTACAGTAAAAAATTTAATTTTATATGTAGTAAATAAATTATGTTTGCAGAGTAACTTCAATGTTAATTTATTAGATTTTCGCTAAAAATAATGATTTACAAAAAAAAAATCATTATTAACTATCATTATTGTCGTCGTCGATCTCGTTGATGTAGATTGTAGGTGAAGGATTAGTAGGATTTTTATTGTTTTATCGTCAGGAATGTGGTCAATTGTTGCAATACTTTTTAATTCTGCCAGTGAAAACTGACAGCTCTTATTCTCTTCAATATATTTGAAAATCTGCTCCATTGCTGCATCTACTTACTGGATGAATTTTCCCCCTCTGGGTCTGTTTTAGGGTAGCTTTTAAACGCATGTAACAAACCGCGTGATACTTAGTTTCCTGAGCTGCTAAATCTAACACGCCTACAATTCTTTTATGAGTATTGCGACAATATATATTCACTTTTCTCTTCACTTATCAAACTCAAAATAGTTTTCTTGAAATCAGAAGTAGTGACGTAGCTTATTTGTTGTCTTGACGATTTAGACTTTCTTTTTCCTTCATTTCATCCGGGTTTTTTTTTTTTCACATAAAAAAGCACCTGCTTTTCCAATTTAAAATCAATTGAAGTAGCCATTCGAAGCTTTTTTTTAGGTGGAGAGCATGCTGATGTGGTGTTCTTTCTTCTAAATAAGAATTAATGCACCCTTTATTGATATATTTTTGTCTGCATACTGAATGCATGTAGACCAATTCGCGAGTATTTAAATACTAAGAAAGTCCATCCGCTTTTTCCGCAGAAACAGCTTTCAGTGTTGATATTCCTCTAGTGACTTTTATAATACACTCATGTCTATAAATTAAGGATAATAAAGTTCAGGCAAAGAAAGAGACAGAAGCAAAACAAATTTAACTTATTTGTAAAGTCTATTTATTAAACAAAAGGTAAAGAGCAAAAAAGATGCTATAGGTTTGACATAATTAAAAAAATTGCGATTTTTTTCTCCCTGGAGCAAATTTCAAAAAAGAACCATTTACAAAAAACAGTATAACATGGTTAGTATGATGGTTAATACGGAGTATGCCTCTCGGGCCATGCAATACAGGCCTTATAATGCCTAGGCATGCTGAGTATCAAATTATTAATCTGATCTTGGGGAATATAACATCACTCATCAAGCAATGCCTTCCGAAATTCCGGCAGACAGGTGGGAGGGGGTTGACGGGCTGCAATTCGTCGGCCAAGCATATACCACGCATGCGCTATTGGATTCAAGTCCAGTGAGTATGCTGGCCAATCCTTACGGGTAATATCCTCCGATTGAAGGCATTCGTCTACAATGTTTGCACGGTGAGGACGGGCGTTGTCATCCATAAACAGAAATTCAGCACCCATGGTGCCCCCAAAACAAATGTACATGTTGTTCCAGAATGACATCCCGATAGATGTGGCCTGTCATCGTTACACTCTGAACATGCAGGTCAGTTCTGAAACCAAGAATAATTCCTCCTCAAACGAGCCATCCTGTACCACCGTAAACGGTGTCGTTCAATGGTGTTCTCTTGGTGGTAACGGGTTCCTGGCGCTCTCCATATTAAAGTCCGGCGAGAATAAGACTGCAAATTAAACCTGGACTCGTCAGAAAACATCACACAAGACCACTGTTGTGGTGTCGACAATGCACGCTCTCTACTTCAGGTTAATCGCAGGCGACAGTGAGTTGCGAAAAGTGGAACACATCTGACAGGCCTACGAGCATATAAACCAATGTGCCCTAAACGTCTGTACCCGGTCTGCCTTGAAACTGTCGTACCGGTAGCTGACGAGACAGGTCTGATGCTTGTTTCTTTTGGCAGTAACTGCAAAATATACCTGTCCTCATTCGGTGTTGTAACTCGGGGGCGACCTGTGCTGTAATATCTACTCACATTACCATCATCTTGGAATCGTTGCCAAAGCCTGGAGATGACACTCTAGGCGATTTCAAGTTCCTCGGGTACTTCCAGCTGGGTACGTCCACATTCCAGTCATCCAATAATTCTACCAGATAAAAATCATCCAAATGCTTCCTTTGTACTATAACTATGCGGTTATTGCACTGAAAGGCTTTTAAAGCGCTCTTGAACAATTTTGCTTCTTTGCCACCATTCCTTATATACCCCTCTCTCTTACACTCTCGTCATTGTGACGTACTATCCGCGCCATCTGGTGGTTTCTTGTAATTTGCATATTCTTCTTCAAGATGTGTGTGATAATTCTACAGGTGAAATTTTTATTTTAGAGTTCAATTTCTGTGTGATTCTGAATTATCCCTAATTTATGGACATGAGTGTATCTCCTAGTTCAGAGCTTAATTCAGAACTACGTCCGATTTTATCACAAATGAGGCAATCATTACTTATATTGTCACTATTCGATGGTTCACCCATTTTGATACGAGGCTATAACAATAAATATTGCCAATACGAATAACTATCATTTATATCATAATTAGTGATTTATATTATTAAATTGTTTTATTACATTCTAACTTTTAACATCGATTTATTATATAATATACGATTGAGTATTCATAATTGTTTTCAAAAGCATGTAATATAAATAAAAAACAAGTACTTACTATCTATGCCACTATTTTCAAAGTTTCTAAAACTCGGTTATGTTCAGTAATTAAATTTTATCACACTCACTGCACAATTATCTAAACATTAATTGTAAATAATTGGGCCGTGGGTAGCCTAGTGGTTAGAGCATCGGACTCCAGACCGGAAGGCCTGGGTTCGATGCTCGATGTCACCAAATACCCTCCGAGTGCACACGGAGTACGTGCTCGTTAAATCAGTGGGTCCGTAGTTTTGTGGGCTTATTCACTAGCGCAGGAACTGGAGAATATTTCCCTCCCCTTCAGTCACTTGCAGAAATTGTGGAGGTGGAGATAGAGGTCGTGTCGCCATCTATCGTCCCTTCGGGGAAATTTCTCTGAGCTTAAATCGCACTGTCACCTGTATGGTGCTCAAGGCCAACGACAGGCGTACCTCTTGCCCTTGCCACGATGAATTTCGTGGGCCTCGTTCTGACTACGTCAGACAGGTGGCATTAGCCACAACAACAACACAACAAATAAACAAAAATCAGAAATTAATTTCTTTTCGGAGCGAACAACAACAGCTACGCATTAAGCCTAGCAAGTTGCCACGTGTACTATTCTGTTAGGGCCCGAGTTAACAACACCCAACAGCTGCTGTTGTCCCCTCTATTCCCCTTCCCACCCTTCATCGGTATACCTGCAGTCCTTTGAGACCCAAGATCAAGTTTGTAATTGTTCTTCTTTTTAAAATATAACTTTAAACTAATATAAATGAAGGAAAACTCAAAAAATTAATTATTTATAATAATTAAAAAATTGAGATCGCACAAAACATTTTTTTTAACATTTTTCTACATACTACATATTAAAAACACATTTCCAAAGTTTATATAAAGATTCATTGACTGGCCCTGGATTCCGAAGTATAAACCTTGCGGAGCCCCACTAAAAGATAAAAATGCTACACAAATGTCAAACAAGATAAGCGCTGTTCTTTGTGAAGTTGCTGTAGGTGAAAGGTCCGAAAAAACTGTGCAAAACTAAATTGCTAGATTTGAAACTGTTCATTTCAGTCTTGAAGATCATGATTGCTTGTGCAAGCCATCCACTATAGTTGATTAAAAGGCTGATCGAGAACTATGTTCAAAATATCAAAATTCGCCTTCCGCGAGCACTTATACTAGTTAGACATTTGGGTTCCCTTCGAATTGACAAAGAAAAGTTTTTCCACATTTCCATATGTGTCTCTTTCTATAAACGCAACGATAATACTCCAATTTTGAAGCAAACAGTGAAGGTGGATAAAAAAATCATTTATATTGATGTTGGGCCCAAAAGAATTTTTGAGCAAGAGAGTGGAGCGTTTGTCCTTTTCCTTATTTTAGCAAAATCCCTATTCTTTTTAGTATTTTTAGCAAAAGCCACAATCTTTTACTTTTATAACAATTTAATTCTTATCATAACTAATTGAAACTCAAAATCTACAACATTCTCTTTCTATAATTAGAGAAAATAAACAAGATTGTGAGTCATGAGAAAATAATTAAACATTTCTACATTAAAAGAATTAATTTCTCATCGTGCTCTCTAACGTATTTTAAACAAACATTTTACCTCTGAAAACATTCTCGTTCTTTTATTTAAATAATTCTAATTTGTCGGCTATCGAAATATTAATCAAAAGCTAAACTCTACTCTGCCATTGTGTCGAATTCCCTGAATAAAGTTACGGTGTCGCAGAGAAACGAGTCTTTAAAATTCTAATAATTTCATTATTTGGGGATAAATTATTCCTGCAACTGTAATCTCTTAAATTGTAAGTAATATGCGTAAATCTTTTCGAAGCAGAGTTCAGTTAACTTATTTGGCTGTTTATCGCTATTTGTTGACAACTTTACAAATTAAACTTTCAAATTGTTACGAGAGATTTTTCCCTATCGAAATAAAATGCCATTGTTTTAATTTCTTTTGAGTTTATTTGAAAAATCTAATTAAATAGATTAAACAAATAACATTTAAACACATTTAACCTTGCCGAGAAAAACAGAAAATTTTTCTTAAACTATTATAATCCCCCACCTTTCTAAGTTTCTTTTTTTTTTGTTTTGTAGAATTTTGAATGGGTTTAATTCATGGTGGTCACTTGATTATTAAAATCACACGTTTTCCATTAAATTCAAATTTTGCATTAGATTTGTACTTTTTGTTGTTAAATCCAAATACAATTTCTGATTTGATAATTAAGTAAAGATATTCAAGAATTACAGTTCTTCAAAGCGTCTTTCAAAATAAAAATAAGAAAAATCTTATATTATAGGGCTATTTTAGAACTAAATTAACTTTTTTTTTTTTTTTTACCTTTGGACGTTGTTGTTGTTTCCAATCCCCTTGGAGAAGGAAAACTTTCACCAAGTCCATTTGATCTTTCCGCATAATAATATCACACACCAGGTCTTGATCTTCAAACAACTGTCGCAGGGAAATGCCCCAGCAGTCCAGAAGATGAACAGAGTAGAAGCAGAGAGAGAGCGTAAAGAAATACTCTACCCCTTACAAAAGGTCATGCCACGCAGGTGACCGCTTCTAAAGCGTGCCAAGGCCTTAGAACTCCTGCACTGTAGAGATAGGCCAGGACTCTTAGCTGCGTACCGGTGGTGACCAGGAGGGTTTCTCCAAGTCAAATTCATTTTGTTTCTGTAGAGGGAATGAATTTCCGAATGGCTTAAGACAGAGGAACTGGGGTTAGAGAGCCCCTACCAGCCAGCTCATCAGCTGCTTCGTTCCCAGGCACACCCACATGCGATGACATCTACTGGAGGCATATTTGTTTCCTCTGACCAAGCCTAGCCAATTTGGATAAAATATCTAGACCTGTACTGTCCATAATTTTTGGCCAATTCTTCAAATATTGGATGGAGCTTCTGCTGTCTGTCAGAATCTAGATACTGTCCTTATAAGAGTTGAGAGCATGATCGAGAGCACCACTAATAGCATGGAGTTCCGATCTAAAGACGGAACAATGGTCAAAATTCCTGATGCTGATTTTAACATCATTCCCAGGAGTGTTACTAAAAACACCACTCCCTGCTCTGATGAATTCTGAATGGACCTTTGGACGTTGTTTTGTGATTGAATATTTACTTTTTGAAAGAAAAGGCAAATGAAAGGATTGATTGGAAGCATATAATTGCATTTATCACGTGACTATGACATCACGTGAATTTAGCCAATTAGAGTTTAAATGTTATTTTTTTTTATTTCTCTGAATATTCAAATGTAATACTGTAATTTATGCGAAATTTGTCATGATTTTTTTAACATTATAATATGCTTTCAATTTAAGTCTGGCCGCGGGAACTGAGTGGTCATTATGGCGAACTCGCGGTTGGCAATGCGTTCTCGATTCACCATATTCTGTGGCTGATGTATGCTATCAATGCCTATGTCAATGCCGTGATATGGAAGTTTGGAGAGTAGGGTACCTTCTCTTATTTATCGTCCTCTTAATCGTGGTTTAAAATTGCAAGATACGTCGCCTTCGCTTTCGTGCTGCTTTAGAGGACGTAGTAAATTAATATCTAACCAAATCAGTGATCAATTAAAAAATTAAATATCATCATCGTAACATTATAAGAGAAATCGAAAATAAAATAACATTTTAAATTTTAAATTTTATTTTTATTTTTGAAGCATACATTATGCTACAAAATCATAACACATTGACGAAAACAAAAATACTATGTAATAATGATACGGAAAGTAATATGCACTACTGAAATATATCGTGCTATATGATTATATGATTATTTTGCTAGTATTATAACTAAAACACACGGTGTAACACACGGTTTAATACTAAGACCGAAATGTAGATGGCGGTACTTGTAACGGAAGCATTACCGACCGAAGCTCTGTATTACCGCCAGAGAGAGATGGGAACTGAATGAGTAAACATTACTCGTCTCGCTGTCCAATCCTGGACTATGTAATATATTTAATTTCCCCTTTTTTCCTCTAAATGTTTAGCCTGTATTGTGTCTAAATGTCTGTCCATTGTAACTGTGTTATTTTATGTCATTAAAACTATTTTAAATTACCCCGAGATCTTATCCATTATTTTGGTTTACCCAGTAATGACGTAAGAGAACCGTTACAAATTGGCGCCAATCGTCGGGCCGATCTAAACACAATTCCCAACTTTCTCTCGCTTTTTCCACTTAGGTTGAGGTATTGTCACCCGACAACAAATAGAGAATTCGCAACCCGGCGAATAAATATTGTTTACATCCAGAAAACCTGTGAATAGATAAGTGTTGTTTATTCTAAATACTCTTGTTCTGTTATTCTGTATAAGAACAAAGATTATATATTATTGCTCTTAGTATGTATTGTGTGTTACAGTATATAGTAACGTAATTGAAGTTTAAGTGATATTTTCACTTATTTATTTGTCAATATTCTTAATATTTTTTTTGAAAACGAAACTCGCATTCTATTGTTTGTTCTGATTAAAGCTAATTGAAGGTTATTTATGAATGTATATTTACTTACCAATTAAGAATTTAATGCCATTAACATATATATACTTTTATTATCTAGAAATTATTGCGATTGATATTTATTCAAATAATTTCACTTTGATTCTTGTTTGATTTTACTAAACTTTTAATTAAGTTTTAAGTTGAATGCAATTTTTATCATAATTTTTTCTTCTTTTTATGTCTAATATAAAAATAATTATTTTGTGAAGTACATGATTTATTACGAAGTATTACTATAACATTTGAAAACTTGTATGTTTTGATAAAGTATAAACATTTATGCTTTTTATTTAAAAATTTTGGAAAATAATTTCAAGTACTTCTAAGTGTAAACAAGTTTGTAATAGTGTTAATTTCGGAGTGGATGAAATAATTTATGAATGGTATTTCTATTTAAACGTATTTGAATTGCTTTTGATTAAAAACAATTTAATTGATTTAAGTTAATGAAAACGAAATTTTTCTTTGATTTAATTTAAATGATTTCATGTTAATTGCTGATACTCTTTTGATTAATAATGAAATAAATTAATAATGAATTAATTATTCATTCAATTATTAATTATTCATTATTTGATTAATAATGAATAATTAATAATTGAAATATTATTTTGATTTTGAAGTACGAAATTAGAAGGTAATTGATATTGAAGAATTTGTTTCATTTTTTTAAATCTCGTTAATATTGATGTGAAAATTAATTGGCACATTTTGAAATAAGAGAATTATATTGTCATTCAGGAAGAGTGTATTATAGTATAGAGTATTTTTTGTATGTATCGGAAACTTTAAGTGCATAAGTATTGTTTGACTATATTATTTTCAGATCACAGAATTAACAGTTTTGAGAGAACTAATTCATTAACTTTAATTGAACTTTACTAAATTAACTTTGAAATAGTCTAAAAGTGACGAAAAATGGCTTTTTTGGAAAGATCCAGAAAAGCGGATTTACGAATGTTGGCAACAGAATTGGGTCTGGCTCCGTCGTGCAATCTCAAAATTATTGAACTAAAAGATCTCATAACCAACAGCAATAGGTATGATGAGGAATTCGTCAAAGATGTGCTCAGCGTCATTGTGGAAGAACGTACTGCAACAGAAAAACAAAAGGCTGCGGAACTGGAGGAGAAACAGAAAGCCGTGGCTGTGGCTCAGCAACGAGAAAGAGAATTCGAACTGGAAAAAATGAAAATTCAACTTGAAATGTAGAAGCTGTCACAAGCACCTGTTACAAGTCAACAGCTAGAAAACCCGAAGCTTGAGTTAAATAGAATTATTCCCAGGTTCAATTCGAAGGAAGATGAAATGGGCCTATACTTGACGATTTTCAAACGCCAAGCGAAGTTCTTGAACATCCCTGAAAAAACTTGGACAGCATACCTGATTGGCTCATTGCCACCTGAAATAGCTCAGCTCATCGCAAGAGAGGATGAAGATGATGCTCAAAACTATGAAAAGGTAAAAGAAATGCTTCTCAAAAGATTTCGAGTTACAGGGGATAGGTTTAGGCAGTACTTTTCCCAACAGAAGAAAAACCCAGATTCAACATGGCGAGACTTTTATTTTGAATTAAGTTCTTATTTTGAAGGTTGGATCAAAGAGTTGAAGATAACCACGTTTGATCAACTTATAAGCCTGATAATTGCTGATCAGATAAAAAGTAAAACTCCAGCAAATATCAAAGAACATTTTCTGGATATTTGGGCGGATTTGAACGATCCTTTGGAATTGTCTGAGAAGTTGGACGCATATGATAACCTAAGGCCTGGAATGAAAAATAATCCAAATCAGACTTTCAAGAAGAAAGAATTCAGGAAACCCTTTCCAATAAAGAAAAGTCAACCTGTTGGAGGATCCCATGAATACCACTCATCTGGACCCTCTAGAACTGTACCTAGATTCCCAAGTTACAAAACTGAAGGAAGAAACCCGATAAGGTGTTACGGATGTGGGACTCCTGGTGTCGTCAAGTCAAAGTGTCCTAAATGCACGAGATCTAATGAAATGGAAACAGCAGTGAACTGTATGACGTTATTCAACTTGAATTCAAACTTGTATCCCACAAGTATGATTGTTCTCAAAATTTTTGGAGAAAAGATTGCTGTATGTGCTGATACCGGTGCTTCCCATACCATTACAGGTGAAAAGATGTTTAAATTCCTACAAGAGCATGATGTCACCTTTACGAACAAGAGGATTTCATTTATGATGGCCGATGGAATTCGACAGACCATTATGGCTCTGAGTACTGTCGTCGACCTGTACATTGAAGGCAAAGTTATTGCAACAGAATTTCTAGTATTTCCTGATGTCAAAGGAAATAAGACTTTGTTAGGACTGGATTTCCTCAATGCAGCTGGTATCGTCCTTGACGTCCAGGGTGGAAAATGGCACTTTTCCGGAAATCCTCGGAAACAGTACAAGTTCTTCAAGAAGACATTAGAAGATATAACACTCAGCGCATTCGAACTTCGAGAGGATGAGGGTAAAAATCTATCTCCAGAACAGGCAAGAACACTCAATATACTCCTGGATAGAAATGAGGCATGTTTCCAACCAGGGGGAGAGCACACGCCTTTCATTGAACACCGTTTTGACACGGGTGATCAACCCCCAATAGCAACGTATCCCTACAGGATGAATCTCGTAAAGAAACAGGATTGTCAGAAAGAAAACTTCGATCGACGAAAAAGAAAATATTTCAAACCTGGTGACAAAGTTTGGATGACCATTCATCCCATAAGTCGTAACAACAGGAGCAGGAAATTCATGCCCAAGAGAGAAGGTCCTTACCTACCACTCATCTTGAGATCACCAGTAACTTATGAGATTGCCGACCCGGCCAACCCAGATCAAGCCCTTGGAACTTACCATGTTTCTGCCTTAAAGGACTATCAAGAACCTGAAACAGAAAGAAACACCGGATTTGTTGCTCCTCTAACGAAAAGACGCCGCCCAAAAAAGGAATTATCTCCTGGTTCCGAGCCAAGATGTCAACGGAACCAGAGGGGAAGTCTGTAACACACGGTTTAATACTAAGACTGAAATGTAGATGGAGGAACTTGTAACGGAAGCATTACCGACTGAAGCTCTGTATTACCGCCAGAGAGAGTTGGGAACTGAATGAGTAAACGTTGCTCGTCTCGCTGTCCAATACTGGACTATGTAATATATTTAATTTCCCGTTATTTCCTCTAAATGTTTAACCTGTATTGTGTCTAAATGTCTGTCCATTGTAACTGTGTTATTTTATGTCATTAAAATATTTTAATTACCCCGAGATTCTGTCAAACACTTTGGTTTACCCAGTAATGACGTAAGAGAAGCGTTAGAACGGGAATTTTTAGCACCAAAGCGTTTTCACAAATATTATTTTAATAAAGAAACAATATGTGGATTTAATCGGTTTTTTTTCCTTTAAAAAATGCGAAAAAAGAGTCAAGTACCGTAAAATCCGGCGTATAACGCGCACCGCCGTATAACGCACACTTATACTTTCAAGCTGTATTTTTTAATGTTTAGGTATATTCTCCGTATAACGTGCACCCCCTTTTTTACGAAATGTATACCTAAATGTATATGCGCAGTGATCTAATGTTTTGAAATTTATTCGAGGTATTATTCCAAAAGTTTCAAAAAAAAAAAAATTGTACACACTTCTAGAAGTACAACCCTTTAAGTACATAAGGAATGTCATTTCTTTTAAAATGAACTGTATTTTAATGTATGCAATGCCTAATTTCTTTTTCTATGCCATCTTTTATTTATTTATTTATTTTTAAAGCTATCGTTTTTATACCCGACGTACAACACTCACCGGTAAATTTCGATCTCATTTTTTGTATTATAAGTGCGTGTTATACACCGGAATTTATGGTATATCTAAATAATATGTGTGTGTGTTCCTGTGTGGGTATTTGAATATATCTCATACGTAATTTTAGCATGTTTAATATATTGTTTTATGTTTTTTTTCTGAAAAAAAAATGCGATTATGTTATGTTTGATTTTATATTATATAGCATTCAAATTAATCATATTTTCTTTTCCTTTCAGGTAAGTTATATATTTCTGATGGATTATTATTGTCATTGCATCTCACGTGAGTCATCAGATTTATTAGTCTTTTTCTCATTAGTTCTCATTTTTATACCCGGCGTATAACACGCACCCGTAAATTTCAACCTTAATTTTTGTGTTGAAAGAGCGCGTTATACACCGGATTTTACGGTATGTGATATATTAGTGAGTAAATTTAAATTTGATCATCTATATTATAGTTATGTAATTTTATTTAATTTTTATTTTAGTTGTATACTTTATTAAAAATTTTAGTGTCCCGTATAAAAAAATATTGTGAAATACTTAATAAATTATTCAGATGGATTATTGAATAAAGTTTGCTAATGTTTAAATTTTATTTAAGCCTATATCTTTGACAAGAAAGAAAAACACATTGTGCCAAACTGCGCCAGCAGCTCATTTTCTCACCAAGTTGACGATAAAGGTGTGGGCTGAAGTAGGATCATACCTAATACCTACGTATTTAATGTCACAAATTTCAGATTAAACATTTGCCTAGTTAAATTTGAGATTTTTTTTTTTTTTTACTGCTCCAAAATTTTTAATTATTTTCATTGAAAGGATTTTGATTTTTCATCCTTTGACTACATAAGTCAAAGAGAGCTTCAAAATCATTTCCCCAATAAATATAGCACTGGAAATAGACTGAAAAAGAACCGTGAAATAATAATGTCATATTTCAATAATCACCAATCCCAAGCAAATTAGTGACAAAACAGCGAACAATACCCCTTACAACTCGGATTTTCGCATACATAACCCCTTTCTCCGCTTATGTCAACATTTCCGTGACAATTTCGAGGACGGAACTGATCTCTACACCCCCTCTTGGGAGGGGGGCGTAGGTACTTTGGAATGGGGCCAAAAATTCCCCAGATTTCACCACTCGAGCCAACGGTAAGAGAATAAATAATGTGGAGTGGGAAAGTTGAGTTTTTTGACAGTAAAATTGAGAGGTACGTAATGTTGGTGTTTACTTTTTCGTATGATGTAATGTTATGAGTGTGTTCTTTTTGCGAACATGTTTTTCAGGTTGAAAGGAAGTTAAGTTGTTTGAAGGGAGATTTTGTATCATCTTTTTTTGGTTGTGACATTCACCTTTTCCTTTCCCACCCTCCCTCATCTTTTCCATCTTTTCCTGTTTGACTTTTTTAGCTTTAAAAATAACATTTTTTTTTTGCTTTGAAAAAGATTTCGTAATTTAACAATTGATGATTCACGCGATGGGTGATTTCGTCTCAATGTAACGATTTGGTTTGTTATAATGGATCTGAAGGAATTTTGTATTTTACTAGTCAATGTTTGTGTTCACTGTTGCAGCAATACACAAATAATGCAGTATATTGCTGTGTTTTAATTTCTATAATTTGAAATATTATTTTTCTCAAAACTGTCTTTTTGTTGAAAGTTGTTTGGAGTAGAATTTTTTATTAGACTTTTGATTGTCTGTCTCCTTTATATCTTATCTCCCTTATATGTTTATGTTCCCGAAGTATTATTTTCTTCTAAACAATTGTATACTTAATTATTTTTTGAATAAATTCATTATTTATTTAACTAATATCTAAAACAATTAACGCATAATTATTTGAGAATGTATATCATTAAAATTAATACTTAATAAAACATGTACCGAGAAGTTTTTTATTTGCGAAATTTAATTTCTTTCAAATGTTACTCGTTTTTTCTAAAGATATCATTTTTGAAGATTTTTTTTTATTTATTGAGTTATTACTCCTTACTTCAACCACATTCAGCTTCTTTAATCACAAAAGAAACTGTATATTTTGTCTTAGATTTAAAAACAGTAACAAAAAAAACTAAACCACTTTGCTTAAAAACACTCTCATTTTAATGAATAATTATGTAGATTTAATGACTATTTGAATTCTATATTGTTAATTATATATTTAATAAATTAAGTATAAATTATAATTTATAGATATAAATTGATTTATACACATAAAAATTTAATATATTTTAAATTTTATATTTTTTTATTAAGATTAAAGATTTTGATCGGGATTTTACAACGCTGCGAATACTTTTTGCAAAATGGCGCTGTTGTTGCCTTAGTTGAGTCAAATTATTTGTAAAGGAATTTTTTTTGTGTCACCTTTTTACTCTCTAAATTATTACTTCTCTAGAATCTCCTCCTCCCCCTTTTTTCTCTTTAAAAAGACTGTATTTGTGTATAAATATTTTTATGACGTTGTCTCTTGATTTAAATATCTTGATTGTTTATTTCTTACTATTGACCTCATCAAATTCAGAATATGTTTTGTTAATAAATGAGTGAATTTGTTATATTTAACGAACATTTTCAATACTTTAAAAATATCCGTTACTTAGAAATAACGGCCGATAAGGAGGAAAGAATTACATTAGAACGCGATTTAATCATCTTCTGTAAAGCAACAAGTCAAAATATGAATAGAAATTCAATATTGAATGTATATATTTAAATCGTAATGCTCGGTTCAATTGTTGCCTAGAACAAAGAAATTTTAATCATTAGATAGTTTGTGGGACCACCTGGACACTAAGATTAATTTGAGGCAAGGAATGACCAGACGCCATTTGTACACTATTTTGTGTCGTTGGATAACAGGATAACGTGCTTTTCACTTGTTGAGCAGTGGGGATATTTGTACTAAAGAAAATAAGGAGAAAGAGGACAATTAAACTGGTTTCACTTGAGATAACTTTGTGCCTGTCAACTCGTTTCCTGTCATCTCACCTGTGTCACATGATGAGAATTCCTTTCACATGGGGGCACAAAGTTGACTGATAAGGGAATTCCGGACTCACCGATACAATGATTGAGTGCGAAGAAGCATAAAGAACTTTCTCGATTTTCAATACACAAGTAGCTGCGTGTGAAGAACGTAGCTTCCAATATATCCTTTTAATTTAGTCAACTAGTTAGAAGGAGAACGTAGTTTTCGAGTGCGTGTGGGAGTGACGCAGCAAGGAGTGTCAGTTGACTACATAGAAGGAGAACTTAGTTTTGGAGTGCGTGTGGGAGTGACGCAGCAAGTAGTGTCAGTTGACTACATGTGAAGGGATCCAGGTGATTTCTATTCGAAACTAGGTCCCCACTGTCTGCTCCTTATGTTAAGTGCGGCACAAGTTGATTCGTGTGAAAGGAACATTTGTAGGTATATTCTCCACAACTGAAATAAAGAGATCAAGTGTTGTTTTTTTTTAATTTACTTATTAATTGCTCAAGGGTTTGATTTATTTAATCAAGACCGTACTTAACAAGTCTATTCCTTTCGGTTGTGAAATGTTGACCGTCCATCCATTATAGGTTAAATATACTATTCGCGCGATGACTTTTAAAAAATAGAAATAAATTGTAAAACTTATGATTTTTAGCAAATGATCAAAAAACATGTTCAGAACCAGTTCTCTGTAATTCTTTGATTATGGCACCGTCTAATCCATAGATATAATGTAAACATGATCCCATATGATTAAAACTTATACGAATCTTAGTGAACTTTTGAAAATCACTGAAATATATTAAAATTGTGAAATTCAAGCTGTGATATGCTAAGTTAGACTTTACAAAAGGTGGAAACACATTTTTACTCTAATTTAGAAATTGCAATCAGCAATTTCGAATCTTTAGCTGAACTACTTTTATAACGGAAAGATAAACTTTACACGTCAATTAACAGCGATTAGAAAATTTTTTGGCCTTTCGCCATCTGTAGGCCATAAAACCCTTTTCCATCACACATCTCAGCACATTTTTTTCCTTTTTACCCTCTCTGCTTTTTTATCTCCACATTCTTGTAAAAAAAAAATCTTGTCAAAGAAGCCAGAGTAATCTATCGATAATTTCTAAGTGATTAACTCTGAGCAAAATACCTTCTGTGCTGTCTTATTGACCAAACCTGACGAGGGAGGGGGAGGGTTTCATTCTCCCTCCCTCCCGAAATTGGCAAACCAGGGGGAAGGAAATAAGATTGGAGTGGTGAGAGGGGAAATGGACTGTTCTATTGATCGAAGAAGGGAGGGAAGTAACAAAACACGCGCATTGCCCCCACTTCGACCCTTCTTTTGTACTTCGCGTGTCAGATAAAGAAAGTTTGTAAGGAAGTCTACAAGCTGATCGTATGTTCGCCTATCGAATATCTGGGTGAGCGAGTAGCAGCGAGAAGGAGCGGAGCTCTGCTGCCCAAAAGCGGAATCAATTTAAAGTGGGGATTTTTATTTTTTTATCTTTTTGTTGTAGGAGTTGGGGAAAAGCGTGGACCTACTTGAAAAACGGATTGAGTAAAGGTAATTGTGTAAAAATAAAAGTTTTCGCTCCGTGTTTTTTTTTTATTATTATTATTTTTCTTCTCTTCTGCGTTCTTATTTCGGTGCTTCTTTATTTTTTATTTTTTGTTAAAAGAAGGGAAAAGTAATTACGTTTGTACTTTTTCGTCGTAACTGCAACTGTACATCTGCGAGATTTTCGCTCTTTAGTTGTGTGTGTGTGTCCCTGGAATCAATTATAAAGGAATATTCACGTTAAAAATTTTGTTTAAGGAATGTCGAATTAGATTCGAATGTTTCTCGAGATATTTTTTAGTATGATAAGTGTTGCACACACTACACAATTATTTTTCTTTCCACTTGCTTAGTTCCATTCGCTTTTAAAAGTAGAATAATGACCACACATCAACTAAGTTTGACTACCAACGTTCAAATTTAACAGCTGTTTTAAAGTATTAAAGCCGGAAAAAAACAGTTCATGTATATTTAATGAAATAAACCTTTAAAAAAATTATCCGACAAGTTTTTTTTAGTTTACAAATTCATCTGAAACTATTTAATATTGAGATTATGATTCATAATTAAATTGTTTAAAAATCTTTGCATACATAAAGATCTGTATAACCCACCAAAATATAAAAAATTATACAAAATGTGGATTTAGAAACAGAGATAGAGCTAGTGAATTGTGGTCTTAGTATGTTAAATTCAGAGTTGTGTGTGTATGCTAAATGCAATCTTTCTTAATTATAAATAAACTGCGTAAATTTTAACTACAAATTTTTGTATTCGAAGTAAAGTAATACTTTTTTTTTAAAAAAAATTGTTTTTAAAATAATTTCAGCATTTATTCTCATTCGTATTTCACATTAAGGATGAAAAAGTTGATGTAAAAGTTTTTAAAATATCTTATTGAATTTTTATGCATTAATACGCATGTGTAACATACAACGCATGCTTTTATATATGCAGACATTTTAATTGTTTCTACCAAAAACCTTATTCGCTGTCGCTGGGCATATGGCTCGCGGAGCGAGCCTCCATCCCATATCATAGAAGTTAATGGCGCCTGGGAGAGTTAGTTTCATTTATTTTTTATTGATTGTATTTAACGAAAAAATATTCTTAATAAAAGTTTATTATATCCGATTTCTCTCACTTTTTCATTTTGTTCTTAATGCAAATTTAACGATGAAAAATTTTTTTATGTATTAACTCGATATGGTGCTTTCTAAAAAGAACTGTTTAATTATTTTTTAAAAACTCTATTTATAAATTATTTTTTACTAAAACTTCTTAGAGTCAGTTTTTCAAATAATTTGTTATTTATATTTCGTTTTAAAGCTAGAAAAATCTTATTTTTAAGTATTAAGAAACTATTATTTTAATGTTAAGCAAGTATTCATTTGTAATTAACTCTCTAAAAAGCTATTAATAAAAACATTTATCAATTATTTAAAACTATTTACTGTAACTTAAAAATAAAATACTGTATATATAATATAAACAAGTAAAGATTTCTACAAAGCTACATCGAGGAGCTATTGAATTCGGTCAAAAACTATGTAATTACCTACACAAATGAATCTTTTGTCTTTGACCTTGATAAATGCGGTGCTGGAATCTATTTTATTCACCCAAATGATGAACTTGAATCCTATAAAATTCCCACGGGTAAAATTTCCTCAAACTTCATGTATTAGCTCATGGACTTAAAGGAGCTTTTGGAAAACTACCACATCAAGACATTCGAGTGGCGTTCTACTGTTCTCAGACTCTAGATCTGCACTCCAGTAGATCTTGAGGGGCAACTATCGACTGACCCAGGATATAATTGACCTTGTGAACAGAATAGTTGCAGCCAAAGAACCTGCTCTTTGCAATGCATACATATCCACTTTGATATCTTCGGCAACGAACACAGGCTGATAACCTTACCAAGGAGATCCGAAATTCCCCTCAAGTTTCCAATAGCCTTACCCTTGCTGATGCAATAGCCAGACGTATATTCACCTCCCATCCAGTTAAGAAGCATTTCATTCCAGATCTTAATTGCAGTCTTACGTACAGGATACTTTAACCCTTTCGAGACGAAGGACGCGAACGCCTGCGTACCGTCAAGGCCTGAGGTTTCCGCTGCGAGTGTCATTCACAGGCCGGAGGATTTTGTGTAGTTAAGCCTAAATCCATAAAAATACGAAATATAAACGCGTTGTTCAATATTTTTCTGTATAATATACGAACGGCATGTGCTTTATATATTTCGTATTAATATACTTTATTTACTTCAGCCACTTTCTGCTTAAGTACAAGTTTTTAAATATTTTATTGCCTACCTTGAAAAAAACCAGAAAAAAAAAGACAAATTTTGTCTATCAGATGTAATTATCCATTAAAAACTAGACAACAAACCCAAATCAAATGCTTTAGCTGAAATAAATCTTCTCATCTTCACTATAAGCATTAACCACATGTTTATTTCAAGAGCACTCGTAAAGCACTCAATTAGAAAACATTCCCTTCCCCTTATGTTAATAAAACAAAAACCACGTGTATGTGAGTAATATTTCTCTCATTTCGAGTAGAAGGTCAGATCTCCATGTATCTCAAATTTTATGGACATAGAATGCCATCTATTGCCAAAAAACTGAGCTTACAAAACGTTCCAAGTGCCTGGCTCACCCGTAAGTCATTCGGCTTCTGACGGTGTTTCGTGCTGGCTCATATTTGGGACGATCGTCTCGAAGGGGCTAGCTGTGAACTTACCTCTCACCCAGTTAAGAAGCACTTCATTCCAGACCTTAATTGCAATCGCGTGATTTCAACTACCATAGCTAGATTATATAAATACAAGATACTTTAAGGGGAAGAAAATATCCCCTGGTCGTCAAAGATATTACAATACTTGTGTTCACTGTCCTGACATTTTACTCTCGCTTAATCATGTTTTTAATTGTCTTTCTATATTGCTTAAACTCCACAACATCCCCACGCATTGCAAGAGCCATTTTGGACGCTTTCGACGCTATTTGATTTATCTGCACTACTTGGACAGGACAACGGAAGTTTGTTATGTGCTTTTTAACTGTACAAAAATACCGTTTTCTAAAAGAAATCTTAAATGTTACATAGTATTTCAAACATATTTTCTTTACTCAGCTTTGTTTATTTAATCACAGTTTATATAAAATAATTTCTAATGATACAAAGAAAACCATTAATTTCATGAATTACCAGATTTCATTACATTTCTAAAAAGTCATCTCTCTCTCTCTCTCTCTCTGAACTATAGCATACTAATGAACTAAACAGTTTCCAAAAAGTAACATTTTTCTAAACACAAAGCGACTGATTTTGACTTCATCTCTATTAAAATAAAGTGAGTTTGTCAAATGATCGCTAATGCCATTAAATAGATGCATCTTTTCCAAAGAATCCCAATTTGCGAAATTCCTTTACTTGAGTAATTCGTTACTATATTTATCCCCGGCTCGAGATCAATGAAAGCAGATGAGCACCATGGAATGTTCCGCTGAATATTTTAAATGTAATGTAATTGAAAGGTAATAAATGTCGTGGAATATTTCTGAAATATTTATTTGAAAGTGGATGACCTGCTGCGATGCTATTTTGATTTTGTAAGGTCATAATTATTTCGGATCTAATTGGAATTTCGAGATGGTTGGTTGGTTGGTTATGTGTTGGTTAAAAGTGATGGGATGTGTTCTGCGTAACTTAACATTTGTTTAATTTTATTAATAATAATTATAATCATTAGTTTTGTTTAAATTAAAAATTTTCCCGCGTTTTTTTTTCTTGTTAGAATAATGCAGTTATTTTCAACCTATGATTAGATTTTTTTTAATAATACTTCAGTTTAGAATTGTAATTTCATTTTCGGTTAAGAATCATAAAACCGTTTTTCATTTTCAGTTAAGAATCATAAATTCGTTTTTCATTTTCAGTTAAGAAACATAATTTTGTTTTTCACATTAGGATTAGCATAACAAATTAGTTTCTCACTTTAGAATAAATTTGTTATTCATTTTAGATTTATAAATTTTCCTTTTTCTCCTTAAAATTTATAATTCTAAGGGGGAAAATGAATTTATAATTCGTTTTCCAAATCAGAATTATAACTTCTTTTTCCAGTTACAAATTATAAAATCATTTGTAAGTTTGTTTTATAATAATAAAGTCGTTTCTAAAGCTTAGAATAACATTTCAGTTTCGTATCATAAATCTGTTTTTAAGTTTAAAATATTCGTAAATAAGTCAGTTTAGAGGATGATAAATTCGTTTTCAATTTTGAAGTAAAAATTCGTTTTTGTTTTAATATCAAAAAGGAAAGAAAAAATGGTTTTTTCTAGTTAAATATCTTATTTTTTTGTTTCATTTTAGAATAATGAATTTTTTTTCCAATTCAGAATTAGTTTTTTTTTAAGTTTTAAAACGACTAAGTCTATTTTTTAACCTCAGAATAATAAACTATTTTTTCAGTTCCAAAGAAATTGTTTTTTTCTTAAAATTAATACATTTTCAATTAAGAATATTTCCCTTTTTGTAACAGCAGGGTATTTTATATTTAAATAATAGTAATTTTTTCAGTTTTATAAAGAAAGCTCATTTTTTCGGGTTTAAAATTATAAATCACTGTAAATTAAAAATTCTTTGTATTAGAACTTGGTGTATATTTTTTAGCATAAAATAAGTTTTTCAGTTTAAAATATCAATCTTTTTTCAAAACAGAAGACATTTAATGGGACTTTTTAAAGTAATTAACTTTAAGTATTTTTAGTAAAGAAATGACTTTTTTAGTTTCAAAATTCTATGTAATTTAAATTCTAGTTAATTTATGTAAATCCACACAGTAATACGAAAAATAACAAGAAAAAGTTTAACTTGACGCTCGTTGATACAGATATATCATACTATGATTATATGTTAAGACTATTTTTAAAAATTGTTATAAGTTCCCTAACAATTCATTATATATTGGTTATTTTTAATTTAGTTTTATTTATAATGTAAAATACTTATAATTATTAAATAATTACTCAACATTTTATCTGAGAGAGTTCAGTAAATTGAAACTGGTTACCGGTTAATTTAAGAAACTAAATAATACTATGTTTGGTGGAAATACAGCATAACCAAAATAATCCAAAATTTAAGCAACATAGAGAAAATAAAAGTGTCTGATGCTAAGTATTGCTAACAATAAAACGGAATCTCCATACATTATTATAATGAATAATTATATAAAAATAGCAAAGCATTCCCCTATTTTCCAACATTAATATTTGTTTTGGAGCTAAAAACCATTATACTTTAAACGTATAATTACTCTTTCTAAAAATATATGTCACAGTTTCAAAAAAATAACATCGTAATGACCAGTGGTCATCAAACGGTGACTGTATACTTGACAGATTTCTACCAAAAAAGGTAACATGTGATATTTCGTTGATAAATAAAAAAGCACTCACAAAAAGTGTACCGTTCCTAAATCAAATTTCCTTCTTACAGACCGAAAGCAGTATATTTTGATTTACACCGTCCCAGACCAGGAATTAATTTATCAACGGCTTGTTACCCGGTTCGAGAGTGGAATACAAATAATGTTCCTGGGCGAATTAAAATGCAGTGCATTGGATTCTCGTTGCTAATGAAACTGACCTTTTGCCGCAGTCCAAAAACTCCGAGCACCATTAATAACTCAAAATTCCGTTAAATTAATGCGACAGTCGTGACCGGCGGAAAATAATGTTCCATTATTTTTGTCGAGTGCGGAGAAATTAATTTCATTTGATGGAGTGTTTATTGCTTAGTTTTCTGGGAGCTTTTTCTCTTTGGGAATTGTTCTCCGATGAAAGATTGGTCCAGGGGTGTTTAAGTAATCAAAATGTATCTCGTTTTAAAATAATGGGATGTTTTACTCTGTGAGATATTGCTGTTGATTTTAAAATGGTAAAAATTCGTAAGAGTTTAATGGTATCAAGGAATATAATGTTAAAGAAATCTTTTTAGAGATTACCTAGAAGTGTTATTGTAGTAAACCATCCTTAAAGATCTTTTTTTTCTGTGAGGTTTCTTTCACATCGCGACAAGATGACCTACTAACGCTCTGGTGGCTTATGTGAGGACAGGATGACATCACCCGTACATACATGTTTAGATTAAAATCAGGACTTGATCTAACGGAAGTTAGAATTCCAGAGACCTCAAACCTGCCACATAAGATCTTTTTTGACTGCAGGTGTTGTTCCCGTTCCCAACCGATGCACCCCACAAAACCAATCGCTGAAGTTTCCATATTATATCGCACCATATTATACCTATAACCATATTATATCGCATGAAATTTAGTGAGAAATGACAAATTAGAGTTCTGAATTGTGGTGTTTCTGTCAAGGCGGGAGTTTGAATTTTGGAACCACTTAAGACCCGCCTTGTAGAGAGATTAATGAATGTTAAATCTATTGTAGCTGAAAGTTTGTGTTGCAGTGATATTCATGTTTACAGGGTGTGATGCCTTCTCTAGTGCCGTCCTTGTCACTTGAACAAAAGGTCAAAATTATGAAGCTCGTTGACAATAGCTCTCGTATTCCTTCGTAATGAGGTCGTCATTAACAATCATGCTTTTTTAACATTTGATGGAAAGTGGCCTTTATTTAAATGTAATTAAAAAGTAACTAATATATCAATAACAAATTTTATATGTAATAAAAATATAGCAAAAAAGTTTTTTCCTGAAGAAAAAAAACTTTAATCACTTTGAAATCATAAAATTGATGTACCATATGTACATGTTATATGCATTATGAATATGATATACATGTATTCGATACGTAAAGAAATTTTCATATATCACACCATGTGATTATCATTTAAATTCGTACTAAACGTATTACTGCTCCCCACAATATTCCCAAAGAAAAATACTTCTATTATGTAAAACATAACTTTTTTTAAAATGCTTGATTCACGGACAAGTCTTCATTTATGCCCATATCAAATCGAATATTTTCCAAAATGGAAACTACTTTTTTAAGCTCAAAACTAAACAGATCCCACTCAAAATTCAAACTCCTTTCCGCGAAAAAAAATATTGGAATACCCATCCTTTCTGTATTTATAAATCGAATGATCTTTTTTGGCATTGAATGCGATCGAAAAGCAGAATCTCCGAAAAGCTTCGCAAGCGCATAGAAATAAAAGAGAATTCGATCTAATACTTCGATCGAACTTCTTTTTTTCCAAGTGAAAAGCTGTGGAATAAATTTTGACGATTGATACAGAATTTGCTCAGAACGCATTTGACTCTTTTTCCCTTTTTCTACTTCGTAAGTTTATTTGCTACGCGCAATGTTTTTAAATGTATATTAGAACACTTTATTTTTTCTGAAAGGAAAGTGTTTTTCAATGTATTGGTATAAGTTTTAAGGTGTTTTGATGATAAGGAAAGTTTTTGGTGAACTAACTTAAAAATGATTTAAAAATGAATGAATGAACTTCAAACAAGTTGTACCAAATGGTATTTGATACAACTGACTTAAAAGGTGATTATAATGCCGCAATTTTAAAGTTCCACTTTCAAAATGCTGCAAAAAAAACCCACTCTGAATATACTTGAAGAAGGGAAAACGGTAAGTCATAACAAAAAGAGTTCCAAAATTTCTTAATAGATGGCGCTCCCGCGTACATTGCAAAGCAGGTAATGCAGTTACTCAATAGACACTTCGGAAATGATAGAATGATCAATCGTCATTTTCCAAGAGCTTGGCCTTCAAGATCACCGCATTTCAATCCTAATGACTTCTTATCATGGGATTATCTTAAAAATGTTGTGTTCAGTGGCGCGATTGCAAATTTAGATGAACACACGGATTACATTGCACATTCACAAGGTGATCCCCTGAGAAGCTCCGCTTTGTTATTTGTCGGTTCCAATATGTGGCGTTAAATGGTGCGCAATATATTGAACGTGTGTTGCGCAAGTCTAGTGATAGTTAACAGGCGTTTTCATAGTTTCTTTTGCTGCGGGTTTTGGACCTAGGACAATGAAAACCCATTTTTTACCATTCAATGGGGGTACGACCTTATCGTTGTGGATGGCCTTTTCACTAACAGTGCCACAACTTTCAAATGACTAGGAAGTAACTTTTTCCACTAAAAAAACCGAAACATTCACGTACATTGAACAATGCAGTTGGTTTAATGTGTAACTCCTGCTAAATCCGTCACAATTTGATTCAAAATGTCACTTGTAACCAAATTTGCTTTCGTTATGCCGCTTGCAGCGCTATCTATTGATACATTTTGGAACTATTTCCTTATGTCATACCGTTTTCCCTTTCAAGAATATTCAGTTAACATTTGAAGTCATTTTGACCAATAGTTCTTTTTATAGAATTTTTGAAGTGGGATTTTAATTATAATCGCTCTCTGTGTCTCCCACAATACTTTCACTGAAAAATATTTGAGAAAAATTATTTTGATTCGAACATATAAGATTTATTTCATTGCAGTGATATACACTGGTCTTTTTTTCTGTCATAATTCGTCGAAATGGATATTGAATTCTGGAGATTCCAATGCTTGTACTGGTCAGTAGCAGGAAGTTAGTAGGATGAATTACCATCTCTTATATATCTCTAGTCACTTAACCGAATGGTCAGTTACCAATATAGACCCGTTAGTCCTACTGAAGACCCGCTGTGTAGAGGAGCTGATGCATGCTAAATCTGTCTAGGCTCAAGGTCCTCATGTTTATGTTGTGTAGTAGTTCGGAGAGGGGTGTGCCAACTCTGGTGTCGTCCTCGCCACTTGGTCGTGGTTCAAAAACACGAAACCTGTCGCCAATGGGCCCGAGATAGTTTCTAGGTTAACTTATTGAAATTAATCAATTATTTTCAAAAATGAAACTTGTTTACATTCTATGAAATATAAAGTAATACGTTTTCCCAAATAAATATATTTATTATAATATGGAATTGCTTTCCTTAATGTTTCTTAACATTTACGTAAAATCAGAATCAAAGATCAAAAAGAAAAACAAATCTAGTTATGAAAAAAATGAGTATCTTTTACACAAAAATTTCTATTTTACAAATATTATCTCCATTGATCCTGATATAAGCAGAAAAAGGAATATTTTGGATTTTGAATATACGAGCAAAACCTAAGAAAGAGAAGACACGGCTTCTCATTTAATATCAAAAATTCATCTTCAGGAAAATATCAGATGTTTTTCTCAGAATTTAGAACTGCAGCCACTTTTTTTTCTTTTTTGAAGATTGAAATAAGTATCCCCCAAACGCTTAGCAAGTGCACAAGAAATAAAACGAACATTAAATTCAACGGCTTCATTCGACTTTAAGTAGAAAAGCTAGAATAAATTCTGACAATTGATACAGAAGTTGTTTGGAATTTTGTTGTTTTTTTATCTTTTTATTTTCTCTCATCAGTTTATTTTCCTAGAATTTTATATTCGAATGATAATTTTTTCCACTATTTCCTGAAAATGTTGAACAAATATTTTGCAATTTGTGATAAAAGTTTTTCTGATTAAATTATTTTTTATAAGTATATATTATTTTTATATATTTTCAATGATTGATTTCAAAATGAATTTATTTTACATTGGTTTTTATTTATGATTGTTGTGGAAAAAGTGTTTTATTTCTACAAAAGGTTTACCATCATTTCTTTTACCATTTCATGATCAAGGAAAACATTATTCCCCATTTTAAAATTAGTGATATTCGTATATAATTACAACATTATCTGCCTCTTTTATAGAATGTCAAAATAGAAGGTATGCTGAGCGCAATTTCGTAAATGCGAACATTTTGGGGGAGGGAATCTGTCGAATCAATTGGCGCCAATGATAAAATATTCGCTGGCTGTTTTCTTTTTACCTTTTTGAATTTATTGTGTCGTGTAACAATACATTACTGCGTTTTCTCACGTATTTTATGTTATTCAGTAAGTATAATAGTTTGTGTTCTAGTAAAGTACAGTGAAAGTCGTTTAACACAAAGCGGAAGGGACCGAAATATTTTTTCGTGTTAAGGGATATTGTAAAAAAAGAATCATGTATTCAACAAAATTAAGTGTATTAGAGTACATTTTATTTACATAAATATGTATATATGCATGTATTTAATAAAAATCTATGAAAAAAACTTTCACATTGGCTTAATGAAGTTTAATACAAAATTTTCAAGTTTTTTTTAAAAAACAGAACATTTATTGAGTTTTTGGAAAATAACCTGATATTTTCCTTTACGTTGTCTCTTTTTGAATCAAATTATCAACCAATTGTTCGATGTCATCCATTTTGTTATTCATTTCACCATTGGAATGTGCGTCTAAATAACTGCGCATACTTTTCATGGCATTCCTCATTTCGGATGACGCGGGAACAGAAGTTGCATTATTCATGTCATGTTCTTCATCGGAATCTGCACCAATGATATTTTTTGGGCTATGAACAAACCCTAAAATGTCTTTGTCTGCCATAATTGGGGCTGTACAGACATTATCATCATTTTACTGCAACCAATTCTTCCGATGATACATTATAGGAAAGTCCAATAATACAGAAATTTTCTCAAGCGTTTCATTAAGTGTCAGTTCGGTTTCAATATCATTCTTCTCCATCGTTTCGTGTTTAAAGAAAAAAATGCATAAAAATACATAGTAGTTTGGCGGGACCGTTGCATTATTTCACATTAACAGATATTTCGCCTAAAAGGTTTTCGCGTTAAACGTATTTCAGTGGGAGTTAAAACGAATGAAAAACTGAATGACTGATAAAATTACACATAGATTCAAATTGAATCGACACACTGCTACAATATATATATATATATACAGTCTCGTCTCGTTTTATGCGGTAGATATGTTCTACCGAAAAACGCATATAAAAAATCGCATTAAAAAGACATTACTTGAATGGAAAAAGTAGGGATACGTTCCTTAGTTTTCTAAAATCGCATAAAACCAAAACAACTAGTTAAAATTAACTTAAAACCGCATAAAAAAATTGCAGAAATGAAAAGAAATAAGCTGCATGATAAATTACTTCGAATGTCTGAAAGAAATTCATACAAAAGCTAAAAAAAAATTGTATTCAAACCTTAATTCATTTTATTTTATGGAAAAGTAATACACATAGTTTTACATTTTTAATCATTATCGCTATCTGATAATGGTTTGCACCGTTTGCGAAGTGGTTCCAAATCACCTTCATCATCAGAAGAGACTGTCTCTGCAATAGATATTTGCGGTAAAGGCCACGGATTTTCACAAACTTCATTCTCGTTCTGTGTAGTTCTTCCTTTTCTGACAATGTAATCAGTAATTAAACTTTGCGATCAGGATTCTTAATTTTGTACCAGAAATGACCGATTTTTTTGTCGCAGCTTCATTCTTTTTAATTGCTCTGACAGTATCGAAATAATGATATCGTATCGCGGTATACTACTGAAATACTACTGAAATAACGAATGCGAATCTAAGACTGTCGCAGCCGAGCCGCAGACGTAAGCACCAAAAAGATACGGAAATTCTCGGAATACTACGATCTACGTCTCAGTATAAAAAATAATAATAACAAAAATCTAGAAATGTTTGTAATACAAACCGCAAATGTTTGAAATACAAACCGCACAACTTCAAAATCGCATAAAAACAATCCGCATAAAAAGAGACCCGACTGTATATATATATACAGTAGCGCACACAGGAATTTTTCAAGGGGGGGGGGTCCGGGGTCGAAAATTCACCATTCTTGTATCATGCTCCTTTTGATTTTGTCGATTTTCGGGAACAAAACACAGTAAAAAACTAATTATAGAATAAATAATCAGCATTAATTAATAAAATTATTCATTAATAACAAATATTTAATTAAATTTTACGTACTATATACTTAGAATTATAATCAATCGGGAAAAAAACCGAGGGCTTTGGGAAGGGTCCGGACCCTCAGGATCTTCCCCTTGTGTGTGCCACTGTATATATATATATATATATATATATATATATATATATATATATATATATATATATATATATATATATATTTGTTCTGATTTTTGTTTATCTTACGTCTAAACAAATCAAAATAAGCAGTAACATACTAATATTACTCTCTTAGAAAATTTATCATCCTGTAAGTCTTAATCACTAAATTTTGAATTTTATTTTGTAAGTAATTGCTAAATAAATAGTTAATTTTTATTCTTCTTTAGTACGAATAATAAAGTGTTAATGAGGACTGTAGGCATGTTTAATAAATATAACAACAACAAAAAACATTGTAATCGTAGAAAAATTGCACGTCAATGCATTATATTAATGGTAATGATTAACCCTTTTAATGTCTGTTATCAATACTGATTTTTGTTTTAAAACTAACAATAAATTATATTCATTATACAATATAATATATGGTATAACCTTCATATTAGAATTATAAATATCGCCTACATAAGAAATTTGTAATGTATAGTTACTCTTGCATTGCCAAAAAAAGAAAACTTCTTACTTATATTAAGATTATTATCCCGTAACAGAATATTATACATTAAAAAGGACAAAAATAAATAAATAAAAATCTTTTTTTAGTTTTTCTCTGTATCGTATAATTTCGTTACAATATTATTTCATATAAGATAAAATTCTATATAATACATACGAAACATATAATATAATGTAATGTATATAATATAAATGAAATCTATATAACATACAATACAATCAGTGGTGCACACAAGGGGGGTCGGACCCCCAAAAGCCCTTGATTTTTTCCGATTGATTATAATTCCAAGTATACAGTACGTAAAATTTAATTAATTACTTGTTATTAATGATTAATTTTATTAATTAATGGTAATTATTTATTCAAAAATTAGTTTTTTACAGTGTTTTGTTCCCCAAAATCGACAAAATCAAAAGGAGTATGATACAAGAATGGTGAACTCTCGACCCCTGACCCCCTTGAAAAATTTCTGTGCGCGCCACTGTATACAATATATAATAAATAGAGAGAGACTATCACACACATAAATGAAGTAAGAAGTGGTTAGTGTGTGGCTCTTAGAGCTTTTTTTCCTTGCTCGAATAATGAGACGGGTTGTTACTAAAGTAATTTAATTCTGTTATAAAGAAACATATTTGCTACATTGATTTTATACAACGTATTTACGAACGGAAAAGTTATAGACCAATGATCGCCTACCGGTGGTTGGTGATAAATGTTTGACGGTCCGCAGAAAAATTTGGACATTATTTATACTTTTTTGAAGATTTAGTTTAAATAAATTATAGTTAAAAAAAACTAAAAAACACGTTTCTATATTAATTGAACTGAAAAGTAAAAAAATAATTCCTAATATAATAATAAAATAATTTACGAGAAGATGAATATCATTGTGGTAAAAACATTGGGTGATTAGTACTACATTTCGGATTAGAACTACTAAGAACTTAAAACCATTGATATCGAGCACCCCACGCTTTTACCACATTGAGAATAATTTTCTCGTTTATTATTTTATTCTTATATTAAGAATTATTTTTTGCTTTTCAGTTCAATTAATATAAAAACGTGTTTTTTAGTCTTTTTAAACTGTAATTTATTTTTCATTTTTTAGTTCCATCTACAATAAAAGCATTTTTTTAGTTGTTTAGACTATCGTTTATTTTGCTTGCTGTATTTGTATTAACCATGAGCGATTTTGCTTTAGAGTTGTAAATATTTTAGTTACCCAATCTGGGAATGGGAAATTGTTAATCCTGATGATCCTGATCAGGACAACGGGAAAAAATATTAAATTATTGTATTGTCATCGGTCCTTGACAAGTGTGCAAAATTTCGAATTAATCTGACTTTTAAAGTGCGTAAAAATGGAATTCAAAAATTCCGTTTATACAAGTGGAGCTAATAAAAGCGTGTGGAAAATGACGAGTAACAAAACGAATAATGAAATAGAGGTTAGATTTTTTTTTGATTTTAGCTATTATTTTTAGCAAAATTCCTTTTGAGCTTAGCGACTTTTTAGATATTTCTGAGGATGTATCTAGTGACATTTGAAAGTGAGATTTTATAGTCATAGTAAACTGGCTGCGAAGTTCCTCAGTTTGTTGATATTGCTGCACGCTGTCGGTTTGCTCTTGCTTTTCTTGAAGTCCCTTTTCAGTGATATGGAAATGTAAATAGTCTTAAAAATAAGTGATAATGTGGTGGTTTGCTCTGAAGTTGTCAATCATATTCAGGGACGTCTTAAGACTTCTTGAGGCCCTGGGCCCCTGCACAAATGTAGGCCCCAACTATGACGCTTAAACGTAGGCAGTACATAGTATACGTTGTCGTATATATTTGTACAAACACTAACCCTAAACAAATAAATCAGTCGGACCTCTATATAACTAAGTCGCTAAATCCCGAAAAAAAGTTCGTTATATGAAAAATTCGTTAGATAGAGGTTATCTTTCAATTTTCTTTAAAAACCACATAAAACAAATTTTAAATTCATAAACACTATATAATAAAAAAAAGTAATTATTCACACCTTTTTTTAAATTAATATATATTTATTTTATATATTTTACTTATCTAAAAAAAAAAAAAAAGAGGGAAAACTGCAAGGAAAGTTTCTTGACGCTTTTATCCACTTCCTGAAGAAATAAATTTTTTTCTTCGATGCTCAAACACTTACGTTTTGACATTTTCGAGCTTCTAGAAACAAAGTGACCAGCACGACAGATCAACACTACAAATGAATGGAGACTAGTTCAAAGACACGGGGACACACACACGAGACGACTTCACTAAGGGTGGAAGGGGATATCGAAGATACTTCCAGTCAACTGGATAACAGGGGTTATAGGTTGCATTTCTTGGTTGAAACACGCAGAATTCTTTTGCTCTCGGCGAAATAGGAACCTAATAAAACCAATTCAAGATTTATGACCACATTAAAATGTGTTAAAAGACAAAACAATTTGAAATGTCCAGATATACTTCAAAAATAAGTAGGAAAAAAATTGAATTCACAAGAGAAAAAGTTTGGTGTTTAAAAAATGCATTTCGCTATTGGGAGGTTATTTTACGAAGAAAATCGTGAAATGTTCTTGGTTCCAGGAAAAAGTTCGTTATATAGAAAAATTCGCAACATAGAGGTTCGTAATATGGAGGTTCGACTGTATATGTTCTAAAATCGCACAAATAGGCTTGACCAGCTGCCGCTTTTTGACCGAATGAGTAATGATAGTGAATGGTAGTAGGCCAAGGTCTGTACATAGACAACGGTCATCATTGACATATTGTCCAAAATTCCCAGTTTTTTGAAGAATACAACCGTAAATAAAATTTGACCGTTGAAATTATTTGATTTTTTTTTATTAAAGCTGAGTCGAGAACGAGACGATGTCCCCATTACCACGAAGGCCCTGAGCCCAGTTCTCCCATGCCTTACGACATCCCTGATCATATTAATGGGCCGCCAAATATAAAATTTCACATTAACAGGTCCATGAAGCTCTGAAGTCTAGCGGCCATTCCTATAGACCAGGGGTGTCCAACCCAAATGACCTTGCGGGTTGGGTCACTTCGGAAAAACATTACAATCTCGCAGGCTGCAGATTAAAATATGTACCTTTTATATCAGATTTATTAGAGTGAAAATTTAAAAAAGAATGAATTATTATTATTGTTTTCATTATTTTTCATGTATACAGACATGGATAGTATAATAATGTTTATATAATACAATAATCAAATAATGTTTAAAATATTTACAGTTGCCATTTTCTTGAAAATTACGGTGTTCCTATTGAGTTGATCTTTCGTTACTTATTGTTGAAATTTGATAGTGCTGTCATTCGCAAACGATTAAGTATACATTGTCCTTTATCTTAACCGTCCGGAATATTTTTTTAAACTTTAAAAAACATCTCTGACTGCCTCTTGCTTTTGGGGCACTCCAAACAGAAAAGGAGAAGGAGAAACGAAAGTCGCACACACAGAGAATCATGTACCATCCATAGTAAAGGATATGCATAATGCATTCGAAATTTATTAAAAAAGTAATTCACTATAGTAAAACCAAATGTAACTGTTTGATAAAATATAAATCTATTTTAATCTAAAGGACGTTTCTACTATCAAAAAGGATTTATTTTTTAAAACAAGAACAGGTAACAGGCAAATACATTATATATATATATATATATATATATATATATATATATATATATATATAAATTTCCCTACAAATAAATTTCAAAGTGAAAAACTTTAAAAATCTGATATTTAAAAAGTTTTTAGAAAGAGTCGGCGGGCCGCGTGTTGGACACCCCTGCTATAGTCCACATCCACAGGTTTGAAACCTAGTGCCACTGAAGATCCAGGGGCAGAGGAGCTGGTGTACATTAAGTTGAAATTCCTCACGTGAGCATGATGGGAAACTTTAAAGATTGGGGTGCCAGCTTAGGTAGTGGCCGTGGTAGCCGAGTGGTATAGGCATCAGATCGTGGCTCGCCTTGTCATGAGTTCGAGCCCAGTACCATTAAAGACCCGCCGTGTAGGGCAGCGATGTACGTTAAATCTGCCGAGAGCTAAAACGTCCTCCCGTTGGTGTGGTAGTTAGGAGAGGGGGTGCCAGCTCAGGTGTCGTCCACGTCACTTGACCATGGTTCAAAATTACGTGGTCCGTCGCCAAAAGCCCTCGTGTAGCTGAACAGTGCGACGTTAATATTCAATCAATCAATCAAACAGCTTGGGTATCGTCCTCGTCATTTGACCTTTTTTTGCAAGATACGTCTTAAAAAGTCTTCGTGTTGCTTCTAACATGAAATTAACTATAAAACCATTTTTGTTCTGTAGTGAGTGCAGTGAAAAAAATCCCTTTCAGGTGTAAAGTATGTTTTTTGTGTACATCCGTGTGTTTGATAATGCATATCATTTTATTTTCCTAAATATTTTGAAATGCTTCCAGTGAGTGAAAAAAATTCTTATTCGTCCTTTTATACTTAAAATGTGAATTATTTCTGAAAATTTTCACTCCACATAAAATACCCTCATGTATGTACACTTACAAATAAATCCTCTTTTTGAAAACAGGAAATAATTACATTGAAAGTTTCGAATCTTGAACGTGGAAAATAAACGAATTATCATAAAAAAGCAAGCTTCCTTTTTAGAAAATTTTTCTTGTGCCATTCTTTCAGTATGCAGAGAAATCGAATAATTTTTTTAATAAAAAAATATCAGTAAGCTTTTTGAATGCATAATAAATAAAAGAGAATTTCATTGGATGGTTTTATCCTACTTTCTATTTAAAAAACCACGGTATGGTTTCTAACAATTGATACAGAATTCGTTCTGAATTTTATTCGCTTCTTTTACCTCTCTTCCACAAAGTGAGTTTTATTTTCTTAAAATAAGGAATAAAATAATAGTGTTTTAACCAGCTGTTTTGTAATGGTCTAAAGTGCGTATGTCTAAAAGTCAATTGACTCAAATTTAACATATTTGACTTATTTTTTATGTAGTGATGTATTTTTATATAATTATGGTAAATATATATTTAAATGTATATTTTTTGCCCTTGTGTGTTCTAACGTTTATGAAATTTTGACGATGAAATGAAATTTGATGTTTTTTTATAAGTGCAAGGTTAAAAGGTTTTCAACTAATGAGACATGTCTTCAATTCTGATAATTTAAAGCTTTTTTCCCGTTTTAATGTTAAATAATTGCTGTACAGAAAGATTTTTTTTCTTTTTTTCCCGTACTCACATTTTACTTGAGATTATAAATTTGTGATTTGGAATAAATAGTAAATACTAAATTTTAGTGTCAGAAGAAAACATTCAAAGGAGTTTTATCAGAAATATTATGAGACCATGGTAGCCTAGTGGTTATGCTCGCGGACTCATGGCTGGCATATCATGGGTTCAAGCCCTCGTGCCATTGAAGACCCACCGTGTTGAAGGGTTGATGCCAGTTCATTCTGGCATGAGTCGAAGTCCTCCCGTGACGTGGTGTGGTAATTTGGAGAGGATGATGGAAAATAAGGAAATAAAATGATCCTTCAGAGAAAAGTCCTATACATGGGATATGTCAAAGGAGTCCACAGTTCTCAGTTCACTCTCGGTAATTCAACACCGAGTTTGGGTGAGCTCGCTGGTTCTATATCCGCCGTGCGGTTGCTCACATTCGAAATCTCCTCGGTTCGAAATCCACCTTGATTCGCGGACTCCCAGGAATCGCTGACTCGCAAGTCTATCGCTAAGAGAGGCCTCTATCGGATTCTCTCTAGTCAAAATTTGATCCTCGTACTCCCTCTCTTTCTCTTTTTAAACATCTCGTTTCTCACGGTCACTCACCGCTTACTCCTCTTTGTTCTCTTGTCCGTCGGCCGCTTATGGCGGGAGTCTGTGTGGGCGCACATTGTGAGTTCAATCTTCTCAGATGCGCTGTTGTTACAGATTTGTGAGAAAACGAAAGCACATTGTTCTGGTGTCTCTTTTAACTTTCGGACTGGCATTAAAAAAAGGGTCAGAATTTCTGACCACCCATTTGCGAAACCTTTTCCCAGCAATTTGGAAAACGAATGGAATTTTCCCACGTCTGTCGGCGTCCCCTCTTAGCAATTAGGGGAAAGAAACCGGCTGCATCACAGTGTGAACTTAACACGGAGCACATTTTCAGACCAAAAAAATGCCTCAATTTTTTTTAATGTGTGACACTGTAACTCATGCATTTGTTTGCAGTACAGTGTTTTTAAAATTTCAAAATATTTCATAAATAATCAGTTTTTCCTTTTAACATGTGAAGGGATAGCTCATTTAACATTTCGGTATAGGGAAAAAATGCAAAACATATTTTATAAAAGAAAAAAGTGTGTCAACTCGATTAAAAACGAGTAATATGATAACATAAATGATTCTCTCTACAGGATAGTGAAGCCAATATATAATACTAGCCGTTACCCACCCGCTTCACTGGGTATTTCACGGTGTTGTATATATGTATACTGTTTACATATATATTAATTATTGATATCTAGCATTAAGAATTCGATTGTATTGAAAAATATATTTATAGCTGTTACACCCTCGCCCCTTGATATAAAAAAACATAAATTATAATATCTAATTTCTATTTATATCTAAAGGAGAAAGATTTTTTTCGCTCACTTAACCTAATAATCTATTGGATTTCCACCAAAGCAACTTTCAGTGGATCACTACTCAATAAAATAAACATGCGTGCTAAATTTCAAGTCTAAATCTAACAGAGCAAAAACGGAATTTTTATCATCAATACCTCGTTGAGAGCACTCTCAGCGGATTCCAATTCAACAAAAGAAGCATGCAAACCAAATTTTATTATTGTAGTCTTAGCAGTTCGAAAACGGGAATTTTGTCTATCAATACGCTCCAATAACTCTCCCCGCTTCCCCTGGAGTTGATTTCCGTAAAATCCATTCTTAGTGGAACTCTATTCAACTAAAGAAGAGTGCTCAACAAATTTCAAGTAAGTGAGTTAAATTCAAAAACAGGAATTTTTCTATAACACGCCTTAATTCCTCACAACCCCACTCCTTAGGGGGTCCGTTTTCACAAAAATCTTTGTAAAAGGAACTTTATTCCATGAACGGAACATACCTTCTAATTTTCAAGCAGGTGTTTCTATTAGTTGAAAAGCGGAAATATTTATCTATTATACGCCACTTAATCCCCCTCAGTGACCCTTGGGGGTCAATTTTCCCCAAAACTATTTTGTAGCGGATCTCTATACCATGAAAGGAATTCGCTTACCAAATTTTAAGACTGTACGTCTAATAGTTTAAAAATGGAAATATTTATCTATAACGCCCCTTAAGCCCCCGTAACGCCACTTAGGAAACGATTTTCATAAAACCCATCTTATTGCGGATCTCTACTCAATGAATGGAATCAGCTTACTAAATTTCGAGATTTTACGTCTAACACTTTAAAAAAGCAGTTAATTGCCTATAACACCACTTAACTCTCTACAACGCCACTTGGGAGTCAATTTTCACAAAACCCATTCTGTAGGGGTTCTGTACTCTATGAAAGGAAACCGCTTACCAAATTTCAAGACTGTACGTCTAATAGGTTAAAAATGGAAATAATTATGTATAACGCCCCTTAAGCGCCCTCAACGTTCCTGGGAGGTCGATTTTCGTAAAAATCATTATGCAGGGAATCTCTACTTTATGGAAGAAATCTGTGTACCAAGTTTTTTTTTTCACGACTGTACATCTAATAGTTTAGTAAAGGAAATAATTATCTATAACGCCCCTTAAACCCCCGTAACGCCCCTTGGGGCTCGAACTTTGCAAAATCCGTTCTTAGCTGACGTCTACTCCATGACGGGAATCTACGTACCAAATTTCAAGGCTGTAATTTTAATAGTTCCGGAGATATCGTGATTAGTCGGTCAGTCAGTGAGTCGCTTTTCGCCTTTACATATGTATATAGATTAATGTTTGAATACTTTTATTGTGTGTGTGTGTGTGTGTGGTATAGGAGAAAAATTGCGAAACGCATTTTATAAAAGAAGTGTGTCAACTCGGTTAAAAACGACTAATATGATAAAATAAATGATTCTCTCTACAGGATAGTGAAGCCAAAATATATATAATATTAATGTTTGAATAATTTTATATCTGAAAAAGTATTCCGAATTTGGGTCCTATTCTTTAACATTAGCCGACAACACAGCCTTAATATAACACTCCCTGGATTATGATAGTTAAAAAAGTACAATGGTGTAAAAAATCATGTTATTCAAGAAGATTATTCTACCCATAGGGTTTATTGTCCTTGATAAATATGGTTGACATGTTTCCTAAATGAAAAAGCGATCTTTCTTAACTTTCGGCTTTTTTCGTACCTCCTTTTATTTTCATTTCTTTGTTACATTTATAGTTAAGTCTGGATTAATGATAAATTTTTTCGTAAATGACTGATGTGCTCTGGTTTTCCAAAATGGCCTTCACACCGATAAAAACAACCTTTATTAAAATCTTCTACTCTTTTTTTTTTGGCATGGTTGCCAATTCGGGACCCGCTAATCGAGTGCTTCGAATTCTGGTGCTACTGAAAATCCTCCTTGATACATGTTATGATGTCAAATCGTCTCGTTGCTTGATCTTGGTTCAAAATTACGAGGTTCGCCGCCAATAATCCTGGTGTTGCTTTAGTGTGATGCAAATTAAAATCAGAATATACTTTTTTGGAGTGTGAGATTTGCTCAGCTTTTTATTGAAATAAGTCGTATTTTTTTTCAATTCCTAATATTAGCTCACACTCTCTGTATATTTATTTATCTGGGTGGAATTTTCAATCGTTAATAAAATACATTTTAAAGCGCTGTGTTGAACTGAAAATTTATATACATGATTATTTTGGATGACAATACAATAATTTAATTATAATTAATAAAAATTAATTGATTAAAACTAACTATTTAAAGAATTACAAATACAGCCACGTTGACATCATTTTTGATGACTTGTGTCAAAACTTGAAAAGGTCTTTTTCTCACGTTTTAAAGCGTTAAGTTGAACTGAAATTTTATAGACACGATTGTTTTGGATGAAAATACGATACTTTAATGATAATTAATAAAAATTAATTACCACCTAATGTTGTGATTCTGCCGTATGTATATACATATTTATATTATTTCTAAGTAATAAAAAGTAGCTAAAATAAATTTTTCTTTGTTGGTATAAATAGGAATTGACTTAAACCAAAAAAAAAAAAAAAAAATTTTTTTACTTGTTTTGTCTTAGAGCACAAATACTTTCATTTCATTTTCAATTTTTAAAACACATTTGCATAATACTTGCTGAAACTTTGCATAAATATTATTTTATTTTACTCTGTGTAATATACTCCTTTAATAAAACGTATTTTAAAAGAAATAGTTGTATAAGATATGATCGTTTATCCTTATATTAGATATCTATAAATCAGTTTACTTGTTTTATAACAATTAACTCCCGTTGTATAAATTGAGAATTTTCATACCTAATAACGAAAAGATTTCATATTAATGTTCACGAATATATATACAGGAACAAGATTTCCTGATCTTCAGTGAGTACCTAAAATCTTTCATTAAAAAAAATCTTCTTTTCGGCTTTGAAAAATAAAAGAGAAACTTTCTAAAAAGTTTCATTTCGGAAAATGTCTTCATCTCTGTACATAAAACCCCCGACTTTCCACAAAGGCGGAAAAGTGCATTTAAAGTTTTGAATCTTAAGACCAGAAAATAAACGGATCCACTCAAAATTCAAACTTCTTTGGGAGAGGAAAAATATTGGAATGCCCATCCTTTCAGTATTTAGAAATCGAATCACATTTTTTGAAGTGAATGTGGCCGGAAGGAAAAAAAAGGGGGAAAGAAATTCCGGGAAGTTTCGCAAGCAGACAAAAATAAAATAGAATTCGATTTAATGGTTCGATCTGACTTTCTTGTAAAAAGCCATGGAATAAATTCTGACGATTGATACAGAATTTGTTCGGAATTTATTCCGATCTTTTTTTATTTCCTTCCCCTCTTTCGTGAGTTTATTTTCTCTTAGAATATGGATCTGAATTGTGCTTTTATTTTACTCTCGGCCATTTCTCGGTTGGTCTTGAATAAATGTTTATGTGTGGGTCTATTGATTGAGAACCGTCGATGAAGCAACTTATGCATTATTCGTTTGAAGTAGCTCAAGATTTTTATAAGCCTTGTATGCTTGATCTTTGGCAAAAGGAAAATCTGTAGTATATCCGGGTAAATAATTCTTGTAATAGTCTTTTTAGCGCAGAAAAATAGGCCTAAAACGTTCCAGGAACTCACTGCGCAAAGCACGTTTACTTTGGGACTATCCCTTTCATGTTCTAGAATGACATGAGGATTTTTCAATCCCCAAATGACACCCAACGCCCTCTAGGATTAAAGTTAAGATATATTCCTACTAATCTGACTTGAAACGGGTGAGCTTCATTTAATATTTTGAGAGTTCTTAACTTCTGAAATTGCCCAACTTATTTGTAAATACTATTATGTATGCATATTTAAAAAAATAAATTAAATTAAACTAACAATGATATGTCTAAATGGTTTTATACATTTTATAAGAAAATATTAATATCTTTTAAACAATAAGTAAATAAACTTGCAGAAAAAGTACAAGATAAGACGACAAGAAAAAAAAAGATGCCACAGTGATATAATAGCAAACTTTTAGGCTTATGGGTACGATTGTAGGATTTAACAATATAGTTTCGTGGCTCCATTTTTTGCTCTTCACTTCTCTTTGGTGGCTGAAATAAAATGGGAGCGAAAAATTATTTTAAAAATATTTAATTCTAAAATTACTTTTTAAATCTAAATCTCCTATGATCTTATAGTTTCAAGAGAAGTTATTTTGAAGAATTTATGTAAAAATTGAAATTAATATTTAACACAGAATGGCCAAAAGTCGTTTTGCTGTTTAAAATAATAAAATAAATTATGAAAATTAATATTTTTTCAACGGTAAGGTTTGTTTTCAGATTCTGCTAAGTCAAAGCTTGGAATTAAAATTATGGAAAAATCACACAGTTAAGCAAATTTTTAAAAAAATGACCCAATGTTAGTTTTTAATCAAAGATTTCTTTGCTTTTAAGCAAATATATGTTCTTCATTTTCAATTATAGAGTAGATAAACCTTAAAATTACCAAAATGTTGAATTTTCTCATTGCCTCATCTTTCTTTGATTTATTTAAATATATATGTAAAATTTCGTAGTTCTAACTTTATTATTCAGCCAGTAGTTTAACATATGTAACAGTATATGGAAGTGAAAACCGAAGCTAGTTCACGTGCCGTCTACATTTAGCTCTTTCATTTCATGTATTGACCTTTAAAATTTTAAATAGCCTTTTTTCTCAGGTTTTTCTTGATAATCATGATGCTTGCGTTTTTTTTTATATTTAATATAATGTTTTGAAACTTATTCTTGTTGTTTTGTATAATATGTGTGATAATTCTGTGCATGGATTATGGATTTTTGTCTTAAGTTATTTTTTTAAAAAATCTTCAAAGTAACATATATCTATTTTTACTGTTTATTTTATAGTGCACAACACGAAAAAAATCGTAAAAAAAAAGTTCGTAAGAATTGTTCGAAAATATTAAAATTTGTGGAAGTGGTAGAAATTTTGAAATATTGATATATTGTTTGAAAAATTTAACACAAAGTTAAAAATCTATCAAAATTATTTTAACGTTTCCAAAAGCAACTGGAATCTTTGAGAGTTTATTTCTTTACCTGTGTGTGTGAGTTAATGTAATAAAAACATACAGAAAAAATTGTTTTATATAAAGAAAGTTAAAGGCAATGAATAATATTTATATTTTTGCATATGTTGGTAATTTTTTGTAAGAAAAATGTCTCTTTTGTGATGTAAAAATACATCTATAAACAAAAAATTCTTTTGTGATTTTTCGTCATATTTTTCCCGTTAAGTGCTCTTATTTCCCGGTTGATTTCACATTTTATTGATTAATAATATAAGTGCATCCACATTTAAGAGTTAATGAAAAAAGAAATATTTATTTTCTTCGAAGCATTTCACTTCGCAGAACTTTTATTCTTTACTGGATTCTGAAAAACGCCTGCAGTTATAAGAACTTTTTTTCCCACTGAATAAAGTTACTTAGTAAAAATTTTAGTTTTCGAAAATATTTCTTGTAATTCCATATGAATAAAATTTTTTCCAGAAGTGGAAACATATACGCGAATAAAGGTTATTGGAAATAAAAGGTTCCCACTAAATCAACTTAAATATCTTTCTCTAAGAAAATGTTAATGCTCTCATCTCTCTAGTATTTAGAAATTGAATAACATTTCTGCAGTAAGTGATATTGAAAAGAAAATTTCTCGAAAAGCTTCGAGGGGGAAAAATACTATATAATAATTTGATGCGACTTTTCAATTTAAAGTTATGGAATAAATTCTGACAATTGATACACGATTTGCTTAGAATTCATTCAACTCATCTTTTTCCAACTGTTGTTTTTTTCATCCGTTCAACTCTGCTTTTTCCTTCTTTTCTTTCAGTTCCTTTTCTGTTAAGTTTATTTTCTTCCAATATGGATTATGGAGTTTCAGTAGATTATTTTTTATTCGATCATTTCTTGGTAATCTTGAATAAATATTTCAATGTATATTGATTGAAAGCTATTGATTGTGATTTAACTATAGGAAATCCAAAGGCTTTAGTAATATATATATATATATACATATAGTATAATAAAAATAAAATAAAATACCAAGTGAAAAAGTTGTAAAACCTACAATGCCAATGAAGAAAGAAATTGGAGTTCAAGAGACACAACAAATGTGGATACAAAAAAAGTCTTTCGACTAAAATGGAAACCTATTATGTTTTCTAGAGCTCTCACTGAATTAGGTCAGCGATTTAGGGTTAAGCAATGCTTTATGGACCCACCTTCCCCGTACAGCAGCAATATATGTATAAAGTGTATGGTTTCTTTAGATGTCATTTTGGATATGATTGTGATTGATTTCTTATTAACGTCGCATTGGGAAGCAATATGAGGGTTGTTGGCAATAGACGTATCAATCCGTGGACATGTTGCAAGGATGACATTTAAAGTGGCACCCTACTCTCTAAACTTCCACACTATGCCAACGTTAGGATTTTGGTCCTCGACGACTCTAACGCGCATCAGCACCTCTGTTTTGCGAGTCTTTAGTACTACAGGGACACGACATTGCAAGACTTGATTTCGCGACCAAGACCACTCGTCCATCGTGATCACGTGATCTTGTTCGGACGGATTCAGGATGTCATATTTATTGCATATTCATTTATTGGTGTTGTTTTGGAGTTACCACATTACACGAATTCAGAACGATGACGATGACATTTACGAATCATTAAGTAAACACTTGCACTCTCTAGTGAAGCATAAAATGAACAAAAGTGGTCTCCTTAATCTAAAAACCTTCAGCTTATTGAGACATGTAATTTCCAGAATGCTCTAATATCACGTGATTTAATCTTTGTAAGCCAATTTTTCTGATACGGTGGATATTGCAGCATTATATCAACTCACTAAAGAAATTGATGTCATGGAGCTTTTGGGAAAATAAGGTTGGAATTAATTTACTATTCCCTTCGAGGGTAAATAAAAAAAGTATAACGATGTCTTGAATGGTGTGGAACAGACATACTCAACCTGCGGCTCACTGAGCCTTTTTAAATGGACCGGTTAGGGCCCACTGCTCTGAAAAATTCATTTTTTTTTGTAAAAATTTGGTGGGAAATTCTTTGTTAAGAAATCAGATATATCAATTTCGATTTTTGCTATCGATGTCATATGAGTGCGAATTGATATTTTTTTTATTAAGGATAATAGACAACAGTAGAATAGCGACCATTTTATGAGTGGAACTAATTTTTAACTATCTTTCGTGTCTTGCAAGCGAAAAATATTCGAAGAAAATAGGTTGTTTCAAGACGATTGAGAAGTTGACTATTCTATGCTGAACAACAAGCATGGATCAGTAATTGTTTGATTTGTCACGAAAGTGTTGTATTTAAAAAATAGCAGTAAACAGGAATCGTCCAATGACACTTTTCCTCGAAGATCTCTTTCAAGAGGTGATAAATAGGCTTTCTTGAATAATTTTTGCAACAGCAACAAAGTATTTTGTCAGTGGTAATATGGCACATTGATAACAAAGGTACCCTATGAAATTTGTTATATTATTGGTAATCATATGAAACCGTTTACTGATGCAGAAATTGTGAAAGAGTGATTCTTAAATGCTTCCAATTTAGAAAAATTCAGTGACAAAAATAAAAAATAATTAAAAAAAAAAAAGCAAAATAGGAGTTTTAACATTTTTTGATCAATTTTTCCACTTTTTAAATTTTCTGCTATTTTTGGTCCTAAAGCATTTTTTTCTCCCCCTTCTCCATTAATCCTCATGCTGCGGCCCGCGCGAAATAGCCATCAAATGTATGCGGTCCGCGTGAAATAACCATCGTATGTATGCGGCCCGCGTGAAATAGCCATCGTGTGTATGCGGCCCGCGCGAAATAGCCATCGTATGTATGCGGCCCGCGTGAAATAACCATCGTATGTATGCGGCCCGCGTGACCACAAATGAATTAAAGAACAGCTCTCTCAGGAGATTTGAAATGCAATCTCATTACATATATGTGCAATGAATGAATTGTAACGTAAATTGGAATATCAGGCAAGAAAACTATAAAGAAATACGTATGATGCCCGTAGTATTACTTAAACCCTAAAAGTAGGGCTAATATTTTATATACGTTTCCACTTTAACTTATACTTTATTAGCAAATATCTGATAAATTTATATGCTTTTTATATCAATATACTGTAAAATCCGGCTTATAGCGCGCACCTATCCTTTCAAGCTGCATTTTTTAATTTTTGATGTATATTCGCCATATAACGCACATCCCCCTTTTCAAGAAAAACCCAAAAATGTACGTATGTAGTGCTGTTATGCTTTTAAATTGTTTATTCCGGGCTTTTGAAAAATAGTATACTTCTAGAATTACAACCTATTACCCCAAAGTAAGCCCTATCTTTAAAATAAACGGTATTTCATTGTATGTAGAGGTCGAATTTTCTCTTAATGCTCATTTTTTTTAAATTTTTAAAACTATCATTGTTATACCTGGCGTATTACGCGCACTCGTAAAATTCGATCTTATTTTTGGTGTTAAAAGTGCACGTTATACGCCGGATTTTACGGTAACTGACTGTATAAGTCCGTTTGACTTGTCTTTTGATTGTTGCTAAAGTTCTTAATTATTTAATGTTTAAAAGAATTTACTAATAATCAAATGCTCAATACTTTTCTCTTATGGGATGATAGACTTGTGGTTACGTTGATTTATGCGTGATGTATTTATATTCAGATGCATTTTTTATATTCAGTTCTTTGAAAGTTTAATATTGTTGAAAAAGACATGTTAGTTCATATTCAATGATTTAGGAGCTACTTAATCAACACGTTGTATATACTTAATGAATTAATTACTTAGCTTATTAAGTTTTAATAATTGTTACGTATGGTGTTTATTTTATCACACATTTGATTGACCGTCTTAAAATAAGTCTAAATTTCGATTTTCTTAAACTTTTGCTTACTGGGCTCAATTCATGAAGTCACATGATAAAAACAACACACGTGTTTTCCATTGAATTTAAAACAAACATTAAACTAATTGTACTTGTTGTTCTATTTGTAAAACTCAGATAAAATTTCATATTTGGGAAGATGTTTAAATGTTAGGGAGAAAAAAATTCTTCAAAAAGATTTTTTTTAATTAAAAAAAAATCATATTTTATGTTTGTACTTTTAAATAAAATGCATTTTGTATACATATGTACTTTTTAAGAGAAAGTTTCTGCAAAGAGCAAAACTTGGCAACACCGGAGTGCGTGAACTAATTAACTGGAAACACTAGATAGTTTTTATCGACTATGACGTCGCATGAGTTTTTTAATTGATCGTATAGAATCACGTGGCTTTCACTATCATGTGACTATGACGTCACATGAATTGAGCCCATTGTTTCCTAGTTAAAGGGACAAAAAATTGCTTCTTTAGTATTAAATAAGTTTGGGAAACATTTTCTAATATAAAAATTGATTTATTGTTTATTTGAATGAGATTTTTTTAATTCTATAGATGTCCCCAACGGGAAGATTTAACTTTATTATTTAACTATACTATTTAACAAAATATGAACTATTAAACGCAGTTATAGAATTAAAATAAATTGTAACGTTATTCTTTATACATTCAAACTCTTTATGTTTAAAAAAAACTTAAATCAAAAAAGAAAATTTAAATAACTGTCTATAACAAAAGCACCATTAAATATAATTATACAAAATAAAATTTATTGTAACGTATCAAAATTTTTATTTTTGCTTGGTTTTTCTATTGCATAAAAAAACCCAAATTAAACCTAAACGTAGCTGGAGTGTAAAAAGTCAGAACTAAAACTATGAATTCCAAATCGGGAGACGTTAAAAAAGTATTATAGAAAGAGAGATAATAATATTTGTGCGGTTTCTGACTTAGTAACATTAATAAAAAGTATTAAACAAAGAGAATATTTTAATTCAAGTATTCCAAATGAAAGGTAATTAGTAGATTTAGTTTAAACTTTTTGTAGATCGATTGTTTACCTGAAGTAATAAAGTATGCTCCTCCTATCGATTTTTTCCCGAATATATATAAAACTAACGATTGGGTTTTGAAAGAAATTCTAGGCATATAATATGACTATGACTAGAATATGAATTCTAGTATTCTAGAATATGACTTTATTAAGATTTTTAACTTAAAATTTTTACAAACTTCCGAAATAATGTCCGAAATAACGTAAGCCGGACCACTATCAATAACTAACTCGCCGAAACTCAATTCCAATACTATCACAGATCCGAATATTAAATAGTCAATCCTACCTTATTGTCGAACGATCAATTTAATCCTATTTGAAGTTGCGGATTTACTGGAGTGCAATGGTATGCACCTTGATCTAAGGGCTCTCTATCACGTATAACTTCTGTTGGCTGTCACTTAACCTTTCCAAACCCTCTTCAAGCTTGAATCACGGATTATCATAACATTCCTCAAATTGCCACCCAGCTTACTCTAACTTCTGATATTTAAAAGCTTCCTAATTTGCATCTTTCCTTCACGCTTCACTTCTTGGATTGGTTGGAAAAGAGTTGACATTAATTCTGGCCCCAAAGAGCCCAAAGGACATGTTAATGAAAAGACGCGTGAGCCCGTCACAAAGACCATTTACAAACCATTGATTCTGCAAAAAAAAAAAACCCGTGATAATTTTTTAAAAAAAATTTCATTAACATTGTTAATTATATTAATTAATTACTGCATTGAGGCTGTTTTCGGTTAATAATAAAGAATACGATCCGAATTTGGAACATTTTTTCAGATAAAAAGGAAATGAAAAATTAATATAATATTCTGGCTTCACTATCCTTTAGAAAGCAGCATTTTTTTATCATACTTCCCTTTTTTTAACAGTTGATTTATTTTTTCAGTTATAAAATGTGTTTCGTGTTTTTTCTCCTATACTGTAATGTTAAATGGGCTATGCCTTCCCGTATTAAAATGAAAAAGAAAGTATTCATGGAATATTTTGAAATTATTAAAAACACTATATTGTTAACAGAGATACGAGCTACATAATTCTACAAATTTCCACGGAAATTGAGGCATTTTTTTTGTCTGAAAATGTTCTTCGCATTAGTTCAAGCTCTCGTACTTTTACCGAAAACATCATAGTTCAGATTTTTTTAAACTATTAGTAATGCAGTCTACTAGATCCAGTTTGACGTTTGCTGTAAAAGAGTAGCTAGTTCCCCCTTCCGGTATTTTTTTTAAATTTATAAAAAAGACAGTAGCCTGGTGGTCATGGTCATGAACTGGTGACCGTCGTGTCATGAATTCGACACGTGAGACCCACGGTGCAGAGGGACCGGTACATATTAAATCTGTCGTGGCTCAAATTCTCACGTTGGCGTTGTGTGGATTTGTAGAGTACTTTTCTAGCTCAGGTGTCGACCTTGTCACTTGACCGAGGTTAGAAACTGCGAGGTGCGTTGCCAATAGCCTTTGAATTGCCTTGCGACGGGACGAAACACTCACACACTCCTTTTTTAAAACTGTAAAATAAATAAATTATTAGTTTTAGTCTTTTTTAATTCCTATTATTAGCTCACACTCTCTCTATATATTTATTTATTTATCTTGGTGGAATTTTCAGTCATTAATAAAATACATTTTAAAGCGCTCAATTGAGCTGAAATTTTATATACATGATTATTTTGGATGACAATACAATAATTTAACTATAATTAATAAAAATTAATTGATTAAAACTAATTGTTTAAAGAATACAGCCCCGTTGGCATCATTTTTGGCAACATAGCGACCCTTTTGGCGACTTGTGTCAAAACTTGAAAAGGTTTTTTTCCCTCACGTTTTAAAGCATTCAGTTAAACTGAAATTTTATATATACACGATTGTTTTAGATGACAATACGATACTTTAATGATAATTAATAAAAATTAATTGCCACTTAATGTTGAGGTTATGTCATATGTATATACATATTTATATTAGTTGTAACTATTTAATAAAAAGTAGCTAAAATAAAATTTTTCTTTGTTGATCTAAGTTGGAATTGACTTAAATCTTTTTTTATTACTTGTTTTATTTTACTTTACAGTGAACATATTGTGTTATCACTTGAATACATTTCTATCTCCATTTTCCTTTACGTTCTTAAGCGTTCGAAAACATTTATACTCACACTCATAAATTCCTTAGGAAAAGAAAAAAAAATTCTTTAAAGTTCTCAAATTCCACGAAATGTTTTTATCTATTCGCATATGAATCAAACCTCCTCTCACAAAAGTGAAAGGGATCTTTTAATGTTAGGGACTTTAAAAAGTTGGGAAATATAAACGAATCCCACTCAAAAATTCAAACTTCTTTTTTCTGGGGAAAAGTATTGACATACGTATCTTTTCAGTATTTAGGGATCGAATCACTTTTTTTTCAAGTGAATGAGATTAAATAAAGAATTCCAAAAGCTCTTGGTAAAGATATAAAAATAAAAGAATTCGATATGACGGTTCGATCCGACTTTCGAGTGAAAACCGTGGAATAAATTCTTACAATTGATACAGAATAGATTCCGAATTTTTTTTATCCGATACTCTTTTTTTCTATTTTTCAGACCGTCTAAGTTTATTTTCTTAGAATACGCATTCAAAGAGTTTTTATTTTTCAGTCGCTCATTTCCTGGTAATCTTGAAATAAGTAGTGCTTTATAAAGTCTAAGTAGTCGAATAGAAATGGATTCTTTTTGTGATAGAATCTTTTATGACTGTCGTTTATTTTTTAGTTTGGATGGCTCAATGAATTGGAAGAAATGTTTTTCATGTATATTCTAATTACATAGTAGCTTTTAGAGTTATAATTTCTATTAAGTCCGAGCATTTAAATTAGATGTTTAATTGATTAAGGATTTCTTTTTGAATTAACGTGTGAAGTTCGGGATTTTATGATTTGTTTTACTTTATTTAGAGTTTTTCCTTTTTTATTTTAAGTAAATTGTTCAATGGCTTTTTTTCATTGATTAGATGTTGGATTGAATATTTTGCATGATATGAGTTTAAAAAGTTACTATTTGTTATTAAAATCCTGTTTTATTTTCGAAGTAATTTTCTGAATATATAGAAATATTTATATTTACTCGGTGCATGAATCAAATGAAATTGCATCCTGTATTTATGATTTTATTTAGTTACAAAAATATGATATTACATAAAGGACATTGCCAAAATAAGGCATAGTAGGTAGTAAAGACAAAGACGTGACGAAGAAAAAAGTATGATAAAAAAAAGAAAATCTTTCCTCGTATATTTAATATCCATCTTTTTTTTTTTTTTAATTATCTCGCATAGAAACGAGTTCTAGATATATTTTTCTAAATCCGTTAATCACTTTCTTTTAACAAAAGAATTGTCCTTCCCAGACTTGATAACTGATGAGTACAAATATTGTTTTAAAAATGTATTGCAATAATGCTTTAGAATTTTCAAATGGCATTCTTTATTTTCTATGTCTGAATGCTTATCATGTAACGAGTTTAACCCAAGGTATGAAATAAGTTCGATGATCACGTGCTGTATACCAATTTCTCTTCCCTATTATTTTACAAAGAAAAGAAATGGTGCAGAAAAGTGTAACTGGAATAGACACCATACAAGGGGAAGAAACTAAAGGAAAAATATGTTAATTTCAGATAGGGATGCAAGAAATACAACTATTGTCGTTAGGGTTTTTCTTTATAGCTATTTGATTGGAAAATATTCCATCCATTTTATCCTCTTGGCAGCATTTTTACCCTCATTGCGACATGTTAAAAATTATAGGAAATTCTTTTTTTTCCTCCCTTATTCGTCTTATACACAGGTTTTTAATTTTGGATAAATGTTTAAAGAAAAGACTTCTCTCTTGTATACGGACCCGCTTATATTCGGAAATATACAATAATAATGGCCTTGTATGAAGAAAAGTACAAACCATGAAGAAAATTTACTATCGTAAAGTAAAAATAATGGTAACCTCGTCACAATTCAAGTCGTTATTGACATATTGTTTCACGTAAGCGGCGCAAATTATTCAAATGATAATCTTTTTAACACGCTTTTCTTAGCTTCACCTGTATGTAACGGAATTTTGAACTTGATTTTTACCCACTTTAAAAGGCCAGATTAATTCGAAATTTTGCATCCTTGTCAAAAACCGATGACAATACAATAAAATTTAATAGCTTTGTTCCATTGTCCTGATCAGGATCATCAGGATTAACGATTTCCCATTTACAGATTTGGTGACTAATTCCGGATCTAATTTCCAGAATTGACGACTAATTCCAGATTTAGCGACTAAAAGATTAAATTACAACCCTAAAGCGAAAACGCTCATGGATTATACTAATACAACAAACAAAAAAATGTGTTCTGTATAAGGGCTTTAATCAGGTCGTATCGAAACACTGATAGGATGCCAATGGGTATTCCAGATTCTAAAAAATAACATATTTAAAATTAATTCATCTATGAATAAATGATAGCTTAAAAAACTAAAAACACATGGTTTAATTGTAGATCGAACCAAAAAAAGGAAAAATAAATTATAGTTTTTTAAAACTGAAAAACATGCTTTTATAGTCTCTCTCTCTCTCTCTCAATCGAACTAAAAAGTAAAAAATAATTCTTACTATAAGAATAAAATGATTAACGGGAAAATTAATGTCATTGTGGTAAAAGCATGGAGGTGCTCGATATCAATGGCTTTAATTTCTTACTCGTTCTATTCCGAAATGCAGAGATAGTGTAAAAATGTGGTACAAAGCACCCCACGCTTTTACTACAATTACATTAATTTTCTCGTTAATCATCTTATTCTTATATTAAGAATTATTTTTTACTTTTTAGTTCGATTAAAAAACTATAAAAAAGTGTGTGTTTTAAAACTAAAATAACATTTTCATCGTCTGACAGTAGAATTTTATAACCTTGGAAAATCAACGAAAGGAAAATTCTATCATTAAAAACAAATTTATTTTCAGACGATAAATTCAAATAAATTCCCAAAAATGTTGCCACATGTTTCTACAAGTCATAAAAATATTTGGAAAAAGTTTGTATGCGATATATCTACTATATATGTATTTTCCAAGAGCATTTCGGATTCTTTTTGGTCCATAGCATGTGATATATTTGTTTACTCGAATATTTTCAAACTACCTTTTCCATTCTTAATTCTTTTCATATCTTAAATATGATTTATATATTACGAAGGTATTTCGTTTTTGAAGTAAATAAGAAACTTTTCTGAGCATAAATTTTTATTTTTCTAAATGTTTAACTTAATTCCTTTTTATTTTGAAAAAAAATTGAAATGGAAATAAAACTCCTCTCCCTTTTCAAAACTTTCTGCTCTAGAAAGTGGACTTATCTTTGTACACATAAATCAAGCTTTCTTAAAAATAGAAACTGCATTTTAAGAGTTTTAAGTTTGAGAGCTCGGAAACAAACTGATTCTACTCCGGAACTTCTTTTCAGGAGAAATTATTGGAAGAGTCTCAATTCAGTATTTAAGAATCGAATCACTCCATTTTTCCAGTAAATTTCCAGAATGTTTTTACAAAAGAGTCGAGCTAGAAAGAAAATATTTTCCATTTAATATTTCTATTCAGCCTTGGAAGAAAAAAGATTAGTGATTTATATGAATTGGTACAGAACTTGTACATTATTTTTTCCCCTTTTTTTTCTCTTTCAGTTCATTTTCTTCAAATAATAAACGCTTCGTTTTTTTACTTGATTGTCAAACATTTATTAAAATTTTTAAAACATCGTTTAATAGTGTTTTCGATAAAAAAGGAATGTTTAATTATTGTTGACTTTTAAATTTCGGTTACATTCGTAACTATTTAGTAATATATTTATATAAAAAAATTAATTCAGGGTTTGAAAAAATGATTTAATTTCTTTTTATTTATTAAAAATGCATAATAGAGAACAAAATAATTACTCATATTGTACTCAATTACTAAAATTTTAAAAAAATATTTCTACATGCACTCGGAGTAAAATACAGATAAAAAGATATCCATAAAAAATATTGAATTATAGATGCTAATTACCTTTTACACTTACGGAAAATATTGTGCTTAAATATGAATATGGTTTTAATTTTTAGGCGTGATTTTGTCGGAGTGTCATTTTTTTTATCTTTATTATGAGAATTGTTAAATTAGTTCCAAAATTTATTAAAATAAATGTTAATAATTCTTTATTATATTGAATGATTCAAGGAAAAAGAGAAACACAAAAAGCTGTTAAAAAATTATTTCCATTGAATTTAATTATAAATATGTTGCAATCAATTTACAATAATAAATATCATTGAAAAATCATTAGTTATGTTAGATCAGGGGATTTAAATGTGTTATCAACTTCCCTCTTGATGAGTAGACGCAAACTCCGTCGCCGGTGTGCTGGAGTCCTGATTCCACTGAAGACCTGCCATGTTGAGGTTTTGATGTGCATCAGTGTGGAAGTTTGGGAATAGGTGTCAGTTCAGGTTTTATTCTCGTTTTTAAACTAAGGCTTAAAATTCGAGATCCACTTCTAATAGCCCTCGTACAGTTTCAGCAACATTAGTAAAAAATGAAATAAAAATCCATTTTTATTGGCTATTTAAATTATACAGTCATTATAGATATTGTTTAGGTTGAAAATTCCCTTGCATATTATTATCGTCTGCTTTAATTCAATATAACTCATGTAACTTTAATTTATCGCGTTACTTTATTTATTTTTTTATGTATAATCAATCGTCTGTTGTTAAAATTATGTTGCATAAGTTGGCGCATCTTTTGAAATTATTTTAAGATACGTTAGTTCAATAGGAGAAAATAACGGACTCGATTCATGTAACATCATAGTCACATGATAATGATAACCATATGTTTTTAGCCAATTAGTTTAAAATATCTTGTGACGTCATAGTCATACGATAAAAGCAAGCATGTGTTTCCAGCTAATCAGTTCATGCGCTTCGTTGCCAACTTTTGATCTTTTCATAAACTTTGTATTAAAAAATACAAATTTGACAACAACAATAATGCGCATATATAGACAAAATGCATTTTAAAACCTTATAAACCTTTTTAACCATAAAAAAACCTTATTTTATGCATGTACTTTTGTTTAAAAGTACATGCATAAAATAAGTTTTTTTTTTAATTTTAAGATCTTTTGAAGAAATTTATTTTTTACGCCATTTGAACATTTTCATCCAATTGTAAAATTCGAAATTTTATCCAAGTTTTACAAATAGAGCAACAAATACAATTAGTTTGATGTCTGTTTTGAATTCAGGAGAACACATGTTTGTCTTTATCATGCGACCACCGTGAGTTGAGCCCATTAAAATGCGTAATTGACGCTGGTTCAGTCTAATACGTAATTATTTTTTGTGTGCATATTCCAGGTATTACCCTTCATCTAGCGGTCTTTTTGGTCATTTGAGGCATTATATGAATAAAGCGTGGAATATATAAACTCTGGCTTATATTAATAATTTCAAAACACAGATTCACAAAGAAAATCAGTTAAAGTCAATTCCTACTTTGGTCAACAAGGAAAATTTTTATTTTAATTACTTTTTCTTAAATAATTACAATTAATATGTATATACATTTGACAGAATCATAATATTAAGTGGCAAAACACTTTATAAATTAACATAAAAACTTTTAGACCATATTATATAATTACATATTTTAATAAAAGTTGAATTTTACAGGAAAGAATTTATCTTAAAACCGTTGTAAAAGGAATTCTGACGTTCAACTAGCATATTATTATTTAGGTTAAGTTAAATCTTCATCACAAAGTTAACAAAAGCTGCTTTATCCAATGGTGCTGCCATCTAGAGGAATAATATCGACTGAGAAAAATATCTCTTAAACTATAATTATTTAATTAAACTTAATTAATGGATTAATATTTGAACAAATTGTATTAACATCAAGTGTCATCCATTACAAGTCCAAATAATTGTATTTGAACTTGAGTGGATGAATAAAATTATTTTATTAAAACTTACAAGGAAAATTTACAATTCCCTTATATATTTATAAATAAATATAAGTATATTTATTGTTTCCTACACTCCTCACTTAACTGTAACTGAGTGCGCCATACTTTCCCGCCTTCCTACCCCAACGGAAACTTTTTTGCAACCCCGTACCGGGACATTCTGTAAACTGAAACGCAACGGACAGACGCAAGGTCTTGTCCGCATCAATCCGCAGCACCTTCAAGGGTGTAATTTTCATTTAACCGCGTTATTACCTTTTAGTGTAAACTTTAACTGTAAATATTTATTTTCTTGTAATATAAATTTAAGTACTATCTCCATCTCTGGCTGTTATTCGAACTCGACCAACGGCAACATTTTGGAGGCACCGACGAGACTGGGGTAGGAAGGCGGGGAAGTATGGTGCACTCAGTTACAGTTAAGTGAGGAGTGTGGGAAACATTTATATATATATTTATAAATAATATATTTATAAATAAATATATAAGGGAGAATGTGAACTAGTTATAGGAATTTAAAAAAGCAATTAACATAATAACAATAACACCCTGTAATAATTGATATGTATTTTTAGGCATGCTATAACTACACATGAATAATTGATGTTTCAAAAATTGTATGAATTAAATACGAAAACAATTTTAAGATTTAATTTCTCAAATATAGCAAGTGTTAAAACATTGTATTTTATTAATAAGTATTCACGTTTTCTGGGTAATATTCACAATTATATAGATTATATCTAATACTACTTTAATTCATTTGAAAAAAAATTGAAAAAAAATGAATTTGACTAATCAACGAGAATTATGTATTTATAGAAAGGTAAAAAGGATCTACTTTTTGCCCTCTTTTAAAAATAAAAAAAAATGAATTTCATCATCTTCTATATACTCTTCTTTCCCTTGAAATATTTTCAAGGATTCAAAATATTCCATGGATTTCTTCCTAAGAGCCAATGTGTGAAATAAATTCATCCCAAGATTCGTCCTGGTATTTAAATTTGTTTATTTTTGAAGCAATGCGAATCAAATAAGTTAGTAGATTAATTTATGTTACATGTAAAAAAAAGAGAGATTATACTACCTCTTTTTTTCGTCATCATAGGTGGAAAATTGTATTCGGGGATTTAATTTAAAAAAACTGGAAAGAAGCGGATTCTATAGAAGTTCCGATTTATTTCTACAAAACTATTTAAATCCTATCCTTTAAGAAATCAAAAACTTTTTTGCAGTAAATAAGAATAAAAATTCTATTCCTTTGATTGCTTTGACCTCAAAATTCCTTGAAAAATAATCTGACGATTGATATTGAATTAATAAATCAATTGATGTTTAAATAAACTTATTTTTTTAAAAAAGGTATGAATATTTTTTTCCATCCCGTACTTACACAATTAATTGATTATTTTTCTGTAATATTTCTAAAAACAGTAAAAAAATATTATTACTTCTATTGCTCGGTCTCAATACGTGTACAGAATTGGGGATGGTGAAAACTTTTTAAAAAAGATAAGTTTTTGACAAAAAGTTTGATTTTTAATCTATTTGCTTAGTTAAAATGAATGGATGCATTTATTGTTTTTTTAAACTTTAGCACACTCACAATTTACTAAATATTAATCAAATACAATTACGCTCAAATTAATAGAAGTTTTCGGATTTTCTCTTTCCTCTCCTCTCTCCTTCTAAATGTTTTTATATTTACTATTGCAATGAAAACCATGTTTCAAATAATTAAAAAATAAATATCCGATGGATAACATTATATGGACAAATCACAATATTTTATTCACAAAGAATATTCGAATAATGCTCCAGATAGTTTCTATGGATCTCTTTGATATCTATGTATTAATTTGACATAATTTTTGAGTTCAATATTCATTTTTAAATTGATTACCTTTCATTTCCTTTCTTTGTTCTAATTTAATTAATATGATATCCATTTATACACATATTTTTTAATAAAGTCTCGCTGTCAAGTTCCGATATTTATTTTTATATACTAAACATAACCAATATTATACAGAAAAAAATAATTTAATGATTGTTCCTTCCTATCGTTTCCTTTCAAACAATGATGTTTTAAATTCAAAAAATATTTACAGGTGCTAATTTCCTTAGAAAAAAAACAATGGGTGTTTATGTGAATAAGAAGTTAAATCTAGTGATTTGGCAGAATATCTTATGGTAGTGTTGTCAAATGATATAATTTGTTTTTTTTGTTAAGAAACTACCATTCGATAAAACATCTTGTTGGGATATAACAAAGTAAATATATTGGTATGAACCTGTGTGTTTGTTTCTCTGCCGAAGCGGTTTTGTGGCAGGAAAGATCGCTTGCGGATCAAGAATATTTTTTTTCTTTAAGTAATAGTTAATGAATATAATTAATGATTTCTCGTACTCAGATTATACAATTCCAATTCAAAATCTTAAATTAATAAAAAAAAATGTTTGAGGTATGCATTTATTTTGATAAAAGAATGAATGCTTGAGCATTTCCATGTGCAGTATCACATTCTGCATATTTTGTAGAAGAACATGACAAAAAAAAATATGATACTGCAAAGTTTTTTGGGCAATCAATTAATTGTTAAAATTCAAAAAATTTAAGTAATTATCACAGCATTTCAACATAATTTAAAAAACATTCGAAAAATAATGTAATTAACTTAAACGATAAATGTGATTAGGCTATATTTACTTAATAAGAGGCACTTGTATCGTCAAAAATAAATGTTTTAAAAAATGCATTTAAAGTTTGTAAACGCATTGGTTTTTGAGACTAATCACACTCAAAAGCTTTTTAGTATCTTCAAAAGTAATTGGGCATCAGATCTAGAACATAGTGTCGAACTTCTCAACCGTATACATGACTGGAAAATACAAAAATATTTTTTTAATATTTTTGTCATTTTTAGAGGTAGTATATATCTTTTTTAATGTCTTATTTTGGCTTACTTAAAGTATTAGCATAATACCCACCATAAAGAACATAAAAATCCATACTTACAGAAGAGTCCCTAAAACATTAAAGACCAAGGTACTGATAATACTCCCTCTCTTCCAACTTTTTTTTATTACCATACACGTGCATGTATAATAATATCAGCTTACATTCTTTTTCCAATTTTCTAAAGAAGGATAATCTCTCCTACCAAATATCATTCCAGGATATCTTCAGATAACATTTATCCCTCTCTAACATTCCATCCACCTTCACCCCTGAAATATTCATCCGTCAATCCCCCCCTCCCATTCCTTTTTATCTTCTGCTCGAAAAGGGTTATGACATTCCACCCTTCAAAATCAACACACCCCAAGCATATATCCACCATCTCAGACAATACTGCCACCAAACGATTCTGAGATGTAGGAAGAGGGAGGGGGAGGACGAAGTTGATGGAAATCGATCAGAACGACTCTCGTCCACCCCTCAAAATTGCATTTAAAGGAACATCATTTGCATGCATATTAAAGGGAGGAGAGCCCACGCTGCGAATAAAGTTCTCTGTTTCGTAATCTAATGAGAGGGATTTACGATGGAATAAAGAATACGAACGGAGCTTTTTA